>JBBCBC010000029.1:28590498-28954388 GCA_037126765.1 Stenogyne calaminthoides | reverse complement strand
ACATGAATGCAAACGTGTAGTTGCGGGGAAGTTGAGATGGACAATCAATTTGCTCGGAAAATTCAATTATTATATATTGAAGAATATTTAATAAGCAAATACATTGATATGTATTTCATGTTCACTATATATATGTTATATATCCCTATGTCTCTCTCTATGCAAAATATTTAAGGAAAGCGTCGGCCAACAATTGTCCCACGTGAGTTGCTCCTGCAGTGTCAAGATGGACTTCGTCACGATTAATGAAGCTTGATCCCTTTGCATCAACTGTTTTCACATTTGGGTGGTTTGTTCCTAATTGTTGTTTCCTTATTTCACGATCTGGTTCGTCCAATTTTTGATTTATAGCCACCTGATCACAATCAATTAACCATTCATCAAAATCAAATATGTATACACATATATAAAAAGACAAAAAATCAAATGAAACATACCTGGATGACTGGTAAATTAGGTAATTGCAAATCAGAGCGGATATCATCAACCATCTGGACGAATCGAGCGGAGTAAGTTGAGACAATTAAGGAGGCGTCATCAGCCTCACCTTGGTACCACAACAAAGCCCGAATAACTCCTCCGTCCTTCAAGGAGGCCCGAGACCGTGCAATCATATCATTGTACAATTGCCCGCCTTTTTTCCATTGATCTAAACTTGTTGCTCCTACGGCGCAGGGGACCAATCCGATCACACCGAAATCAGGTCTCTGCTCCAAAACCCTAGTTGCGAATGGCATCCCGGGTCCCACGCCGTTTGTTTTTTTCCAGATATCAATGTCTTTGTGCAGAGGATCCTTGGCTTGTACCCACTGGAGGCCAGCACTGAATCTGAGGATATTCGGGCCGGGCTTGCAGTATGTACAATTTTCTTTACCCCTTCCTGCCATGTTACTTTGTCCCGCCCGGAATGAATATGTTTTTCCCATCTCAAGGAGGTTCCGACGCCAAGACTTTTCGCCAGAGTCGCCACCCCCAAAACCATGATCCAAACAAGGGAATTCATTCTCACCACAAGGACAAAATACCCTACCAGAGAGAGAGAGAGAGAGAGATTTTATTTTAGACTTGAAAGTCTTAGATAGTGATTAAATTATCCCTCGACATTTATTTATATATAGAGATGCATGGACATCTAAACACACGGACAGACATCCATTTCTAGTCATACTTTTCTATCTCACAATATTACATCAAACTCCCATGTTCCGCAATTTCTATGGCTTACAATTACCATGAAACGAGATGCATATATAAGTAATAAGTGATTAAGTAATGTTAGCGCATCTATATGTTCTTGGATTTTTACTTTTTTTTTCCTGATGGATGCAACTATTATTAGTAAGTCTTAGTTAACTTATTCAGCGAATTGGCAAAATGCTGATATGGAATGACCAATATTTAAATTTTTCGGAATAAAAATGAATGATAAATAAGTTATAGGATCAAAATTTCATCCACATTCTATGATTTTGTCCACTTCTCTCTCTGATTGTGATATTTCACATATCTTCGATCAATGTTAAATTATTATTTCGAACAATATTTTTCTTTTAGACAATTGAGTATTTTTTTTTTATTGCATGAGACTATGTGCACCATTTATTAAATATATAAATATGCCAAAAATATAGAATCTGCACAAATCCTTCGGAGGAAAAAAGTTTTTTTTGTCCCGTAATTTATTTACAGACCATTTTCTATTATAATTAAAAAAATAAATCAAATGTTTAATTTTAATCCCATAATTAAATTGATTGTCCAATTTTGGTACAATTTTCACTGAAAGCGAAAAGCGTCATTTTCGGTCATATGGAAGTCCCGTACGTGTAAAATTTAGTCATTTTTTAATTTATAGATTTTAAATTTGAGTTTAGATTAAATTTATTGAGTTATTTACACATGTATAATTTAAGTGATTAAAAAAAACTTAAAACAAAAAGAACGTTAGCATCCACGTTTGCAACGGTACTGAAAACCCTCAAATTTTATCGACAATTAACTAGCACGTGACTGAAACATTGTTTGAGACTTTTTGGCAAAAATTGAGATTAAATTGGACAATTAATTTAGTCAAGGAACCAAATTTGGACTTATTAAAATTTTTTGGGAGGAAAACATGAACAATAGCTAAGTTATGAGGACTTAAACCAGAATCGTGTCATAACTTTGCACCTTTGTTGAAATGGTCTCATAATCATCAATTTTTCCAATTTAATCCCACATGTATTCAATTTGATCCAATTTAGTCATAAACCGCCGGAGGTTGCTTAAAATTGCTAAAATGACGCCATTTTGTACACGTGTCATACATATTCCGTCCAAAATTGGGGGCGTGTCAAAATGACGCCGCAATTTTAAGCAACCAACGGGCGGTTTGGGACTAAATTGGATCAAATTGAATACTTGGGAATCAAATTAAAAAGTTGATAATTATGGAACTATTTCAATAAAGGTATAAAGTTATGAAACTATTTTGGTTTAATTCCCTATTAGTTATATGACCAAAAAAAAAAATTTCTCCAACTTTTTCCTTACAATAATATCATTGTTTTTATGTAGTAATACAATTTTCAATATCTTATATATGTTACTATAATGACAAGTACGTGACATTTGACATTAAAAGTAACACATACCTTAAGAAGGGAATAATGTTGTTTAAGGACAATAACTTAGGGAGGTTGTGTTTTAAAGACAATAATTTTCTGAGTTTGAAAATGCAAAAAAATATATATTTTAAAAATCAGAAATGTAATCGAGCCCTAATCTCACATAGTATTTCAAATCGATTTGAGCTTATTCGGGTTTAATTGTCCTACATTTACATATTTTTAAAACATATTGTCCTATATTTATATATTTTAAAACATATTGTCCTATATTTCCATGTCAGTAAAATTATTGTCCTTAAAACACAACCCCCTAAAGTTATTGTCCTAGAAAAACAATTTTCCCTGCCTACGAGCGAATTTTTTTACTTTATCTTTGCGCGAATTTTTTGGACAAATTCGTTTGACCAAGTTCGGATCCTTAAATATTGACACGTGAGATATAGACTTTTCCAACTTACATTAATATTTCACCCACAATATTTATCATAGTTTAATAGAAATAAATCACACGATATTGCTTTTATTTTATCGATTTAAATTAACTCCATTGATACGTTGGTGCGAAGGGATATATGTGAAGGAAGTTGAGATGGACCAATGAGACTGCTTGGATAAAATTGAATTATTATTAAAAATATTAAAATAAATACATTGATATATATATATATATATATATATATATATATTATATATATTCCCCAATCTCTCTATGCAAAATTATCGAGGAAAGAGTCTGCCAATAATTGTCCCACATGAGTTTCTCCTGCAGTGTCAAGATGGATCCAGTCACCTAAAGTGGCGCTTGATCCCGCGGCATCAACTGTGTTCACATTTGGATAGTTTGTTCCCAACTGTTGTTTCCTTATTTCACTATCTGCTTCCTCCAATTTTTTATTTATAGCCACCTGATCACAAACAACCATCCATAAATATACTTACATATAAAAAAAATGTCTCCGATAAAACTTATTTATAATATAAAATTTATATCATTACACTCATAAATTAATATCATGTCACTTATCAACTGATACTATTACACTCATAAATTAATATCATATCATTGAATGCTATATGTATTAGTTTATAAAAGTAATGATATTAATTTATAAATTTAATGGTATAAATTCCATTGTATATAACATGTTTCAAAGTAGAGTTTAGGAAAGAAAAAAGGGGCATGTATATATGTACAAGCATGTTACGCGTACCTGGATGACTGGTAAATTAGGTATTTGCAAATCAGAGCGGATATCATCAACCATCTTGCAGAATGTTTGGGCGTAATGTTTGGTTTCATCGCTCTTGTTGTTATCATTTTTCACCTTGGTACCAAAGCATGGCCCGAATAAGTCCTCCTTCTATCAACGCGAGGCCCGAGCCCGAGCAATGATATCGTTAGTCTGGGTTGGCGCCTTTTTTCCATTGCTCTAAAGATGTGTCTCCAATTGCACATGGAACCAGTCCGACACTCCAAAATTAGGCTCCTCTCCGGAACCCTAGTCGCGAATGGCATGCCGGGCCCCACCCCCTGTTTGGTTTTTTTGACGTCAATGCCTTGGTGGAGAGGATCCTAGCTTGTTCCCATTGGAGGGCAGGATTAAATCGGAGGATATTCGGGCGGCTTGCAAGATGTGCTTTTTACCCTTCCTCGCTATATATTCTTTGTCCCGCCAAAGATGAATATGTTTTTCCCTTGTGAAGGAGGTTCTGGACGCGCACTCGCCAGAGTGGCGACTCCCAAAACCATGAACCAAACAAGGGAATTCATTCTTACGCCACTGCAGGACAAAATTACACAAGAAAATAGGAGGACTATTGGAACTCTTTTTACTTAGAGATTTGAGAGGGTGGGGTAGGGAAAAAACAATTGTCACTCTAAATTTATAAAGGAGTTTGGGCATTTTTCTATCTCACAAATCACAATCTTACATCAAACTGCCATTTTCCGTAATTTCCTCTCGGTTGTATTGTGATACGTGGCTAGTATTGTTTTGAAGTGAAATTCATAAATAGTAAATGATAAAGCGAATAGTTAGCGCGCGTCTACTTTAATTTGGAGTTTTACATTTTTTTTTTTTGGAACTAATATTTGTAATTTTTTGCTAATTTATGTTGTTGATGATTAATGATAGATACGGGAGATATAGTTACATAATTGAGTAGGTGTAATATGCACTAGGTGTACTGTGCATTTAATAGTGTATTTTAAAAATATAAAATTTGTTGCACTGAAATATACTACTCCCTCCGTCCTATTTTTTATTATTCATTTACTGTAGACATAGAGATTAAGAAAAAGTAGGAGATAATAGTATTAAATGGTGTAAAGTGGGTAAAGTGAGTTTGGTGGAGGGAAATAATATTATTAAATGGTGTAAAGTGAGTTTGGTGGAGAGAAATAATAGTATTGAATGTTGTTTTATTGCCTTATTTAGAAATGGATAAACATAATTACGACGGCTATTTATGGAAAGTGGATAATCAAAATCAGGACGGAGGGAGTACTATTTAGTACACTGAATCGTGCAAAACATAAGTATGCATTGGTTTTGCCGGATTCAAAATTTTTGTACAATAAATTCAACTCGTACTGCAAATCGGGCTGGGGCAAAGGTTATAACTATAACCATTACCTACTTTTACATTCAACAAATCAAGGATCGATATCTTTATTTTTGTTTGATAACCTCTTTTTATATTTCTTATGAAATTCAATAAAGGGGTATAGCTGGATTTTTTATTTTATTTTCTCAAATTTAACTAAGAACACACATACTCACATGCTACGTGACATATATGTCGTTCATTTTTTAGGATTTCGCAAATTTGATCAGTTAATTAATTTTAGCAACTTAAAACTCCTTTAGATGTGGTGCCAAGCAGCCAATGTTAGGTAATGTGAGGAAGTACTATAAATGGAGCAAAGATAATTCAAGTGGAAAAACAAATTAAATTCCTCCGAAAATTCAATTATTACTCAATAGTTAAATCATAATTAAGGAAATACATTCATTGTATCGTACTGGATCACTATACATACTTCTCATTCGTAACAAGTCGGCCAACATATGACCCACTTGAATTTGCGAATCAATGTAAGATTAATGGGACCAAATTTTAGGCCTGGTAGTCTCTGTTGAGGGAAATTAAGTAAATAGATTATTACCACCCTCTCAAATTCGAATTTAGGGATGAGACGTAATTCTTTCACAGTATCAAAAAGCCCCAATTGTGGGTTTGATTCCCATAAAAGACTCCACCCATTTAAATTGTCCACTGTTAGGCCTCCTCTCCGGAGAAGCGATAACGCCTTCACCAACGAGGCAGGTTATGTTGAAATTAAGTAAATAGATTATTCGAACTGGGTGGCTTAAATTACTTTGGCTACCACCCAACTCCCTCAATTGAATGGGAGACCCGATTCGATTCTCTTTAAATCGAATTGGAGTATGGGAGTTATAAGGTGACTTGGTGAATTTGTGGAGTGTTTGGGTCTTGATGTATTAACTACTAACATCTAACAACTAACTTTGTCCGATAAAAAAAAAAAAAAAATTATTAAAGCCTACGGAATTCTCTCGCTCTTGGTGACAGTTGTCACATCCAGATAGTGAGTTGCCAACTGCGCCCTCCCGGACTCAAAATATTTTTCATTTAATCATTTTTACACTAATTAGGAAAATTATTAAATAACAATAAATATATATAAATTAATATTTGTACTCTTTTATTTACCTTTATTATTATTTGTACATTCATTTAATGCAAAGTATCATAAATAATGAGTAGAGGATGAAATAGGAACAAAATATTTAATTCTCATACTTTAGTATAAAATGACAAACATTTTTAGTTAGAAATTCCTTTCTTAAAAGACAAACTTTTTTGATTTGGAGGAGTAATATTTTTTACTTCATTATCGCACCTACAAAATACACAAACATATACAACCAAGTGATATTTTAAAAATGATTTATGCATAATGTGTTATACGAGGTCGAGTTAAGGGTCTGCTTGAATTACATGTAAATTAGGTAACTGCAAATTAAAGCAGATATCAGAAATTATCTAAATGAATTTGGTCCATAAGTTGAGGCAACTGGATCTGTTACATCAGATTCAACTTGGTAGAGTTAAAAATCATTTTCGATCCCACAACTTTTGACTTTTCTACAAAGGAATCCAAAAAAAGAAAATTGTTTTAAATTCAGCCCCATTTTTAAATTTGGTCCGATTTTGTTCCAAATTCATTGAAAATTGTCAAATAATGTCGGTTTTAGTCACATGACAAATCAAATAGTGTGTTTTAAGGAGATGCTGACGAGGACCCATGTGGCATTTTAAAATAATTTTATAATAATATTTTATTCTGAAGACTTTATTTTTTCGTAAAAATTGTATAATTTAATTTAGATTTTTTTAAAGGATAATTTAATTTAGTTAGTATTGCTCGATTTTGGTCCAAGCCAAATAGTTCGTGTGCAGTTTGATTTTATTTCTCTCTAATTGTTATATAAAAAACTTGTGTCATAAACCAGATATATCTTTTTAACTTTAATTATTTTCGACCAATTTCATTCATTTTCAACACATTTTTCTCAATAAATTTACTAAATTTAACCCATATTATATCCCTTAAAACTTTTTTAGAAATTAATAAACAAACTTTATCAAATATCAAGTTTTTATTAAAAAATTGGCTAGAACTCCTATACCATGATTTTTTTTTTTTTTTTGTACAAGCTATAATCAAGGATGAATTTAAAATGATGTGGGGTACATCACTTTCCTAATATTTTTTTCCATTTTATAAGAATTTGCTCCTTCAAATTTGTAACTCTATATGAACCAATAATATGAAGATTTTTTATATCCTTAAAACAAAATCCTAGCTAGATATGTCTCTGTACATGGGCTTAGTATGGGCCTTCTTGGCATGGAACAAGTAAACCAAGTTTGGACCACCTAAACCTACTCAAAACACCAAATGATCAACATTTCTACTACAATTTACAAAATTACAAACAGAGTTCATTGAGTTTTGTTAGAAAAAAATGTATTCTAAATCTTTAATTTTTTGCACTCTAAACTTCAGAACAATTACTCTTGCGTTTTGTTAGAAAAAAATGTATTCAAATATAAATAATACTAATACATAACATCCATATCCCACCCCATCCCATCCCATCACAAATTCTACCTAAACCATCTCCCCAACAAGTCCACTAAAAAAAATGGCTCAACCTCTTACCCCCCACCGCTGCTCTGAACCGGCAGCGGAGCCGTATCTTGAGAAACGACTCCGCTAGCATCGAGCCGAGCCGGGCCTGGGCTGCCGTCGTAAGATGCAGCCCGTCCGGCTCCAGCTGCAGCCCATAAGCATCAACACACCTCACATTTGGAAGGTCAATTTGTTTCTGAGCCTTTCTTACTATATCCACATAAGGCCCTGATCCTGACGCCAATGCCACTTACACAAAACCAAGAAAAAAAAAAAATCAAAATTAATTTCAATCACAATCAAAATCAGATCCAGAAAAAATGACTAATCGGACCGGGCCGGCCCGGCAATGATCATACTTGGATCACAGGCAGCACCGGCGACAGCAAATCGGACCGAACGTTCCGAAAAAAAACTTCTCCAATCTGTGCTTATACAATTTAGCATCCTGATGTGACACCGTATCACTCTCCCCTTGGTACCAAAGGACGGCCCGAATAAGGCCGCCACCGGCCCGAACAGCGGCCCCGACCCGGTTCAGCATCTGATTGTAGAGGGCCCTCCGCGCCTCCACTGGGTGATGTTGGTGCCTCCGATGGCGCAGGGGACCAGCCCGATCACCCCAATGCCGGAATCTTTTCGCATAATGGAATTCGAAAAGGCCATGGCGGGCCCCACCCCGCATATTTTATCGACATCAATGTCGGCGTGGAGAGGCTCCCGGGCCTCCTCCCACGTGAGGTCGGACCTCCGGGCGGAGGATGGATGGGTCGGACGGCGTTCTGGCGGCACGTGGCCGTCCCACGTCCGTTCAGAATTCCCCGCCCGTCCCGACATGTTGCTTTGTCCGGCCAAGATGAATATGTTCTTGGGTTGTAAGGCTGCATTGTGGTTGGGGAGATTTTGAGTTGCTACCAAATTGGAGTAGGAAAAAAGCATCAACCAAACAAGGGAAAACATGCCTCTAATTTGGAGTGAAAATTCAATAAAACAGAGGCATTTTAAATAATTAAATGTGGATGCATAGAGGAATGGGTTTAGAGTGTTTGCAAGGAAAAGCAAAGGAGATTCTTTTGGATTATTTTAGAAATTACATCTTGTGGTGCGCTGTGTTTTTGTTCGGAATGTTTGGCTACTTAAAGCATATTATATTTTTGATTGGTTGTATTATGTAATTATTTATATTGATAATGAGTTGGTGTTTGTTTGATGGGAATACTACAAATTTATAAACAAAGACTTGGGGTTAGTATTATCAAACGTGATTTGGGGGAAGAACACATAACTAACGACAACAGCGTTGTTTTGTTGACGGCATTTTGAATTATGTTTCAAAGTTTTTTGGGATTTTTGAAATCCCAGTTTGACGAATATTATAAAGGACTTTTAAAGAATATATTCAAGTTTTTTTTTTTTTATTATTGTACAAGAATATGTGGGAATATACTAAAAGCTCGTTTATTTAGTGAATATTAGATTAGAAGAGATATGAAATCATGTGATATATTTAATTTTTTAACATGTTTATTAAGTTATACTATTATACTAGTTCTTGGTATTAGCAATATCATACCGTAGGTGTTATGGTTAATTCAACAAAAATGAAAAAAATGAAGTAACTGGAGAAAAATGCATCAATTAACAAACTCTTAAATGATATAAAGAGTTTTTTTTATCCCTTAAACGGGCTCTAAGTTCTTTAATATCCTTATATTTCAGGCCCAAAAGATCAACAAAATTCTCCCCAAGAAACAAACCTGCTGGCCCATTTCTATTCTCAGTCATTGGGCTCTCTTTTTTCAACAGAAACTATGCAATTAAAAAGATGCCCTTAAAATTTGCATGATGGTTTTATTAGTTCCATTCCAAATTTCTTTCTTTTCATAACCACTTTCTAGAAATAGAGACACAATTAGACATTCAGAATACATCAAATAAATTTTAAAAACGTAAATAAGCAGTTAACATTTTCCCACATGGTGGGGCTGCCATTTCAGTCATGATCACTCATTTCGATTAATCATGATCACTTGTTCAAATTTATTTTTTCATATTGCGTTAAATTACTTTTAATACATATTACACGTGACAATAATAACAATAATGATGTTATTTCATTATTATAGTTACTATATATTCCATTAAAACAATCAAACACAAAATTAGTTATCAAAATTGAATTGAGAATAGGTACTATGTTAATATAGTTGGGCAATGCCCATACTATTTACTCGTTCTTTTTTTCCTTTTTAGCTTCTTCGGTTGATGATTGTATATTGTAATGGTTATTAATATCAATAAAAATTGTGTCTCATTTGAAGAATTAGAAAAAATGCCATAAACGTATTATATATTTTACGTGATACCCAATTTTTAATGACATACATGCTATTTTATAAAAGACAGAATGGTGACCTTTGGTGTTTCATTTATTAAACCACATGGTTATGTTCACAGTTCACACGATTTGAGAGTCGATTTCTTTCTTTTTAATTATCTGTTGTCAAAATTTAATGGGTCCTATGAGACTCATGTATGTCGTAATACAATGATTTTCACATGGCATTTTATAGCGTCTTGTGGTGTGACAGAAAAAGAAAGCAAATAAAACAACAAAATATATATTGAGTTCTTATTTTGTGCATCAAGCGCATAAAAAATACAATTCAATAAAATTTAAAATAGGAGCAGGTTTTATGTGAAAGTGGTGTACCATACACCACTATCCATATTAATAAAAATGGATCCAGCCATGATCCGGGTATAACTAATGGATAATATGATATGTGTACAGAATTTAAATGGTAACTCATTAGTGACAAAGTGCTAAGTTGCTTTGCTCACCTTTCGGAGCTGGGTGTGTTCGAACCTTGTTGGCTGGCGGCTGCTAATGCCTTCTTTTTCTTATTATTCTACTATTCTCAAATTAAAATATTTTTTTAATTTTCTAATTCAGTTAATACAAATAATAATTACACAAATCTTTTATTGAATTTATTTATTCTAACTCATAGCTCATCTCAATTAATACTATAGCTCATATCAAATAATACTATAGCTCATTTCGATTAATGTGATAGCTCATATCGATTAATACTATAGCTCATATCAAGTAATACTATAACTCATATCGATTAATATTATAGCTCATATAAAATAATACTATAGCTCATATCAATTAATACTATAGCTCATTTCAAATAATACTATAGCTCATATCGATTAATATTATACCTCATATCGATTAATACTATAGCTCATTTCAAATAATACTATAACTCATATCAATTAATACTATAGCTCATATCAAGCAATACTATACCTCATATCAAATAATACTATAGCTCATGTCAAATAATACCACAACTCATATCGATTAATACTATATGAGTTAGCTCATGTCAAATAATAATATAGCTCATATCGATTAGTACTATAGCTCATATCAAGTAATATTATAGCTCATATCGATTAATACTATAACTCATATCGATTAATATTATAGCTCATACAAGTGCTTTTCACTGATTCTTGCTTTCTTTCCTAGGCTCATGTTTCATTCATCTAGTGAACTTTCTTTGACCATCATCTTCACATGGTAGGTGAGAAAAAATGAACATAAAGAAAGCAAGAATCATCTATTCAGATTTCATAAAAAAACAATTCAAATATCTTAGCATCTCTATTCTCAAATTTTACATTCTTGATATTATCAAAGGCTATAGATGCATATTTATGAAAGGACATGAATCTAATATAAGAAATCCATAGAGATAAGGTATAATTAATATAACCTTCTCGCATATATATTTAGATTTTCAAACTAAATTTCATGATATCCACTTTAATTTTGATATAATTCATCGAAAATTAGAACTTCTCATCTTCACTTCAACCTAGTTACATTTCATAACCCGCCTTTCGCTCAAATGATGATTTTCAATTTTTGTACACAAACCTTTTCAAAAGAACAACATAAACACAAAAATTAACACCACTCACATCATTAAAAAACCAAAAAGTAATCAAAATGCAAATCGCAAATAATCTTTTGCTCATTAGAATGTAACATAACTAAGACTTTGACATCATATTTTTTATGAAGAGTACTTAAATAAACAAACCAACCAGCAATCTTCCTTTTCCCTCTTCTAACTTCACTCAAATGCTTCAACTTTTCTTCATCTTCTTTTTTCTTAAGCTCGTTAAACTTTTCACCAACTGCATTTAATAGGAGTAGAAACAAAGATGACGAGATGTTTTAGTACTATCAAGAAACTGTGGCATGAACTCGGATTTACAAGTACAATAATGTAACATAAAAATTATATTGGATGTAGATTCATATATTATTTTAAGACCTTTTCAAAATAACCAGTAACAAATATCACAACTATATAAACAATTGTGTCAATAAAAACAAGTATTTCCCTTGCAACCAAACAAGGATTACTAAAACTTCATCTATTGGGAATTTATAAACAACATTATGAAAAAATAGAGCACGACAAATATGCAAGTAGTTTTCATAAATTAATTGCTACCCACCTGAGTGTCTGCTTAAGCTTAATCAACCGTTTCAAAAGCTTTTGGTATATTTTGGTTTTCCTTTTTATCACTTTAAACATAGGGCTCATTCTGGTAATATTACATGGACTACCTGTCATGAAAAAAGAAATGTTTATTATGCAGAAGAATCCCCTCCCAACTTCTCCTCTTAGAGAATAAGAAGTAAACTAAGAAGCCATTATGGAGTCAAAGACTGAGCTAAAGTAATAATTGACACTTACACTCTATTATGTTAAGATGTTGTTCTGAAAATGTGAATATTCCTAAGCCCCAAGAAGTAATACAGTAGTGAACAATTATCACATCAACTCCCTTCACTTTATTCTAATATGAGATAGTTACGTCCTACGCCATCTATACCCTAAGGATATAAGGTTTCAATTGCCTTAAAAAGTGGTAAAAACACAAATAAGCAACAATAGAAGAAGAACAACAGAACAACTAAACAAAACCAACAAGAATAACATTTTAAGTAACTAAAACTATTTTAGAAGTTTTATTAATTTGCATCTAATTCATGATTGCTCTCTACCTAAATCCTATAAAAAATTAATAATGATCACAACACCTAATTCATACACATTATAAGAACGCAACAGACATGCAGAGTAAACTAATTCTATTGACTCTGTGTACATATATAATATATAGTTTACAATGGCAGGATCTACAAGACATGTTACAAAAGTAAATCCTATGAATCTTCCTTGATACATATTCATCTCTCATAAAATTTATTTATGCAGAAGGAGATTTTCTATTTAAATCATTTCATATAACATATGATAGGCGTTACACCATAATAAAGGAATAGAAGGAATATATACGTTACCTGTTAGATGAAATCAATCGTCAATCGAAGATCTTCGAAGAACCAAAAATAGAAGAGAGGGAAATCGCACGAATCTCACCAATAACGAACTGAACACAAAAATAGCACGAATCACACATACTTCTCGTAAAGAAATTGCACGAATCTTCGAAGAATTGGACGATTTAGTTTCGGGTCTTTGAAGAAATTGCGAAAGTGAAGAGAATTGGGGAAAGAGACGGTTTAGAGAGAGAATTGGGTGAAACTAAATGAAAATGGAAAATATTTGATTTTTATACTTGACCCATTTAATGACCCGGAATTGAGATGGATAGTGGTGTATGGATATTATTATGGTGTAACTGGTTCATATAATACTTTGCCTTAAAATAGTATTCAGTGAACCAATTTATATTATTTCATTAAAACAACTAACATTGTCTATTTATGAAAACAATTAATCTTGTTTAGTAAGAACAAATATTACTATTCAGTACAAACACCGTGTAAAAGATACAAGTGCGTGTAAGACCTGATGTTTATATATAAGGGCGGATCGGAGCTATGATTACTCAATTTTTTTTGTATACATCAATTGCTAAATATAAATTTTTGTATCATTTTATTGGAAACACTTACTATGTTGAAATAGACTGAGAATTGAATGATCATTCATGTTGTCGTAGCTTAATTATCGCACGAAAGAGGCTTATTAAGATTAATTAGTGGCTTGGAATCATAGTTTGAGTTTTACTGAATGAGGCTTATTATAGTGTATATGGGCCAAAAATCATGGAATTTTTTAAAAGCCCCAAGTTGTTTGCACCCATTTTACCAATTTTCCCTATAATTTTTTTTTTTTTTACTAGTTAATGAATTCTACTTTTGCAAATAATGTGTGTCAATCAATTTTATTGATATTTTGATAATTAGTCCATTCTTATTGGGTCCTATGCGACTCCTACATTTCGCAACCCACTATTCCGCATGGCATTTTATAATGTCACGAACAAAGCACGTTTCATCATTTTCGATTTCTGACACGTGTTAATTTTTTTATTAATTTATATCATATTATCTTAATTTTTTATTGATTTTTTATAATTAAATTAATTAATTCATAACATATTTGAAACCACATTTCTTATTTCTATCCAAAAAAGAAAAGAAAAAAAATTATTATCTAAAATCAACTCTTGGGAGTTACAAAGAATATCTTGTTAAATGTATAGTAGTATTATTTTAGTTCAAAATTAGTAAAGGAAAATCATAAAAAATTAGTAGGTCCTTACATGGTGCTAACGATCCTTCAAACAAGTTAACTCATTTCGTTGACTTGTAATTTAATACATACTAAAAGCTACTCTACGTGGCTTCCAAGATTTATAAAATGTAGATAATTTTCTTCGTTTTTTTCTAGTTTTCCTTTTCCATGAACATCGCCTCAATTTCTAAACTCCTTTAATGGATTTATTGTCACATGACAGGACGCTTTAATCCTGAAAAAAGCATCACCCTTAAGAATCAATTATTTCAAAAAAAAAACACATCAATGCATCACTTTTTAATTGACTAAAATGGACTAGTCATGGCTAATTGGCTAGTAGCTACTGTTGTTAATTCGCTTTTTCAAATGCAAAAAAGTTAATCCAAACTTTTATACATATGGAGCAATCAGAGTTTACTCCCAAATAAAAAAAGCCCCTACTCAAAGATGCAAAGCCGCTCTATATGCGAGGTCAAACTCTCTTGCATCTTTATCTGGGTCGGATTACTATCCCTCGTTTGGTTATCATTCATAGCTTACTACAGCTTCCACATCATCGAAACCCTCTCCCCAAACACGCCCTTACACCCCAAAACCGTAATCGTCCTCGCGGGCCAGAGCAACGTTTCGGGCCGGGGCGGAGTCGTCAACGGCACGTGCCCCCGCAATGCGAGCCGAACCCGTCGATTCTCCGGCTGAGCGCCACCCTGAGATGGGAGGCGGCGCGTGAGCCGCTCCACCGCGACATAGATGTAGCTAAAACGTGCGGGATAGGGCCCGGGATGGCGTTTTCGAATTCCGTACTGGAGAGGGATTCTAGTGTGGGGGTGATTGGATTGGTGCCGTGCGCCGTCGGCGGGACGAATATCAGCGAGAGGCGGCGGAGCGGCGCCCTCTATGAGCGGCTGCTGTCGCGGGCACGCGCGGCGGCGGAGTGATTCGGGCTTTTGTTTGGTATCAGGGGGAAACTGATACGATTGATCTTGATGAAGCTAATTTGTATAAGAGTAGGTTGGAGAAATTCTTCACCGATGTTAGATCCGATTTAATGTCGCCATTGCTGCCGGTGATTTTGGTATGTGTGATCATTCTGGATGTTAATTTTTTTTTCAATTCGGTGTTTGAGTCGGCCCGATTTCTCATTCTTTAGATCTGGTGTTGAACTGTGCAAGTGGGGTGTTTTTTAAAATATTAATTGTTTTTACTAAACATTTGTATTACCCATTTGGTTGAATAGTATTAGCTACTTTTACTGAACAGTATTAGGTTTTCGGTAAACAAGCATTTCAGATGATCATCATCAGTGAATTTTACTGAACAAATATTAATGGTGCACATATAAAAAGTGCAGCTGGCGTGTGTTTTTAACATTATTAATTCTTTTTACTAAACATTGTTATTACTTGTTTTCATATAGAAATATTACACTTTTATGTTCTAATAAAATTTCATATCAGCCTTTTACATAATATACATAATAAATGTTGTGTTACATCTCCTATTATTTCATATATACCATTTTTTGGTCATTTAAATTTTCAATTTTCCTATGAATTTGTGTTGCAAGTATTATTAGTTAAGGTTAATTTTATAATAAAAATATATTCACAATTTATTTTTAAAAATATCCAGAATGACATTTTTTTTTTTTTTTTAGGAGGGAACATTTAGTTTCATTGAACAATGAACAATATTAGCTATTTTCCATTAACAAAATTCCTTAAGTACTAGTGCTTTTTACTTAAAAGTATTAGTTGAACACCAACTCCAATGATGAAATTAACGCCCACAAGTGTTTCCCATTAATTAATGTTTTCTCTTTGTTGTTTTTTGTGGGGGGTATTGGCGTCTGGTGAAGGACCTTATGTAGATGTAATCAGAAAAGCTCAAATGGAAATTGAGGTTCCAAATGTGAGAACTATGGATGCAAAGGGCTTGGAGATTCAGCCCGACGGGCTGCATCTTACGACGGAGGCCCAAGTTCAGCTCGGCCCGATGCTCGCCGATGCCTTCCTCAAGATCACGGTCCCTCTCCCTCTTCAGAGCAGTAATGCTGCTAAGAGGTTTAACAATTTTTTTCTGGGATCATTTCTCAGTTGGTTTATGTAGGTATTCTAATGGGATTTAATTTTATAATGTATACTTATACCATAGTAGAATTCATGTAATGAATAATTGAAGTTGTAATATACATATACATATATAGATGCCCCCAGCCCACAATTTAATGCGGGCCCAATATTGCTTCGCATGGTGTTAATATGAGCCCAACTTTCTTTCTATTATTGAAAATTCGAAACAAAGGGCCCAACTTTCGTTAACTGTAAAGGTGTCAAAATTAAATATTTTTGGTGGGGTGTGCGTAATTAGAATAAATCGGTAAAAAATATTAAATAATTTCGATTTAAATTTAAGTGTTAATTTTTTATTTTTTATTTTAAAAAGGTTTTTCGATTCCGATTTTGACAATACGAAACCTGAACCAACTAAGTTTTACATATATAAGCAAAAAAAAAATATAATTATATTATTTTTTAATTAAAATGATGATAAGTGTTATAATTGAGGATGATTGTTTATGGCAAGAAGGACAATATATAGAAATAGAATAATAATCCAATAATAAAGATCGTTTCCTTAATAAGTGCACCATATGCGAGATTATCTTATTGAGGGATTTTTAAATCCAACTGCCTTGACAGTTTATTACGAGGGTTGAAATCCATTAAATAGTAAATACTCATCTCTAATCGAACAAGTCATATGCCAATTCTCGTAATAATGTTAAGTTATCAAAATTACTCTTGTTTTCAAATGTTGTTCTAATACTAGTATAAATGAGTCCACCCATATAAAGTGTGGTAAAAAAGCAGAATGATGTGGGAGAAATCCACCAATAATACAAGTTCAAATTTCATGTGTGATAAATTTTAATTGAAATATTATGTAGGTTTGTTCTGAAGATTGAATTACTTTGATTTGGTTTTTTTTCAAAAGTGTCTACTATTTTAGCACATTCCACGATTTATAACACTCTCTACTGAGGGGCCAATAGTACGGGTGTATGAGTTTCTCGTCTCTCCCTTATAAAAAAAAATACTAGTATTATTGAGCTCAAAAGACGCTTTGTGTTTGTTTATTAGAGTTCATAACAAGAAACGTCCTGTTAATTTAGGTTGTGTCCAATTTTTGTTATGTAACTTTACTCTTTTTAGTTTTGGTCCCTTAGGTGTCAACTTTTGTCATTTTTTTGTCTAAATTTTTTTAAGGGATTTCTAGGTCCAATTTTAATCCTATGTTTTTTACATTTTTAATATTAATGTTTTTAGGGTCAATTTAGTCCAAATTAATATAATAAAAAAAAGTAAAATTAATAAAATTAAAATACACTTAAGTTACATAATGATTCTTGGTATTAACTATCTCTATATACCTATCCATTTTTAAGAGAAAATATCACAAATGGTCCTGTAACTTTGCCCGAATCCAAAAATAGTCCTGTAAGTTTTTATTTTATCAATTGTGGTCCTTTTGGTTTCAATTGTAGTCATTTTCGCCAGATAATTTAAAATTTGATCGAAAAATTGACCTAACTTTTTATTCTGGTCACATTGACGGTCGCACAACTCTCATTTGAATTGTCTTTCATCAAGGAAGAAAAACTTTTAATCAATTTCATGTTTTGTTTACACCTCCCCCATGAATCACAAGTTCAAAATCACGAATTTTATTCATTATAGTGGCTAATTTTAGAGTGATTTACGTTGAGGAGAGTGTCATACTATTCCCTTCCTTTCATTGAACCCGTCATTTCAATATTTTTTTTCGCATTATTTTGTGTGCTACATAATATTTCCGGTCAATTTTTTTAATTTTTCGGCGAAAAGGACTAGAATTAAAACCAAAAGGACCAAAATTGATAAAGTAAAAACATAAAGGACCATTTGAATTGTCTTTCATCAAGGAAGAAAAACTTTTAATCAATTTCATGTTTTGTTTACACCTCCCCCATGAATCACAAGTTCAAAATCACGAATTTTATTCATTATAGTGGCTAATTTCGAGTGATTTACGTTGAGGAGAGTGTCGAAACTTATACTATTCCCTTCCTTTCATTGAACCCGTCATTTCAATATTTTTTTTCGCATTATTTTGTGTGCTACATAATATTTCCGGTCAATTTTTTTAATTTTTCGGCGAAAAGGACTAGAATTAAAACCAAAAGGACCAAAATTGATAAAGTAAAAACATAAAGGACCATTTATTGATTCAGGCGAAGTTACAGGACCATTTATGATTTTGTCTCCCATTTTTAACAACCAAGTCAAGAAACCAAAATTCTTTGATTCTTTCATAGACTTCATATGATGTAAAACACCACTTGTAGATGAATCATATATAATATTCTCTGTTAAAGATTAAAATATACTCCCTCCGTCCCAATCATAATGACATTTTTATCGTTCATAAGGATTTAATGGAATAGTGATAAATAAAGTGGTGGGGTAGGAAGAGTTGTTTATTAGTATTTTATATGATAAAGTGATAAAGTGATGAGTAATCGGGGTAGAAAGTGTTGTTTATTAATATTTTATGTGATAAAGTAATAAAAGTGTAAAGGTGTAAGAACTTTACCATTATGATTGGGACGAAAATATAATCTTTTACCATTATGATTGACGATGGAGGAGTATAATCACTACTACAAAAATGCTAATGGACAACGAATAATATATGTTGTCTATTAACAAGAATGGTCGTTGTGTATTAAGGTGTAGTTAAAGACCCTCCTTCTTTGACAACAGATATTACCCATTGTCTATTGCGTGAACAGTCAACAGACCACACATTAATAAACAACGTTTAATATCCGTTGTCAATTTGATCTACCACAACATTGATGGACAACATGTATTTTCCGTTGTCTATTTTATCTACCACAATGCTTATCAACAACGGATAATATTTGTTGTTTATTTCATCTATTACAACACAATTTAGTATATTTTACAACATATTATATTCATTGTCTTTTAAGGATTATTTTAATCCTAATAATATATATTATTAAATTATAAAATTTCAATTTAAAAACAAAATATTAAATTAAAAGAAAACCATAAATTTACAAGTATAATTATTATTACCTTAATTTCATAATTTCTCATTTCTCACATTAAAAAATTCTCATATCCATACATATATAATCCAATGATTCTTTAGAACACATTACTGATGAAAACGAAAAAAAATATACAAAAACCTAAATACTATGCCAACAACTCTTCCATCATCTTTCCGGCCAAACAATTCCTACAGAAAAAACAATATTCATTACATTATCTGGGAGAACTCCAAGAAGATTGCAAACTCCAAATCGAACTACAATAAGATAATCGAGATATAAACACACATAGGTGAATCCTGGAACTGAAAAAATACAATTATGAGTCACGAAATGCTTTAAAACTATTTTTTCTAATAAGAGAATTCCAATACATTCTTCAATTTTCCAAAAAGAGGGATGTTTATTTCATTGAATAAGGTATATGAAATCCATATCCCAATAAACTATATATATGAAAAGAAGAGTAAGCAAAGGAATAAAAGAAAGAGAAAAATAAGAATAAACAAAGTTTTCTATTTCAGCTCTTGACAGGTGTAACTTACTGGATCTCAAGGAGATGGCCAGCATTGCATATCTCCACCAGCATGAACAACATCCATTGAATCATATGAAAAGGAAGCTGTGAAACACCAAGTTGAATAACATGATTAAATGTGACTTTTCACTGCAAGTCATGGTAAATTAAGCCTAACTTGAAGCAAAAAGATGAATCTGAACTTACCAGTTATAAATGTGGCTACAAGCTAGTCCTCTATATTCTGAAAATAAAGGATATCTAAATGATTAGGAAGAAAATAAAACCTTATAAACTCGAGAATAAGATTTTAGTTTCAAATGTTGTCAAATTGAACATCTAACCAATTCATATAAACATTCTCTGAAAATAATAAACTTCCATACCTTTCAAATGGTGTCTAATGAAAGTCCTCCTTGTTTTGATGAAAAAGGATCTGTTGCATTAACAAAGGTTCAGAAGAGAAACAAGTCTCTCAAATGAACTTCATAATTTGTTTCTCAATAATATGCTGAAAATGCATTTTACCGATCGTAAAATTAACTAAAAAATTGAATAAGAATGCTTTCAATGGAATGAAACAACATCTAAGTTACATAGTTTTTAAAGGCGCAAGAGATACCGTAGCTCCAGAGGCGTGACACGTAACGTAACATTATCTTTAGTTTCCTGCTAGGCTGCTATAAGCTAAAACTAGTTATCAGAACTCAGTACAACTGAAAATGATACATCAAATAATTTATACTGTGTTTCAATTCGTGATCTACTTTCACTAGCGCACACCATCTAATACATATTTTACACCATTGATAAAATAAAACACGAGATTAGAATATAGTTGAAAAGACTCAAAACGTGATAATAATTATTACCAATTTGCAACAGGAAACATATATATAAAATCAAGGCTAAAAAGGTATGGTGTAAATAACCCTATTTTGGACACATTAAAAACAGAGTAAGAAAATCAATGCCTATTAAAGTTTGTTTTTATTTTGCATCTCTACAACATAACCCTCGACACAATTGTTTCTCAATAAGCAAACTTAAATTACTAAATTACATACCCTACAACACAACCTTGTGATACTAATCTACATGGACTCCAGACACAAATAAATTCTATAAATTATGCTTAGTAAGTTGATATTTATTTAGTGCAACAGAAAGACAGGAGTTTAAGCTATCTGTTAATAATTTAATCAAGATATTACCCAAACATTGTGAAGTGGGGGCTATATCATAGTGCACACTAAGGCTGTTTGACATATAAGGGTTCTAATACAATAATTCGTGAACAATTTTCACATTAGTAAGCAACATGTTGGATACCGAGCAGCACTCAAACTGTGATGTAATTACTTTTTATTAGAGCAAAAGAGTAATTACAGTAAACTCTACAATTTACAAGACCCAAAGGCTAGACTCTATTTTTATATGTGGAACACTCTAACTCGCTCTTTATTTGGAGACACACCTCACACTACTCTTGCTTCTTGACACTATGTCACGCACTTCGGGAGCATCTAATATTTATAATGTACCTAAGAATATTCTAGTTTCTCCTCCAAAGTTCTATCTACTAATAACTTTGATGATTCTAAAAGAATCCATAAGCTTGTGACCTTTAGTAATTCTAGAATGATCTAATCAATAATATACATATCAGATTATTCTAGTCACATTACTTTGTTTATTTGAGTAACTAGAATGTTCCACAAATTATTGTCATGTAGATGCACCTTGTGTCTTCTTGATCATTCTAGAAAACTCCCAAAGTTGGTGATGATATTTTTTAATACAACATTCGGAAGAAGAGAGATATAAATAATTGCAAAAAATCCCAAACTTCAAAATAAATATCATAATGAATATTTTAATGTCATTGGAAAACAACAAATCAGGATAAATATAATGATACTAAAATCAAGCAGAACATCAGTCTTGAGTATATCAGTTCTATGAAAACTTTGATTCTTTCATTTAGGACTTACGCGATTAGGAGTGATAATCTGAAGCGGATAGAACAATGGCGAGATGAGCGATGGGATTGCGTGAAGGGACTGAACGCATGACCGATTGACGTGGCACGGGCGTCGCCGCAGTGATGTACGGTTTGGGCAAATTGATTTGAGAGAGGTTGAGACCGATTGCAAAGTGGGAGAAGTTAAAAGAGAAAGAAGTATGAATATACTGTATCTTAAGGGTAAATTAATGATAAAAATTTAAATAAATTTTATTTATAAATATATCTTATTTAAATGGAGTATAAATTTATAAATTATAAAATTATAATTTCATGGTTTCGAAAGAAAATGTATCAGAATTGATTCTGATACTTAAAGCTAAATTAATTAGCCATAAAAAATTTAAGTAACAATTTATAAGTTATAAATATATGTTATAAAAATTATACTGTATAAATTATAAAATGTTATAATTATAGTATACCAAAATATTTAGGGACTAAGCGAATTAATTTTATTAAATTTTAATTTTACAAATAAAAACATATCATGAATTTATTAGACAACGAAATATGACAACGTCAACCTATACCCGTTGTCTATTAGCGAAATTTTTTGCAGCTAGACAACGTCAAAAGACAACAGCAACATACGTCCGTTGTCTATTAACGAGAATTTTTATAATAGACAACATCAAAAGACAACGTAAACCATTATCCGTTGTCTATTACTGTGAATTCATGATAATAGACAACAGTTAGTTAAAAGGACAATGTATCACACGTTATAGACAACGAATTTCAAAATATCCGTTGTCTATTTAACGTTGTTGTTTAACGAATATCTAGTAGTGAATATTGTTGATGGAGATAATTAATAAACACAATAATTTATGGATTCGTAGCAGAGGGGTACAATCTTATGGCCCCATGCAACATAAATGCATAACCACCATGACGAAAAAACAAAATAATTAACTAACCTGTTTTCTAAAAGTCAAATTTTCCAGCCCAGAAATTTCTTAGAAGTTTTAAGTTATGTCAAAGTACGTACGAGTTGTATGACTGAAAAATGTACAACAAGTTAGTTGGGTTGATTCATTTATTAATTTAGACTTCTATTTCCCACCTATTTTTTTATTTACTTCAATGTGTGTGTTTTTTTTCTAGAACTGTAGCAGCCAACTAATCTTCTAAGGTATAGTTGGGATATTATGTTTAATATATACTGTATTTTTCTACTATTCTTTTGACATTTTATTTGAAAATTTGGTACATCGTGACTATTATAAGTTGTCAAAACATATCATAGAGTAGTAAAGAAAATAAATTATTTAACAATATTTCTTATATTACTCAATTCTAGGATTAGAATTGAGTAAAAATGGTAGTGATTTTGTTCACATGTACGAATTTGGAACTCTTTCGTTGTAAAGGTGGGAGTACCCCTTGTACTCCATATTCGATTGTAATATATTATTCCTGCTCAAAAAAAAAAAAAGGAACCACGAATCAATATGACGATACCTCTTTGAAAAAATTCCCTATAAAGGTCCAAAATTTAAGTTGAGTTTCAATATAAATCTACAATTTAGGATTTAATATTTGTTTAATTTCTCAACCTAATGTCTGATTTAACTTTTGGGCCTCAATTTCAAGTCATACGTTACAACAAAAAAATTAAAAAACTTTGTACACCTCTAAAAGTTTATCATATTTCATGATTTTAATTTAGAAATGAATTGTTTAAAAAAAAATAGAAATGAATTTCTTGTCAGATCTTGAATTGAGGAAAAAAAAAAACCTAAACTGAGAAAGACATAAAACTGGAACTTTTAAGATGTTTATAATATAGTGTCCCACTGAACTTCAACTTAATATTTTGTGTTTCAAAATTCACTTTAAAAGTAAGATGTTAATATGAAATTCTTCCCATTTCTGAATGGATACATTATTTTTTTCCCAAGGTAGTTTAGAAACTCAAATTTAAGAGGTGAAGTTAATTTATTATATTGACCTTGGATGACATATAATAGAACCGAGATTGGACTCTTCTGATATTTTTTACAACAGCAAAGACTAAGTGGTCGGTCAATTTAATGAAGCTTGATATTTCATACAAGGATAAGACTACACGCATAATCACACACATCCGAAGCACATTTACATGCAATCAATGGGTCAACCCGCAATCAAAATCAATACCTTGGGTACGAACCATTGACCCAATTATTTATATTTTATACTATAAGAACTATTGACCCGATTACTACATTTCTTATCTTTGAATTTATTGTAAATTTCGAAGAGAGATAGACGTAGAATAAAATAATTAGTGAAAATACAAAAAGTTGTGTTTATTATTTTTAAAATTTTACAAAAAAAATTACCTATATCCGTTAAAGTTTTTAATAGCAAAATGAGTTTTTTAAAGGTTGGTTGTAATTACCTTTTTCACCCACATTTTGATAGCAAACAAGAGAGATATAGTTGAAGATGGTCCAAAGGTTGGAAGAGAGCTAGTCCACATTTAGATCATGTGGCAATAGTTCAGTCTAATACAAGGGGTACACTAATAATTAAGATGACATTTCTCATCTGACACAAAGATACAATGTCACAGCAAGTAGCAAGGTGCAAAGGGGCACTTCAAAAAAAAAAAAAAACCAATTTTGATATATTCTTTTGAACAAAGATACTTAATAATTTTATAGTAAATTTTTCGAAAATATATATATAGCAAATCTTGCGTAGATATGATCAGCTAATAAATTATATGCTTTTTCAAACAAAGATAAATAATAAATTTTATAGTAAATTTTTTAAAAAAAATATTTAGCAAATTTGACGTAGATAAATGATTTTTTATAAATTTTTGTAAAAAATATGTTTAAATAATTAGATTTTTTAGAAATTTTGTAAAATATATATTTTGCTTAAATTAAATATTATTTTGAACCATAAAAAATGATTACTTGCTTATAATTGACACAGTGGGCAGATATTGAATTGAGCTCATTGCAAATCAAATCTGCTAATAATTTAAAAAAAATTAGAATAAAAAATATTTTTTCTAATAAAAAATAATATTCAAATCTTTTAATAATTTAAAATTCATTAAACGAAAACACAATATTATTTCTAATTTTATTACAATTGAACAGTTTGAAATCGATAAATATATTGATTGATCGTTGAACCTAATTAAATACTATGTTATTGCAGTTATCGTTCAATGAGTTTGGACAGGCAATAGGAAAAAGAGAGTGAGTCGTTGTCCTTCTACATTGGAGCTGCTGTCAGGAGCGTGATCCCTATCGTGCTGCTAGCCAACGACTGGCGTAACCCCAAACTGACTCCTTTGAAGGAAAGATTATGGGACGAGCTTACGGTATGTTAATTATATATTTATTGAAAGTTGTAGTATGACCCTTAAATTTACTAAATTGTTATGTTATATGCGTATAGACTACCTTCAGAGGTCTTGACCTCACAAAGAAGAAGCAAATATTGTCGCAAAAATTTGGACTAATGGCCAAGAATTTCCTGACTTGGTTGAGAAGTAACACACGAGATCCGAAACCGGTCTTTATTGGGCTAGTCCGCCTCGTCGCGTGTCGAAATAACCCTATGGTGGCTCCATATTGGGAGGAGTTTGTGAAAGCAGAAGCAATGGAGGATGATTTCGGGTAAAATTGATCAATGTCATTTCCTCAATTTCTAATGCCCTAAGTTTTTCAGTGTTTATCATATTTCTATTATACTGTAGGATCGAAGCAAAAAAAATCGCGTTCAAGCCAAGTCGATAGAGGCGCGATATCGTGGATCCAACAAAGGTTATGCACGAATAAGAGAAAATATGGTGAGATCAAAATCCTAACTTTTAATTTTTTTTTTATATATTCACTTTTAATATATCTAATAAAGGGACACGCTAAATCACTATCGTAGAAAGAGGAAAAGAAGAAAAATTTGGAGAGAGTGAGTCTATTGTTACCCGCTTTAGACTTATTTCAGACTACCAGAAAGGGTCGAGACGGGAATATTCACGATCCCAATGCACAACGCATCATCGAAGAAGTGGTAATCTATCCATTAATTTATCTTTCAATTACAAACTATTATTTATAAACAAATAATTAAATAATAATCTTTTGTTTTTGTGATTCAGGAGCGTCTATCTCGCACCATGACTCTCGACGACATTCGCATGATCGCCCCGATGATCCGTTTGGACCGCTATGGGTGCGCCAGGAGCATCCCCGACCGCCACGAGTGTCGGATATGGCGTGACGAAGACATCTTTAGCAATGACACCTGGTCTTCAAGCCATGAATATGGTGGGTATACTAACGGAATAGGTTGCCAAGTTGGCTAAAGATGTGGAACGCGTTTGAGGTCCGAGAAAAAGATCGAGCCAATCGAATGTCGCCGAAAGGAGCAAGTTGTGAACATATAGTGTCGCTAATGCTATGTTTTTTCACTAACCCTAGGGACGACTTTATTGAAGGCACTTCAAAATGTCTCACGTGTCGATATGCATGTCTCACATTTGTTTTAATTAAAGACTAGTGTATCAAAATTTTCTAACTAAATATCTTATTCAAACGACCAACGACCTTTTTGCTACCTGTATCGGTAGGATCCCGATCGAGTTGGTGGCCCGTGCTCTGCGTTACCGCTCTCCCATGGAATGATTCATGGTCATCCCATCACTCCCGGTTTCGTGAGGGTCACACTTTCGATGTACCCGTAAATCGAGGAGGATTCGGGATGCAAAACCAATCGATGAAGCCGTCACGGTCGAACAACGGTCCGCACTTCATCGAATGGCCGAAAGCAACTTGGTCTCTAGCACCATGAGGGTAAAATATTTGTTATTAAAGTTCATTATCTTATTTGTGGTTCTAAATAATATTGTAAATTAATTATAGAATATCTGAATTCCCCACATGAGGCTAAATCGAGGACTCCACCGCTTTCTAAGACTTGGTTATCCCATGACCGAGACTTAGATCACGATGATCATTTACTGATCTAGGGTGCACCGGATGGTATCGTCTAATGCTTTCGATATCGCCACGGTTCCCCATGCTTGCTCACTTTCATCGAGAATACTTTCCAAGAATTCGCCAAATAGAACATGTCGTGAAGTCTTGAATGACGAGTGGTTGAGTGCAACCACCATAGCCCTTTACCTCAGGTATGTGTTTACTAATTCTCAATATTCACTTTCTGTATATGTTTAATTTTCTTTTTAAATATTAATTAGCGTATATATATGTTGGTTAAAGATATTTGGGTGAGCTATATCTCTCCGCAGATAACCGAGCAAGTGGAATGTACTCTTCGTCTCCCCCAAGTGTCTTGCATAATGGGTGATAAGTATGCAGACCATGGATGAGTTCGTTAATCACATCTTTGAATCTAACTGGGAGCGATCATCTCATTTTTTGGCCAACAAATGTGGGGTGAGTGATAAACATTTCATTAAAATTTGTATTCATGTTTATAATATTTGCACATATATATGTTAAATTTGCGCTTAATTTTAATACTCTCAATATAATATAGAACCATTGGGTCTTTGTCGCCATACACATGAATACATTAAGTGTGTATTTTATGGACCCAAATTTCGTGATGGAGTTTATTCTAATCGCATGCGATCTCGTTTCATATATGGAAGCGTAAGTTCATTTTTAATATTCTATACAATGATTTGTTTTACTTTTAAAATTATGCATATTTAATCTATTTTTATTTTTTAATTATAATAATAATAGTGTGATGACGATGTATCGAGTCGCCTTCAATCGGAGCTCAAGATCCGGGTTAAATAAAGTGAACTGGATTAACATTAAGGTAAATTTAATTTAGTAAATTATCAAACTAATTAATAGAAAGAAATCATAATTGTAATACGTTATTATATTGTTAATCAACGGGTTCCGAAACGAGATAATGACCATTGTGGACATTTTGTTTGTTGCTTTATAGAAGATATAATCCGCGACTTCTATAAATCTAACATTTCTCCCAATGTAAGTCAATTATTGATTTATTTAAATTATTATTGATTGAATAAAAATTCATACTATATTGAATGATTAGTTGTTTGCGGTTTGTCTATGAACGTGAGCTCAAGTCTTACTCTAAGAAAAGATCGGAGAAATGGAAAAACGATTGATTGGTACCTTTTACAATCGTTTATATTCATATGATCAATATTGAGAGAATGTTTTTTTTTTGAAATATTGGTAGCATGTAATTAAATTATATATTTGTGATGATATATATTTCATGTTTTTGGTGTATTGGACGTATGTTTATGATTGTATGTTTATATATTTCGATGTTTTGGTATATATATGTGGTTTATGGTTTTATTATAGGATTTTTGGTTTATGTTATATGGTATTGGACGTATATATAAGTTTTATTATATGGTATTGGACGTATATATAAGTTTTATTATATGGTATTTGACGTATATAGTTTTATTATAGGATTTTTAAAATGTAAATTAATAATTTAAAAAAAATAAGATATTGGACAGCAATTTTCAACCGCTGTCTATGTAAAATAAAAAACGAATAAAAAAAAATATATCATCTTGGACAGCGGTTATCAACCGCTGTCCAATATAAAACTTCAAAAGCGTTAAAACATTTGTCCAAGTCTTTTTTCTTGGACAACGGTTTTTTATCGGTTGTCAAGCTTAGACGGATGATGCTTGGAGAGCGGTTATAACAACCGCTCTCCAAGGTCATTTTTCACAGCTGTCCAAGCTCAAATGTGTATTAGTGGCATGTGTATTTTGTGTAGATTGCACTAATATTCTTAAGAAAATTGTGATTAAAAAAGAAAATGAGGGGTGATAGAAAAAAGAGAGAGAAAAAGGTAAATAAAAAAATATATTCTCCGGTCCTATCCAATCGATTTGTTCTGTTCCGGTTTTGTTATAACCGAACTTTTTTACAAATACGGATAATTTTAAATATTCATTTTGATCTGTACAGTGAACAGTCCTAGCTTTAATTTTATATGTGATGTTTTAATAGAAACTTTTTTTTTTAAACTATTCAATTATGAAAAACGAATTATATAAAAAAAAATTATTGGAGATATTAATTTAATTTGAAAGATATATTACTTAGGAATTTTAAAATATTTAGTCAAAATCGTGCAACGTCTTAAATCACCTCTTCAGATCCTTAACATGAATGCAAACGTGTAGTTGCGGGGAAGTTGAGATGGACAATCAATTTGCTCGGAAAATTCAATTATTATATATTGAAGAATATTTAATAAGCAAATACATTGATATGTATTTCATGTTCACTATATATATGTTATATATCCCTATGTCTCTCTCTATGCAAAATATTTAAGGAAAGCGTCGGCCAACAATTGTCCCACGTGAGTTGCTCCTGCAGTGTCAAGATGGACTTCGTCACGATTAATGAAGCTTGATCCCTTTGCATCAACTGTTTTCACATTTGGGTGGTTTGTTCCTAATTGTTGTTTCCTTATTTCACGATCTGGTTCGTCCAATTTTTGATTTATAGCCACCTGATCACAATCAATTAACCATTCATCAAAATCAAATATGTATACACATATATAAAAAGACAAAAAATCAAATGAAACATACCTGGATGACTGGTAAATTAGGTAATTGCAAATCAGAGCGGATATCATCAACCATCTGGACGAATCGAGCGGAGTAAGTTGAGACAATTAAGGAGGCGTCATCAGCCTCACCTTGGTACCACAACAAAGCCCGAATAACTCCTCCGTCCTTCAAGGAGGCCCGAGACCGTGCAATCATATCATTGTACAATTGCCCGCCTTTTTTCCATTGATCTAAACTTGTTGCTCCTACGGCGCAGGGGACCAATCCGATCACACCGAAATCAGGTCTCTGCTCCAAAACCCTAGTTGCGAATGGCATCCCGGGTCCCACGCCGTTTGTTTTTTTCCAGATATCAATGTCTTTGTGCAGAGGATCCTTGGCTTGTACCCACTGGAGGCCAGCACTGAATCTGAGGATATTCGGGCCGGGCTTGCAGTATGTACAATTTTCTTTACCCCTTCCTGCCATGTTACTTTGTCCTGCCAGAATGAATATGTTTTTCCCATCTGAAGGAGGTTCCGGACGCGCACTCGCCAGAGTCGCCACCCCCAAAACCATGATCCAAACAAGGGAATTCATTCTCACCACAAGGACAAAATACCCTACCAGAGAGAGAGAGAGAGAGAGGGATTTTATTTTAGACTTGAAAGTCTTAGATAGTGATTAAATTATCCCTCGGCATTTATTTATATATAGAGATGCATGGACATCTAAACACACGGACAGACATCCATTTCTAGTCATACTTTTCTATCTCACAATATTACATCAAACTCCCATGTTCCGCAATTTCTATGGCTTACAATTACCATGAAACGAGATGCATATATAAGTAATAAGTGATTAAGCTTAATGTTAGCGCATCTATATGTTCTTGGATTTTTACTTTTTTTTCCTGATGGATGCAACTATTATTAGTAAGTCTTAGTTAACTTATTCAGCGAATTGGCAAAATGCTGATATGGAATGACCAATATTTAAATTTTTCAGGACGAAAAATGGACAATAAATAAGTTATAGGATCAAAATTTCATCCACATTCTATGATTTTGTCCACTTCTCTCTCTGATTGTGATATTTCACATATCTTCGATCAATGTTAAATTATTATTTCGAACAATATTTTTCTTTTAGACAATTGAGTATTTTTTTTTTTATTGCATGAGACTATGTGCACCATTTATTAAATATATAAATATGCCAAAAATATAGAATCTGCACAAATCCTTCGGAGGAAAAAGTTTTTTTTTGTCCCGTAATTTATTTACAGACCATTTTCTATTATAATTAAAAAAATAAATCAAATGTTTAATTTTAATCCCATAATTAAATTGATTGTCCAATTTTGGTACAATTTTCACTGAAAGCGAAAAGCGTCATTTTCGGTCATATGGAAGTCCCGTACGTGTAAAATTTAGTCATTTTTTAATTTATAGATTTTAAATTTGAGTTTAGATTAAATTTATTGAGTTATTTACACATGTATAATTTAAGTGATTAAAAAAAACTTAAAACAAAAAGAACGTTAGCATCCACGTTTGCAACGGTACTGAAAACCCTCAAATTTTATCGACAATTAACTAGCACGTGACTGAAACATTGTTTGAGACTTTTTGGCAAAAATTGAGATTAAATTGGACAATTAATTTAGTCAAGGAACCAAATTTGGACTGTTAAATTTTTTGGGAGGAAACATGAACAATAGCTAAGTTATGAGGACTTAAACCAGAATCGTGTCATAACTTTGCACCTTTGTTGAAATGGTCTCATAATCATCAATTTTTCCAATTTAATCCCACATGTATTCAATTTGATCCAATTTAGTCATAAACCGCCGGAGGTTGCTTAAAATTGCTAAAATGACGTCATTTTGTACACGTGTCATACATATTCCGGTCAAAATTGGGGGCGCGTGTCAAAATGACGTCGCAATTTTAAGCAACCACTGGCGGTTTGGGACTAAATTGGATCAAATTGAATACTTGGGGAATCAAATTAAAAAAGTTGATAATTATGGAACTATTTCAATAAAGGTATAAAGTTATGAAACTATTTTGGTTTAATTCCCTATTAGTTATATGACCAAAAAAAAAAAATTCTCCAACTTTTTCCTTACAATAATATCATTGTTTTTATGTAGTAATACAATTTTCAATATCTTATATATGTTACTATAATGACAAGTACGTATTACTTGACATTAAAGTAACACATACCTTAAGAAGGGAATAATGTTGTTTAAGGACAATAACTTAGGGGAGGTTGTGTTTTAAAGACAATAATTTTACAGGTTTGAAAATGCAAAAAAATATATTTTAAAAATCTGTAAATGTAATCGAGCCCGAATCTCACATAGTATTTCAGCTCGATTTGAGCTTATTCGGGTTCAATTGTCCTACATTTACATATTTTAAAACATATTGTCCTATATTTATATATTTTAAAACATATTGTCCTATATTTCCATGTCAGTAAAATTATTGTCCTTAAAACACAACCCCTAAAGTTATTGTCCTAGAAAAACAATTTTCCCTGCCTACGAGCGAATTTTTTTACTTTATCTTTGCGCGAATTTTTTGGACAAATTCGTTTGACCAAGTTCGGATCCTTAAATATTGACACGTGAGATATAGACTTTTCCAACTTACATTAATATTTCACCCACAATATTTATCATAGTTTAATAGAAATAAATCACACGATATTGCTTTTATTTTATCGATTTAAATTAACTCCATTGATACGTTGGTGCGAAGGGATATATGTGAAGGAAGTTGAGATGGACCAATGAGACTGCTTGGATAAAATTGAATTATTATTAAAAATATTAGAAAGCAAATACATTGATATATATATATATATATATATATATTCCCCATATATTCCCCAATCTCTCTATGCAAAATTATCGAGGAAAGAGTCTGCCAATAATTGTCCCACATGAGTTTCTCCTGCAGTGTCAAGATGGATCCAGTCACCTAAAGTGGCGCTTGATCCCGCGGCATCAACTGTGTTCACATTTGGATAGTTTGTTCCCAACTGTTGTTTCCTTATTTCACTATCTGCTTCCTCCAATTTTTTATTTATAGCCACCTGATCACAAACAACCATCCATAAATATACTTACATATAAAAAAAAGTGTCTCGATAAAACTTATTTATAATATAAAATTTATATCATTACACTCATAAATTAATATCATGTCACTTATCAACTGATACTATTACACTCATAAATTAATATCATATCATTGAATGCTATATGTATTAGTTTATAAAAGTAATGATATTAATTATAAATTTAATGGTATAAATTCCATTGTATGAACATGTTTCAGGCGAGAGTTTAGGAAAGAAAAAAGGGGCATGTATATATGTACAAGCATGTTACGCGTACCTGGATGACTGGTAAATTAGGTATTTGCAAATCAGAGCGGATATCATCAACCATCTTGCAGAATGTTTGGGCGTAATGTTTGGTTTCATCGCTCTTGTTGTTATCATTTTCACCTTGGTACCAAAGCATGGCCCGAATAACTCCTCCTTCTATCAACGAGGCCCGAGCCCGAGCAATCATATCGTTGTACAGTTGGCCGCCTTTTTTCCATTGCTCTAAAGATGTGTCTCCAATTGCACATGGAACCAGTCCGATTACTCCAAAATTAGGCTCCCTCTCCAGAACCCTAGTCGCGAATGGCATGCCGGGCCCCACCCTGTTTGGTTTTTTGACGTCAATGCCTTGGTGGAGAGGATCCCTAGCTTGTTCCCATTGGAGGGCAGGATTAAATCGGAGGATATTCGGGCCGGGCTTGCAGTATGTGCAGTTTTCTTTACCCCTTCCTGCCATGTTACTTTGTCCTGCCAGTATGAATATGTTTTTCCCCTGTGAAGGAGGTTCTGGACGCGCACTCGCCAGAGTGGCGACTCCCAAAACCATGAACCAAACAAGGGAATTCATTCTTACGCCACTGCAGGACAAAATTACACAACAAAATAGGAGGACTATTGGGACTCTTGTTACTTAGAGATTTGAGAGGGTGGGGTAGGGAAAAAACAATTGTCACTCTAAATTTATAAAGGAGTTTGGGCATTTTTCTATCTCACAAATCACAATCTTACATCAAACTGCCATTTTCCGTAATTTCCTCTCGGTTGTATTGTGATACGTGGCTAGTATTGTTTTGAAGTGAAATTCATAAATAGTAAATGATAAAGCGAATAGTTAGCGCGCGTCTACTTTAATTTGGAGTTTTACATTTTTTTTTTTGGAACTAATATTTGTAATTTTTTGCTAATTTATGTTGTTGATGATTAATGATAGATACGGGAGATATAGTTACATAATTGAGTAGGTGTAATATCACTTTAGGTGTCTTTGTCGTTTAATAGTGTATTTTAAAAATATAAAATTTGTTGCACTGAAATATACTATTCCCTCCGTCCTATTTTTTATTATTCATTTACTGTAGACACAGAGATTAAGAAAAAGTAGGAGATAATAATATTAAATGGTGTAAAGTGGGTAAAGTGGGTTTGGTGGAGGGAAATAATAGTATTAAATGGTGTAAAGTGAGTTTGGTGGAGAGAAATAATAGTATAGAATGTTGTTTTATTGCCTTATTTAGAAATGGATAAACAAAATTACGACGACTATTTATGGAAAGTGGATAATCAAAATCAGGACGGATGTAGTACTATTTAGTACAGTGAATCGTGCAAAACATAAGTATGCATTGGTTTTGCCGGATTCAAAATTTTTGTACAATAAATTCAACTCGTACTGCAAATCGGGCTGGGGCAAAGGTTATAACTATAACCATTACCTACTTTTACATTCAACAAATCAAGGATCGATATCTTTATTTTTGTTTGATAACCTCTTTTTATATTTCTTATGAAATTCAATAAAGGGGTATAGCTGGATTTTTTATTTTATTTTCTCAAATTTAACTAAGAACACACATACTCACATGCTACGTGACATATATGTCGTTCATTTTTTAGGATTTCGCAAATTTGATCAGTTAATTAATTTTAGCAACTTAAAACTCCTTTAGATGTGGTGCCAAGCAGACAATGTTAGGTAATGTGAGGAAGTACTATAAATGGAGCAAAGATAATTCAAGTGGAAAAAACAAATTAAATTCCTCCGAAAATTCAATTATTACTCAATAATTAAATCATAATTAAGGAAATACATTCATTGTATCGTACTGGATCACTATACATACTTCTCATTCGTAACAAGTCGGCCAACATATGACCCACTTGAATTTGCGAATCAATGTAAGATTAATGGGACCAAATTTTAGGCCTCGTAGTCTCTGTTGAGGGAAATTAAGTAAATAGATTATTCTCGACATTCTCTACAAGCTCGAGCTTTTAGATGAGATGAAATTCTCTCATGGTATCAGAGTCCCAAATTGTGGGTTCAATTTCCATAGAAGCACTTCACCCATTTAAATTGTCCACTCTGTTAGGCCTCCTCTCCAGAGAGCAGATACAATGCTTCGGCCCACGAGTGAGGGGGAGTGTTGAGGGAAATTAAGTAAATAGATTATTTCCGAACCAGGTGGCTTAGCCCACCTGGCCACTGGGCTCCTCAATTGAGTGGGAGACCCAGGTTCGATTCCCTTTAGGAACGAATTGGAGTATGAGAGTTATAAGATGACTTGGTGAATTTGTGGAGTGTTTGGGTGCTTGATGTATTAACTACTAACATCTAACAACTAACTTTGTCCGATAAAAAAAAAAAAATTATTCCCGACCCTCTCTACAAGTTCGAGCTTTTAGATAAGACGGAATTCTCTCGCTCTTGGTGACAGTTGTCACATTCAGATAGTGAGTTGCCAACTGCGCCCTCCCGGGCTCAAAATATTTTTCATTTAAGCATTTTTACACGAATTAGAAAAATTATTAAATAACAATAAATATATATAAATTAATATTTGTACTCTTTTATTTACCTTTATTATTATTTGTACATTCATTTAATGCAAAGTATCATAAATAATGAGTAGAGGATGAAATAGGAACAAAATATTTAATTCTCATACTTTAGTATAAAATGACAAACATTTTTAGTTAGAAATTCCTTTCTTAAAAGACAAACTTTTTGATTTGGAGGGAGTAATATTTTCTTACTTCATTATCGCACCTACAAAATACACAAACATATACAACCAAGTGATATTTTTAAAACGATTTATGCATAATGTGTTATACGAGGTCGAGTTAAGGGTCTGCTTGAATTACATGTAAATTATGTAACTGCAAATTAAAGCAGATATCAGAAATTATCTAAATGAATTTGGTCCCATAAGTTGAGGCAACTGGATCTGTTACATCAGATTCAACTTGGTAGAGTTAAAAATCATTTTCGATCCCACAACTTTTGACTTTTCTACAAAGGAATCCAAAAAAAAGAAAATTGTTTTAAATTCAGCCCCATTTTTAAATTTGGTCCGATTTTGTTCCAAATTCATTGAAAATTGTCAAATGATGTCGGTTTTAGTCACATGACAAATCAAATAGTGTGTTTTAAGGAGATGCTGACGAGGACCCATGTGGCATTTTAAAATAATTTTATAATAATATTTTATTCTGAAGACTTTATTTTTTCGTAAAATTGTATAATTTAATTTAGATTTTTTTAAAGGATAATTTAATTTAGTTAGTATTGCTCGATTTTGGTCCAAGCCAAATAGTTCGTGTGCAGTTTGATTTTATTTCTCTCTAATTGTTATATAAAGACTTGGTGTCCCATAAACTAGATATATGCTATGAACTTTAATTATTTGACCAATTTCATTCATTTTCAACACATTTTTCTAAATCACTAAATTTAACCCATATTATATCCTGGGTAAAATTAAATATCATGAATTAAAAACAAACTTTATATCATAAATCAGGTCAAGTTTTTATCTTATATAAATTGGCGGAGAACTCCTACCGCATACCATAATTAGAAATGTTGGTTCTGATTTTTTTTGTACAAGCTATAATCAAGGATGAATTTAAAATGATGTGGGGTACATCACTTTCCTAATATTTTTTTCCATTTTATAAGAATTTGCTCCTTCAAATTTGTAACTCTATATGAACCAATAATATGAAGATTTTGTATATCCTTAAAACAAAATCCTAGCTAGATATGTCTCTGTACATGGGCTTAGTATGGGCCTTCTTGGCATGGAACAAGTAAACCAAGTTTGGACCACCTAAACCTACTCAAAACACCAAATGATCAACATTTCTACTACAATTTACAAAATTACAAACAGAGTTCATTGCGTTTTGTTAGAAAAAAATGTATTCTAAACCTTTAATTTTTTGCACTCTAAACTTCAGAACAATTACTCTTGCGTTTTGTTAGAAAAAATGTATTCAAATATAAATAATACTAATACATAACATCCATATCCCACCCCATCCCATCCCATCACAAATATATCTACCTAAACCATCTCCCCAACAAGTCCACTAAAAAATGGCTCAACCTCTTACCCCCACCGCTGCTCTGAACCGGCAGCGGAGCCGTAATCTTGAGAAACGACTCCGCTAGCATCGAGCCGAGCCGGGCCTGGGCTGCCGTCGTAAGATGCAGCCCGTCCGGCTCCAGCTGCAGCCCATAAGCATCAACACACCTCACATTTGGAAGGTCAATTTCTTTCTGAGCCTTTCTTACTATATCCACATAAGGCCCTGATCCTGACGCCAATGCCACCTACACAAAACCAAGAAAAAAAAAATCAAAATTAATTTCAATCACAATCAAAATCAGATCCAGAAAAAAATGACTAATCGGACCGGGCCGGGCCCGGCAATGATCATACTTGGATCACAGGCAGCACCGGCGACAGCAAATCGGACCGAACGTTCCGAAAAAACTTCTCCAATCTGTGCTTATACAATTTAGCATCCTGATGTGACACCGTATCACTCTCCCCTTGGTACCAAAGGACGGCCCGAATAAGGCCGCCACCGGCCCGAACAGCGGCCCCGACCCGGTTCAGCATCTGATTGTAGAGGGGCCCTCCGCGCCTCCACTGGGTGATGTTGGTGCCTCCGATGGCGCAGGGGACCAGCCCGATCACCCCAATGCCGGAATCTTTTCGCATAATGGAATTCGAAAAGGCCATGGCGGGCCCCACCCCGCATATTTTATCGACATCAATATCGGCGTGGAGAGGCTCCCGGGCCTCCTCCCACGTGAGGTCGGACCTCAGGCGGAGGATGGATGGGTCGGGACGGCATTCTGGCGGCACGTGGCCGTCCCACGTGCCGTTCAGAACGCCGCCCCGGCCCGACATGTTGCTTTGTCCGGCCAAGATGAATATGTTCTTGGGTTGTAAGGCTGCATTGTGGTTGGGGAGATTTTGAGTTGCTACCAAATTGGAGTAGGAAAAAAGCATCAACCAAACAAGGGAAAACATGCCTCTAATTTGGAGTGAAAATTCAATAAAACAGAGGCATTTTAAATAATTAAATGTGGATGCATAGAGGAATGGGTTTAGAGTGTTTGCAAGGAAAGCAAACGAGATTCTTTTGGATTATTTTAGAAATTACATCTTGTGGTGCGCTGTCTTTTTGTTCGGAATGTTTGGCTACTTAAAGCATATTATATTTTTGATTGGTTGTATTATGTAATTATTTATATTGATAATGAGTTGGTGTTTGTTTGATGGGAATACTACAAATTTATAAACAAAGGCTTGGGGTTAGTATTATCAAACGTGATTTGGGGGAAGAACACATAACTAACGACAACAGCGTTGTTTTGTTGACGGCATTTTGAATTATGTTTCAAAGTTTTTTTTGGGATTTTTGAAATCCCAGTTTGACGAATATTATAAAGGACTTTTAAAGAATATATTCAAGTTTTTTTTTTTTATTATTGTACAAGAATATGTGGGAATATATTAAAAACTCGTTTATTTAGCGAATATTAGATTAGAAGAGATATGAAATCATGTGATATATTTAATTTTTTAACACGTTTATTAAGTTATACTATTATACTAGTTCTTGGTATTAGCAATATCATACGTTAGGTGTTATGGTTAATTCAACAAAAATGAAAAAAATGAAGTAACTGGAGAAAAATGCATCAATTAACAAACTCTTAAATGATATAAAAAGTTTTTTTTATCCCTTAAACGGGCTCGAAGTTCTTTAATATCCTTATATTTCAGGCCCAAAAGATCAACAAAATTCTCCCCAAGAACAAACCTGCTGGCCCATTTCTATTCTCAAGTCATTGGGCTCTCTTTTCACAGAAACTATACAATTTAAAAAGATGCCCTTAAAATTTGCATAATGGTTTTATTAGTTCCATTCCAAATTTCTTTCTTTTCATAACCACTTTCTAGAAATAGAGACACAATGAGACATTCAGAATACATCAAATAAATTTTAAAAACGTAAATAAGCAGTTAACATTTTCCCACATGGTGGGGCTGCCATTTCAGTCATGATCACTCATTTCGATTAATCATGATCACTTGTTCAAATTTATTTTTTCATATTGCGTTAAATTACTTTTAATACATATTACACGTGACAATAATAACAATAATGATGTTATTTCATTATTATAGTTACTATATATTCCATTAAAAACAATCAAACACAAAATTAGTTATCAAAATTGAATTGAGAATAGGTACTGTGTTAATATAGTTGGGCAATGCCCATACTATTTACTCGTTCTTTTTTCCTTTTTAGCTTCTTCGGTTGATGATTGTATATTGTAATGGTTATTAATATCAATAAAAAATTGTGTCTCATTTGAAGAATTAGAAAAAATGCCATAAACGTATTATATATTTTACGTGATACCCAATTTTTAATGACATACATGCTATTTTATAAAGACAGAATGGTGACCTTTGGTGTTTCATTTATTAAACCACATGGTTATGTTCACAGTTCACACGATTTGAGAGTCGATTTCTTTCTTTTAATTATCTGTTGTCAAAATTTAATGGGTCCTATGAGACTCATGTATGTCGTAATACAATGATTTTCACATGGCATTTTATAGCGTCGTGTGGTGTGACAGAGAAAAAGAAAGCAAATAAAACAACAAAATATATATTGAGTTCTTATTTTGTGCATCAAGCGCATAAAAATACAATTCAATAAAATTTAAAATAGGAGCAGGTTTTATGTGAAAGTGGTGTACCATACACCACTATCCATATTAATAAAAATGGATCCAGCCATGATCCGGGTATAACTAATGGATAATATGATATGTGTACAGAATTTAAATGGTAACTCATTAGTGACAAAGTGCTAAGTTGCTTTGCTCACCTTTCGGAGCTGGGTGTGTTCGAACCTTGTTGGCTGGCGGCTGCTAATGCCTTCTTTTTCTTATTATTCTACTATTCTCAAATTAAAATATTTTTTTAATTTTCTAATTCAGTTAATACAAATAATAATTACACAAATCTTTTATTGAATTTATTTATTCTAACTCATAGCTCATCTCAATTAATACTATAGCTCATATCAAATAATACTATAGCTCATTTCGATTAATGTGATAGCTCATATCGATTAATACTATAGCTCATATCAAGTAATACTATAACTCATATCGATTAATATTATAGCTCATATAAAATAATACTATAGCTCATATCGATTAATACTATAGCTCATTTCAAATAATACTATAGCTCATATCGATTAATATTATACCTCATATCGATTAATACTGTAGCTCATTTCAAATAATACTATAGCTCATATCAATTAATACTATAACTCATATCAAGCAATACTATACCTCATATCAAATAATACTATAGCTCATGTCAAATAATACCACAACTCATATCGATTAATACTATATGAGTTAGCTCATGTCAAATAATAATATAGCTCATATCGATTAGTACTATAGCTCATATCAAGTAATATTATAGCTCATATCGATTAATACTATAACTCATATCGATTAATATTATAGCTCATACAAGTGCTTTTCACTGATTCTTGCTTTCTTTCCTAGGCTCATGTTTCATTCATCTAGTGAACTTTCTTTGACCATCATCTTCACATGGTAGAAGAGAAAAAATGAACATAAAGAAAGCAAGAATCATCTATTCAGATTTCATAAAAAACAATTCAAATATCTTAGCATCTCTATTCTCAAATTTTACATTCTTGATATTATCAAAGGCTATAGATGCATATTTATGAAAGGACATGAATCTAATATAAGAAATCCATAGAGATAAGGTATAATTAATATAACCTTCTGCATATATATTTAGATTTTCAAACTAAATTTCATGATATCCACTTTAATTTTGATATAATTCATCGAAAATTAGAACTTCTCATCTTCACTTCAACCTAGTTACATTTCATAACCCGTTCCCTTTCGTTCAAATGATGATTTTCAATCTTTGTACACAAACCTTTTCGCAAGAACAACGTAAACACAGAAATTAACACCACTCACATCAGCTAAAAACCAGTCAAGTACTGTAAAATGCAACTGCAACAATACTGCTCATTAGAATGTAACATAACTAAGACTTTGACATCATATTTCTTATGAAGAGTACTTAAATAAACAAACCAACCAGCAATCTTCCTTTTCCCTCTTCTAACTTCACTCAAATGCTTCAACTTTTCTTCATCTTCTTTTTTCTTAAGCTCGTTAAACTTTTCACCAACTGCATTTAATAGGAGTAGAAACAAAGATGACGAGATGTTTTAGTACTATCAAGAAACTGTGGCATGAACTCAGATTTACAAGTACAATAATGTAACATAAAAATTATATTGGATGTAGATTCATATACTATTTTCAGACCTTTTCAAAATAACCAGTAACAAATATCACAACTATATAAACAATTGTGTCAATAAAAACAAGTATCTCCCTTGCAACCAAACAAGGATTACTAAAACTTCATCTATTGGGAATTTATAAACAACATTATGAAAAAATAGAGCACGACAAATATGCAAGTAGTTTTCATAAATGAATTGCTACCCACCTGAGTGTCTGCTTAAGCTTAATCAACTGTTTCAGAAGCTTTTGGTATATTTTGGTTTTCCTTTTTATCACTTTGAACATAGAGCTCATTCTGGTAATATTACATGGACTACCTATCATGAAAAAATAAATGTTTATTATGCAGAAGAATCCCCTCCCAACTTCTCCTCTTAGAGAATAAGAAGTAAACTAAGAAGCCATTATGGAGGCAAAGACTGAGCTAAAGTAATAATTGACACTTACACTCTATTATGTTAAGATGTTGTTCCGAAAATGTGAATATTCCTAAGCCCCAAGAAGTAATACAGTAGTGAACAGTTATCACATCAACTTCCTTCACTTTATTCTAATATGAGATAGTTACGTCCTACGCCATCTATACCCTAAGGATAAAAGGTTTCAATTGCCTTAAAAAAGTAAAAAAACACAAATAAGCAACAATAGAAAGAAGAAGAACAACAAACAACTAAACAAAACCAACAAGAATAACATTTTAAGTAACTAAAACTATTTTAGAAGTTTTATTAATTTGCATCTAATTCATGATTGCTCTCTACCTAAATCCTATAAAAAATTAGTAATGATCACAACACCTAATTCATACACATTATAAGAACGCAACAGACATGCATAGTAAACTAATTCTATTGACTCTGTGTACATATGTAATATATAGTTTACAATGGCAAGATCTACAAGACATGTTACAAAAGTAAATCATATGAATCTTCCTTGATACATATTCATCTCTCATAAAATTTATTTATGCAGAAGGAGATTTTCTATTTAAATCATTTCATAAAACATATGATAGGCGTTACACCATAATAAAGGAATAGAAGGAATATATCTGTTACCTGTTAGATGAAATCAATCGTCAATCGAAGATCTTGAAGAACCAAAAAATAAAGAGAGGAAATCGCATTTAATCTCACCAATAACTAATCGAACACGTAAATCGCATACGAATCACACATACTTCTCGTAAAGAAATTGCACGAATCTTCAAGAATTGGACGATTTAGTTTGGTCTTTGAAGAAATTAAGAAAGTGAAGAGAATTGGGGAAAGAGACGGTTTAGAGAGAGAATTGGGTGAAACTGAATGAAAATGGAAAATATTTGATTTTTATACTTGACCCATTTAATGACCCGGAATTGAGATAGATAGTGGTGTATGGATATTATTATGGTGTAACTGGTTCATATAATACTTTGCCTTAAAATAGTATTCAGTGAACCAATTAATATTATTTCATTAAAACAACTAACATTGTCTATTTATGAAAACAATTAATCTTGTTTAGTAAGAACAAATATTACTATTCAGTACAAACACCGTGTAAAAGATACAAGTGCGTGTAAGACCTGATGTTTATATATATAGGCGGATCGGAGCTTTGATCACTCAATTTTTTTTGTATACATCAATTGCTAAATATAATTTTTTGTATCATTTTATTGGAAACACTTAGTATGTTGAAATAGACTGAGAATTGAATGATCATTCATGTTGTCGTAGCTTAATTATCGCACGAAAGAGGCTTATTAAGATTAATTAGTGGCTTGGAATCAGAGTTTGAGTTTTACTGAAAGAGGCTTATTATAGTGTATATGGGCCAAAAAGCATGGATTTTTTTAAAAGCCCCAAGTTGTTTGCACCCATTTTTACCAATTTTCCCTATAATTTTTTTTTTTTACTAGTTAATGAATTCTACTTTTGCAAATAATGTGTGTCAATAAATTTTATTGATATTTTGATAATTAGTCCATTCTTATTGGGTCCTATGCGACTCCTACATTTCGCAACCCACTATTCCGCATGGCATTTTATAATGTCACGAACAAAGCACGTTTCATCATTTTCGATTTCTGACAAGTGTTAATTTTTTTATTAATTTATATATATTATCTTAATTTTTTATTGATTAAATTAATTAATTCATAACATATTTGAAACCACATTTCTTATTTCTATCCAAAAAAGAAAAGAAAAGAATTTATTATCTAAAATCAACTCTTGGGAGTTACAAAGAATATCTTGTTAAATGTATAGTAGTATTATTTTAGTTCAAAATTAGTAAAGGAAAATCATCAAAAATTAGTAGGTCCTTACATGGTGCTAACGATCCTTCAAACAAGTTAACTCATTTCGTTGACTTGTAATTTAATACATACTAAAAGCTACTCTATGTGGCTTCCAAGATTTATAAAATGTAGATAATTTTCTTCGTTTTTTCTAGTTTTCCTTTTCCATGAACATCGCCTCAATTTCCAAACTCCTTTAATGGATTTATTGTCACATGACAGGACGCTTTAATCCTGAAAAAAGCATCACCCTTAAGAATCAATTATTTAAAAAAAAAACACATCAATGCATCACGTTTTAATTGACTAAAATGGACTAGTCATGGCTAGTAGCTACTGTTGTTAATTCGCTTTTTCAAATGCAAAAAAGTTAATCCAAACTTTTATACATATGGAGCAATCAGAGTTTACTCCCAAATAAAAAAAGCCCCTACTCAAAGATGCAAAGCCGCTCTATATGCGAGGTCAAACTCTCTTGCATCTTTATCTGGGTCGGATTACTATCCCTCGTTTGGTTATCATTCATAGCTTACTACAGTTTCCACATCATCGAAACCCTCTCCCCAAACACGCCCTTACACCCCAAAACCGTAATCGTCCTCGCGGGCCAGAGCAACGTTTCGGGCCGGGGCGGAGTCGTCAACGGCACGTGGGAGGGGCACGTGCCCCCGCAATGCGAGCCGAACCCGTCGATTCTCCGGCTGAGCGCCACCCTGAGATGGGAGGCGGCGCGTGAGCCGCTCCACCGCGACATAGTTGTAGTTAAAACGTGCGGGATAGGGCCCGGGATGGCGTTTTCGAATTCCGTACTGGAGGGATTCTAGTGTGGGGTGATTGGATTGGTGCCGTGCGCCGTCGGCGGACGAATATCAGCGAGTGGCGGCGGAGCGGCGCCCTCTATGAGCGGCTGCTGTCGCGGGCACGCGCGGCGGCGGAGTGATTCGGGCTTTTGTTTGGTATCAGGGGGAAACTGATACGATTGATCTTGATGAAGCTAATTTGTATAAGAGTAGGTTGGAGAAATTCTTCACCGATGTTAGATCCGATTTAATGTCGCCATTGCTGCCGGTGATTTTGGTATGTGTGATCATTCTGGATGTTAATTTTTTTTTCAATTCGGTGTTTGAGTCGGCCCGATTTCTCATTCTTTAGATCTGGTGTTGAACTGTGCAAGTGGGGTGTTTTTTAAAATATTAATTGTTTTTACTAAACATTTGTATTACCCATTTGGTTGAATAGTATTAGCTACTTTTACTGAACAGTATTAGGTTTTTCGGTAAACAAGCATTTCAGATGATCATCATCAGTGAATTTTACTGAACAAATATTAATGGTGCACATATAAAAAGTGCAGCTGGCGTGTGTTTTTAACATTATTAATTCTTTTTACTAAACATTGTTATTACTTGTTTTCATATAGAAATATTACACTTTTATGTTCTAATAAAATTTCATATCAGCCTTTTACATTATATACATAATAAATGTTGTGTTACCTCTCCTATTATTTCATATATACCATTTTTTGGTCATTTAAATTTTCAATTTTCCTATAAATTTGTGTTGCAAGTATTATTAGTTAAGGTTAATTTTATAATAAAAATATATTCACAATTTATTTTTAAAAATATCCAGAATGACATTTTTTTTTTAAAGGAGGGAACATTTAGTTTCATTGAACAATGAACAATATTAGCTATTGTCCATTAACAAAATTCCTTAAGTACTAGTGCTTTTTACTTAAAAGTATTAGTTGAACACCAACTCCAATGATGAAATTAACGCCCACAAGTGTTTCCCAGTAATTAATGTTTTCTCTTTGTTGTTTTTTTGTGGGGTAGGTAGTATTGGCGTCTGGTGAAGGACCTTATGTAGATGTAATCAGAAAAGCTCAAATGGAAATTGAGGTTCCAAATGTGAGAACTATGGATGCAAAGGGCTTGGAGATTCAGCCCGACGGGCTGCATCTTACGACGGAGGCCCAAGTTCAGCTCGGGCCCGATGCTCCGATGCCTTCCTCAAGATCACGGTCCCTCTCCCTCTTCAGAGCAGTAATGCTGCTAAGAGGTTTAACAATTTTTTTCTGGGATCATTTCTCAGTTGGTTTATGTAGGTATTCTAATGGGATTTAATTTTATGATGTATAGAATTCATGTAATGAATAATTGAAGTTGTAATATACATATACATATATAGATGCCCCCAGCCCACAATTTAATGCGGGCCCAATATTGCTTCGCATGGTGTTAATATGAGCCCAACTTTCTTTCTATTATTGAAAATTCGAAACAAAGGGCCCAACTTTCGTTAACTGTAAAGGTGTCAAAATTAAATATTTTTGGTGGGGTGTGCGTAATTAGAATAAATCGGTAAAAAATATTAAATAATTTCGATTTAAATTTAAGTGTTAATTTTTTATTTTTTATTTTAAAAAGGTTTTTCGATTTCGATTTTGACAATACGAAACCTGAACCAACTAAGTTTTACATATATAAGCAAAAAAAATATATAATTATATTATTTTTTAATTAAAATGATGATAAGTGTTATAATTTAGGATGATTGTTTATGGCAAGAAGGACAATATATAGAAATAGAATAATAATCCAATAATAAAGATCGTTTCCTTAATAAGTGCACCATATGCGAGATTATCTTATTGAGGGATTTTTAAATCCAACTGCCTTGACAGTTTATTACGAGGGTTGAAATCCATTAAATAGTAAATACTCATCTCTAATCGAACAAGTCATATGCCAATTCTCGTAATAATGTTAAGTTATCAAAATTACTCTTGTTTTCAAATGTTGTTCTAATACTAGTATAAATGAGTCCACGGCGTAAGCCCAAGTGGTAAAAAATTTTCAGATGTGGGAGAAATCCACCAATAATACAAGTTCAATTTTCATGTGTGATAAATTTTAATTGAAATATTATGTAGGTTTGTTCTGAAGATTGAATTACTTTGATTTGGTTTTTTTTCAAAAGTGTCTACTATTTTAGCACATTCCTCGATTTATAACACTTCTCTCTTTGAGGCCAATAAGAAATGCAGGTGTAGGAGTTTACGTCTCTCCTTATAAAAAAAAAATAATAGTATTATTGAGCTCAAAAAGACGCTTTGTGTTTGTTTATTAGAGTTCATAACAAGAATCGTCCTGTTAATTTAGGCTGTGTCCAATTTTTGTTATGTAACTTTACTTTTTTTAGTTTTGGTCCCTTAGGTGTCAACTTTTATCATTTTTTTGTCTAATTTTTTTAAGGGATTTCTAGGTCCAATTTTAATCCTATGTTTTTTACATTTTTAATATTAATGTTTTTAGGGTCAATTTAGTCCAAATTAATATAATAAAAAAAAAATTAATAAAATTAAAATACACTTAAGTTACATAATGATTCTTGGTATTAACTATCTTTATATACCTATCCATTTTTAAGAGAAAATATCACAAATGGTCCTGTAACTTTGCCCGAATTAAAAAATAGTCCTGTAAGTTTTTATTTTATCAATTGTGGTCCTTTTGCTTTCAATTGTAATCCTTTTCGCCGGATAATTTAAAATTTGATCGGAAAATTGACCTAACTTTTTATTCTGGTCACATTGACGGTCGCACAACTCTCATTTGAATTGTCTTTCATCAAGGAAGAAAAACCCTCAATCAATTTCATGTTTTGTTTACACCTCCCCCATGAATCACAAGTTCAAAATCACGAATTTCATTCATTATCGTGGCTAATTTCGAGTGATTTACGTTGAGGAGAGTGTCGAAACTTATACTATTCCCTTCCTTTCATTGAACCCGTCATTTCAATATTTTTTTTCGCATTATTTTGTGTGCTACATAATATTTCCGGTCATTTTCCGGTCAATTTTTTTAATTTTTCGGCGAAAAGGACTAGAATTGAAACCAAAAGGACCAAAATTGATAAAGTAAAAACATAAAGGACCATTTATTGATTCAGGCGAAGTTACAGGACCATTTATGATTTTGTCTCCCATTTTTAACAACCAAGTCAAGAAACCAAAATTCTTTGATTCTTTCATAGACTTCATATGATGTAAAACACCACTTGTAGATGAATCATATATAATATTCTCTGTTAAAGATTAAAATATACTCCCTCCGTCCCAATCATAATGACATTTTTACCGTTCATAAGGATTTAGTGGAATAGTGATAAAGTGGTGGGGTAGGAAGAGTTGTTTATTAGTATTTTATATGATAAAGTGATAAAGTGATGAGTAATCGGGGGTAGAAAGTGTTGTTTATTAATATTTTATGTGATAAAGTGATAAAGTGATAAAGTAATAAAGTGTGTAAGTAACTTTACCATTATGATTGGGACGAAAATATGGGGTACTTTTCCATTATGATTGGGACGGAGGGAGTATAATCACTACTACAAACATGCTAATGGACAACGAATAATATATGTTGTCTATTAACAAGAATAGTCGTTGTGTATTAAAGTGTAGTTAAAGACCCTCCTTCTTTGACAACAGATATTACCCGTTGTCTATTGTGTGAACAGTCAACGGACCACACATTAATAAACAACGTTTAATATCCGTTGTCAATTTGATCTACCACAACATTGATAGACAACATGTATTTTCCGTTGTCTATTTTATCTACCACAATGCTTATCAACAACGGATAATATTTGTTGTCTATTTCATCTATCACAACACAATTTAGTATATTTTACAACAGATTATATTCATTGTCTTTTAAGAATTATTTTAATCCTAATAATATATATTATTAAATTATAAAATTTCAATTTAAAAACAAAATATTAAATTAAAAGAAAACCATAAATTTACAAGTACATAATTATTACCTTAAGCATAATTTCTCATACATTAAAAATTTCTCATACATTAAAAATTTCTCATACATTAAAAATTTCTCATATCCATACATATATAATCCAATGATTCTTTAGAACACATTACTGATGAAAACGAAAAAAAATATACAAAAACCTAAATACTATGCCAACAACTCTTCCATCATCTTTCCGGCCAAACAATTCCTACAGAAAAAACAATATTCATTACATTATCTGGGAGAACTCCAAGAAGATTGCAAACTCCAAATCGAACTACAATAAGATAATCGAGATATAAACACACATAGGTGAATCCTGGAACTGAAAAATACAATTATGAGTCACGAAATGCTTTAAAACTATTTTTCTAATAAGAGAATTCCAATACATTCTTCAATTTTCCAAAAAGAGGGGATGTTTATTTCATTGAATAAGGTATATGAAATCCATATCCCAATAAACTATATATATGAAAAGAAGAGTAAGCAAAGGAATAAAAGAAAGAGAAAAATAAGAATAAACAAAGTTTTCTATTTCAGCTCTTGACAGGTGTAACTTACTGGATCTCAAGGAGATGGCCAGCATTGCATATCTCCACCAGCATGAACAACATCCATTGAATCATATGAAAAGGAAGCTGTGAAACACCAAGTTGAATAACATGATTAAATGTGACTTTTCACTGCAAGTCATGGTAAATTAAGCCTAACTTGAAGCAAAAAGATGAATCTGAACTTACCAGTTATAAATGTGGCTACAAGCTAGTCCTCTATATTCTGAAAATAAAGGATATCTAAATGATTAGGAAGAAAATAAAACCTTATAAACTCGAGAATAAGATTTTAGTTTCAAATGTTGTCAAATTGAACATCTAACCAATTCATATAAACATTCTCTGAAAATAATAAACTTCCATACCTTTCAAATGGTGTCTAATGAAAGTCCTCCTTGTTTTGATGAAAAAGGATCTGTTGCATTAACAAAGGTTCAGAAGAGAAACAAGTCTCTCAAATGAACTTCATAATTTGTTTCTCAATAATATGCTGAAAATGCATTTTACCGATCGTAAAATTAACTAAAAAATTGAATAAGAATGCTTTCAATGGAATGAAACAACATCTAAGTTACATAGTTTTTAAAGGCGCAAGAGATACCGTAGCGCCAGAGGCGTGACACGTAACGTAACATTATCTTTAGTTTCCTGCTAGGCTGCTATAACCTAAAACTGGTTATCAGAACTCAGTACAACTGAAAATGATACATCAAATAATTTATACTGTGTTTCAATTCGTGATCTACTTTCACTAGCGCACACCATCTAATACATATTTTTACACCATTGATAAAATAAAAACACGAGATTAGAATATAGTTGAAAAGACTCAAAACGTGATAATAATTATTACCAATTTGCAACAGGAAACATATATATAAAATCAAGGCTAAAAAGGTATGGTGTAAATAACCCTATTTTGGATACATTAAAAACAGAGTAAGAAAATCAATGCCTATTAAAGTTTGTTTTTATTTTGCATCTCTACAACATAACCCTCGACACAATTGTTTCTCAATAAGCAAACTTAAATTACTAAATTACATACCCTACAACACAACCTTGTGATACTAATCTACATGGACTCCAGACACAAATAAATTCTATAAATTATGCTTAGTAAGTTGATATTTATTTAGTGCAACAGAAAGACAAGAGTTTAAGCTATCTGTTAATAATTTAATCAAGATATTACCCAAACATTGTGAAGTGGGGGCTATATCATAGTGCACACTAAGGCTGTTTGACATATAAGGGTTCTAATACAATAATTCGTGAACAATTTTCACATTAGTAAGCAACATGTTGGATACCGAAAGCAGACTTTCGAGTGTGATATAATTACTTTTTATTACAGCAAAAGAGTAATTACAGTAAACTCTACAATTTACAAGACCCAAAGGCTAGACTCTATTTTTATATGTGGAACACTCTAACTCACTATTTATTTGAAGACACACCTCACACTACTCTTGCTTCTTGACACTATGTCACGCACTTAGGGAGCATCTAATATTTATAGTGTACCTAAGAATATTCTAGCTTCTCCTCCAAAGTTCTATCTACTAATAACTTTGATGATTCTAAAAGAATCCATAAGCTGGTGACCTTTAGTAATTCTAGAATGATCTAATCAATAATATACATACCAGATTATTCTAGTCACATTACTTTGCTTATTTGAGTAACTCGAATGATCCACAAATTATTGTCATGTAGATGCACCTTGTGTCTTCTTGATCATTCTAGAAAACTCTCAAAGTTGGTGATGACATTTTTAATACAACATTCGGAAGAAGAGAGATATAAATAATTGCAAAAAATCCCAAACTTCAAAATAAATATCATAATGAATATTTTAATGTCATTGGAAAACAACAAATCAGGATAAATATAATGATACTAAAATCAAGCAGAACATCAGTCTTGAGTATATCAATTCTATGAAAACTTTGATTCTTTCATTTAGGACTTACGCGATTAGGAGTGATAATCTGAAGCGGATAGAACAATGGCGAGATGAGCGATGGGATTGCGTGAAGGGACTGAACGCATGACAGATTGACGCGGCACGGGCGTCGCCGTAGTGATGTACGGTTTGGGCAAATTGATTTGAGAGAGGTTGAGACCGATTGCAAAGTGGGAGAAGTTAAAAGAGAATAAGAAGTATGAATATACTGTATCTTAAGGGTAAATTAATGATAAAAATTTAAATAAATTTTATTTATAAATATATCTTCTTTAAATAGAGTATAAATTTATAAATTATAAAATTATAATTTCATGGTTTCGAAAGAAAAAGTATCAGAATTGATTCTGATACTTAAAGCTAAATTAATTAGCCATAAAAAATTTAAGTAACAATTTATAAGTTATAAATATATGTTATAAAAATTATACTGTATAAATTATAAAATGTTATAATTATAGTATACCAAAATATTTAAGGACTAAGCGAATTAATTTTATTAAATTTTAATTTTACAAATAAAAACATATCATGAATTTATTAGACAACGAAATATGACAACGTCAACCTATACCGTTTGTCTATTAGCGAAAAATTCTTGCAACTAGACAACGTCAAAAGACAACAGCAACATACGTCCGTTGTCTATTAACGAGAATTTTTATAATAGACAACGTCAAAAGACAACGTAAACCATTATTCGTTGTCTATTACTGTGAATTCATGATAATAGACAACAGTTAGTTAAAAGGACAATGTATCACACGTTATAGACAACGAATTTCAGAATATCCGTTGTCTATTTAACGTTGTTGTTTAACGAATATCTAGTAGTGAATATTGTTGATGGAGATAATTAATAAACACAATCATTTATGGATTCGTAGCAGAGGGGTACAATCTTATGGCCCCATGCAACATAAATGCATAACCACCATGACGAAAAAAAACAAAATAATTAACTAACCTGTTTTCTAAAAAGTCAAATTTTCCAGCCCAGAAATTTCTTAGAAGTTTTAAGTTATGTCAAAGTACGTACGAGTTGTATGACTGAAAAATGTACAACAAGTTAGTTGGGTTGATTCATTTATTAATTTAGACTTCTATTTCCCACCTATTTTTTTTATTTACTTCAATGTGTGTGTTTCTTTCTAGAACTGTAGCAGCCAACTAATCTTCTAAGGTATAGTTGGGATATTATGTTTAATATATACTGTATTTTTCTACTATTCTTTTGACATTTTATTTGAAAATTTGGTACATCGTGCCTATTATAAGTTGTCAAAACATATCATAGAGTAGTAAAGAAAATAAATTATTTAACAATATTTCTTATATTACTCAATTCTAGGAATTTGTTCACATGTACGAATTTGGAACTCTTTCGTTGTAAAGGTGGGAGTACCCCTTGTACTCCATATTCGATTGTAATATATTATTCCTGCTCAAAAAAAAAAAAAAGGAACCACGAATCAATATGACGATACCTCTTTGAAAAAATTCCCTATAAAGGTCCAAAATTTAAGTTGAGTTTCAATATAAATCTACAATTTAGGATTTAATATTTGTTTAATTTCTCAACCTAATGTCTGATTTAACTTTTGGGTCTCAATTTCAAGTCATACGTTACAACAAAAAAATTAAAAAACTTTGTACACCTCTAAAAGTTTATCATATTTCATGATTTTAATTTAGAAATGAATTGTTTTAAAAAAAAATAGAAATGAATTTCTTGTCAGATCTTGAATTGAGGAAAAAAAAAACCTAAACTGAGAAAGACATAAAACTGGAACTTTTAAGATGTTTATAATATAGTGTCCCACTGAACTTCAACTTAATATTTTGTGTTTCAAAATTCACTTTAAAAGTAAGATGTTAATATGAAATTCTTCCCATTTCTGAATGGATACATTATTTTTTTCCCAAGGTAGTTTAGAAACTCAAATTTAAGAGGTGAAGTTAATTTATTATATTGACCTTGGATGACATATAATAGAACCGAGATTGGACTCTTCTGATATTTTTCCACAAACAAAAACTGAGTGGTCGGTCAATTTAATGAAGCTTGATATTTCATACAAGGATAAGACTACAAGCATAATCACACACATCCGAAGCACATTTACATGCAATCAATGGGTCAACCCGCAATCAAAATCAATACCTTGGGTACGAACCATTGACCCAATTATTTATATTTTATACTATAAGAACTATTGACCCGATTACTACATTTCTTATCTGTGAATTTATTGTAAATTTCGAAGAGAGATAGACGTAGAATAAAATAATTAGTGAAAATACAAAAAGTTGTGTTTATTATTTTTTAAATTTTACAAAAAAATTACCTATATCCGTTAAAGTTTTTAATAGCAAAATGAGTTTTTTAAAGGTTGGTTGTAATTACCTTTTCACCCACATTTTGATAGCAAACAAGAGAGATATAGTTGAAGATGGTCCAAAGGTTGGAAGAGAGCTAGTCCACATTTAGATCATGTGGCAATAGTTCAGTCTAATACAAGGGGTACACTCAATGATTTAAAAACCGGTTCGAACCGGCCGGTTCAACCGGTTGGACGAACCACCGCCGGTAAACCGGGTCGAAAAACCTTGTAAAACCGCTTTTAGGGTTGAACGGATTGAACGGTCAAAAACCGGTTCGACGGTCAAAAACCGTTCAACCGCCAACCCGAAAAAACCGGTTTTTTTTTTTTTTTTTATATTAAAATTCACTTTTAGATTTAGAATTAATCGAACTCGGATCGGTTTCAAGAAACCGAAGTTTAAACTTTTCCATTTTTTTTATTTAAAACCGCCCAAATTCACCCGACCAAATACAAGCCCGCCGGGCGCCCTAACCGCCCTGACCGTCCATCCGCCATTCAAATTTTTCTCTAAAAACATTGCAACCCTATTTCTCTAAAGGTATTGTTCACTTTCATTAATTTTAAATCGAATGGTTGGTGAATTTGGTATTAACTTGGTGTTTGATTTATTATGGTGATTTGGTCATTTTGTGTTTGATACTTTGATTTATTTTGATAATATGGTTGGTGAATTTTGGGGAATATATAACAAGATATTGTTGTTTCAATTTGTTGTTTGAATTTGGGGAATATTTGTTGTTCACATTCAACGTTAGTTAAGGTTCAATTTGGGGAATATATAACAAGATATTGTTGTTTGATACTTTAATTTACGATTTAGTAAAATCATCAAGGGATTAATGAATTTCTTATCATATTTGTGAAAAAAATATGCCTTCAAAAATTGGAAATACATTATAATGTTGTATGTAAGCATTCTCGTGAAATTTCAAATTGGTAGTTACTACTTACTATTAAATATTCATAAGCATTCATTAAGTTGTTTATAATTGCAAATTGTGATGAAAACATAAGTTGTTTATAATTGCAAATTGTGATGAAAACATAAGTTGTTTATAATTTGATTACATGATTTATGAGTAAAATTTAATATCTTATCACTATTGTTTCAGATGGATTCCTCGTCAAGTGGTCAACAATCTAATGCTTCAATCAGTTCAAGTTGTTCAACTCAATCATCAATTTCAGTTCGAGCAAAAGTTGATCCAGTCTGGGCTCATTTTAAAGAGAATACAATTGATGGAAAGAAAAGTTGGACTTGTTTGCCTTTAGCAATACTTGGAAAGGAGGGAATCAATAGGATGAAGAAACACCTAGCCGGCTCGGAAGGGGATATTGCTCCGTGCAAAAAAGAACTCATGATGTAAGATACCAAATGGAAGAATCATTGAAGGAGCTTGATGAAAAAAGTCAAGCTGCAAAATCAGTGGGAGATGATGTTTTTGATGTGGTTGATGTTGAGGAAGAGTTGAATACTCTACAAGTGCACACAAGAAAGGCTCCGCTTGCAACATCAACAGGAAAAAGAAAAAGAGATGAGAAAATGGGAAGTTACTTTGCTCCAAGAACAACTCCAGGTGCACAACCTTCAATCAAAAGTGTTCTTGTAAGTAAGGAAGCTTTGCATAATGTTGATATGGTCATTTGCGGTTTGTCTACAATGAATGCATTCCTTTAAATGTTGTAAATTCTCCTTACTTTCAAAAAAATGATTGATGCTATTGCTTCATTTGGTCCCGGTTATAAGTTACCTAAATATAACCAATTGAGAGTAAACTTGCTGGGGAACGCAAAAAAGGAAGTTCAATTGTTGGTTGATAGCTATCGAGCTAGTTGGGAAGAATTTGGTTGCACTAGGCAACTTATAAATTTCATGGTTTATTGTAAGAAAGGAACAATATTTGTGAAATCAGTTGATGCTTCTGATATCGTGAAAGATGCAAGCACTCTTTGTAATCTATTTGTGGAGTTAGTTGATTGGGTTGGAGCAAAGAATATTATTCATCTGGTGACCGATAATGGAGCTAACTACAAAGTCTTTGGTGTCTTGCTTAATGATAAGTATCGTTCCATCAAATGGTCACCTTGTCTTTGCATTGTTTAAATTTGCTACTTGGTGATATTGACAAAATGGAGCTTGTTAGTGGTCTAGAAACGGGGCATCTCTAGTGACAAAGTTTGTGTACAATCATGCATTCTTACTTGCTTGGTTGAGGAAAGAGAGAGGATGGACAGAGATTGTGCGCCCAGGGACCAACTCGATTTGCTACAACATTCATTGCATTGAAGAGTATACTTGAGCATCAACATGATTTGCAAGGTTTTTTACGAGTAAGACATTCAAGGAATCTCGATACTATAGAGACAAAAAAAGCAAGTCAAAGTTGTTGCGATAGTTCTTGATCCAAAATTTTGGAGTGATTATACGATTGTAGTAGGTGTTGTTGCTCCACTTATCGTGTATTACGATATAATGGATCTTGATCGAGGCCTTCTATTGGGTATGTTTATGACGGAATATATCGGGCAAAAGAAGATAAAAAGGAGATATTTAGGCATAAGAAAACATTGTACAAGCGATCACGAATATATCATCAAGGCAAGGTGGGACAAACAACTTCGACGCGACATTCACGCTAATCTCCTCGAACCCTGCTTTTGCATATGATAGGGAAAACATGTGCAAAAAGAAAAAAGAAATAATGGATGGCTTTGTTGAGATGGTCACAACCTTGATTAGGGACAAAACTATTCAAAGGAAGTGCATTGATGAAGTGGGTATTTTTCAAGATAGGATTGGAAGTTTTGGCCGATCACTTGCTTTGGAATCATCAAAAACTATGCATCCCTAAGATGTGTTAATATTAATATACTTCAATTTTATACTAATAATATTATTTTGACTAATATAGCTTATTACTTTATTGTTATATTTATAGATGAATGGTGGAAATTTTTTGGATGTAGTGCTCCAAACTTACAAAATTTGGCCACTAAGATATTGAGTCAAACTTCTTCTTCTTGGGATGTGAAAGAAATTGGAGTGTATTTGAAAGAATTCATACAAAGAAGAGAAAATAAGTTGGAACATTCGAGACTCAATGATCTTGTGTTTATCCATTATAATTTACGTTTGCAAGAGAGGTATTAATTCTTTCACATTAATTTTCTATTGTTATAATTTATTCTTACAACTTATAATTTTATCTTTTGTCATTAACTCATTTATTTTATCATTTATATGTAAGGCTTGAGCAAAAAAAAAAAGCATTTGTTATGATCCTATTGATTACGAAAAGCATTGAGAAAAACTAACTTTTGGGTTGTGGAAGAGGAAGAGGAAAATCATCCACCTATTATAGATGTTGATGAATTGAATAGTATGCTTTATGGAAATGATGGCATTCCAATAATTGCTCCCGATGAAGGTCACCTATTTTCAATGCTTGTATTAATTTAAATGATTGATTTATTTTTTCTTTTTAAATTCATTTGTATCTCTTATAGATATGGATAAGGTTGAAAATGAAGTGCATCCTTTGGAAGAGATGGAGGAATGTGAAGAGGAACGTATGGCGGCGAGAATGATTGAAAGATTAAGCAGTGGCATTTATGATGAGAGGATATGATTAAAATTGTTTGAGAATTTGAAATTGTGTTGCTCATGACTATTATTCTATTATGTTGTGTATGACTATGACCCTATTTTGTTATCTATCATTATGACTATGATCCTCTTATGTTTTTTTAATATGAATATTAGAAGATTTTATTTAAGTGTTAGATTTTTTTTTTATATGTTACATAGGATATATTTAAAATAAATATAGGCAAAGATTATATCACCGGTTGAACCGCCGGTCCGACCGGTCCGACCGGTTGAACCACCAACCGGTGGCTAGTCCGGTTCGATCACCGGTTCGGTTATGAAAACACTGGGTACACTAATATTTAAGATGACATTTCTCATCTGACACAAAGCTACAATGTCACCGCAAGTAGCAAGGTGCAAAGGGGCACTTCAAAAAAAAAAAAAAACCAATTTTGATATATTCTTTTGAACAAAGATACTTAATAATTTTATAGTAAATTTTTCAAAAATATATATATAGCAAATCTTGCGTAGATATGATCAGCTAATAAATTATATGTTTTTTCAAACAAAGATAAATAATAAATTTTATAGTAAATTTTTTTAAAAAAAATATTTAGCAAATTTGACGTAGATAAATGATTTTTTATAATTTTTTGTAAAAAATATGTTTAAATAATTAGATTTTTTAGAAATTTAGTAAAATATATATTTTGCTTAAATTAAATATTATTTTGAACCATAAAAAATGATTACTTGCTTATAATTGACACAGTGGGCAGATATTGATTGAGCTCATTGCAAATCAAATCTGCTAATAATTTAAAAAAATTTAGAATAAAAATATTTTTTCTAATAAAAAAATAATATTCAAAACTTTTAATAATTTAAAATTCATTAAATGAAAACACAATATTATTTCTAATAATAAAACAATATTATCATATACTCTCTGATTTTTTTAATTTATTGTACAAATTATGAGCTTTCTTAGAACAAAAAGAACAACAACAATTATTTTAGCAAGTGCGCATATTATTCAATAGTGATCAATATTCCGTTGGAAATTTTTTACTACCACCATTAAGCTTGACCTCCTTCTCGAAGCTTTCACCTATAAATTACATATACTTACTACTTAGGAGTTCATTATTAGAAAAATATCTAAATTATATCAATTTCATTGATCTTTAGTTGGCATGACATTCCTCATAGCCACAACTGCAATAAACATTCATAACCCATGTAGAATTCAAATTATTTACCTCAATATTCTTTGCAATATACAAAACAAATTCATTAATTTAAACATTAAATTTTGTAATATAAACATTCATAATCAATTTAGAACTCAAATTACTTTCTTCAATACTCACTGCAGGAAAGAAGAAACCCTGTAATATACCCAAAAAATAGAAATAAAATAAGATTAACAATTTTATCAAATTCGAAGAATTGCTATGAACAGAAAAAAAAGAAAGAAAACATTCATAACTAATTCAAAACTCAAATTACTTATATCAATACTCCCTACAATATATAAAATAAAAAGATGAGTGATCGCAATGAACAAAAAAGAAAAAACTCTAAATTAAAATTTTAATTTAATTACACAATTGCAACAATCATTCATAACTAATTCAAAATCACTTACATCAATACTCTCTACAATATACAAAATTACTTTTTTTTTATCGGACAAAGTTAGTTGTTAGTAGTTAGTACACCAAGCACTCCAACACTCCACAAATTCACCAAGTCACCTTATAACTCACATACTCCAATTCGTTACCAAATGAAATCGAATCTGGATCTCCCACTCAATTGAGGAGCCCAGTAGTCAGGTGGGCTAAGCCACCTGATTACAATATACAAAATTACTTACTTTAATACTCTCTACAATATACAAAATTAAACTAAATTAACAAATTTATATAATTAAAAAAAATTACTTACCTCAATACTTTATATGCCATAAAAATTTTGCATCCTCCTAACGGCATAATCACTCAATGCCACAGTTCCATCATCACTTAACGTGTTTGGATCAAGCAAAACCTCAGGTTTTCCATCCAAACTATCCTGCAACACCAAAATATTATTAATTTTGAACTTCAACATGGCTAGTAACAACTACAATTTAAAACACATAATATTCAAATTGAACTTAATATGGATATTTATATGATACGCTTTCCAATATATATATTTTGATACGTTTTCACGATTAAATGGATATTTATAAATAAATATGATAAAAATTTAAGACTTAATTTATAATTAGATGTATTGAAATTTTAATTTAAATAACTTTTAATGAGAGCATACGATTTTAAAACGAAATAATCTGGTTGAATTGGGCTTTGCGCAGACTGACGTAGTTTCGTCACATAGGCTGAACCAAAATTACCAATATATAGTATTAAGATTAAGATTAAGATACTAAAAGTGTATAAAATAATATTTTTATTATAAATTTATTATTTATCTTTGTATTGAGAATATCTAATTTCAAAACAAATCATCCACACAAAGATTTATGTGAGGGGAGTTCTGAATATAACAAAATAAATCCAAACTTAAGGTAGTCTATGTGGTTTACAAAGAAATTTTCGTAAATTTATAATTTATTTTGTCTTGGTCAAACAATTAAATTTTTTTTTAAAATTATAATTTATCTTTAAATACAATTTTGATAAAAAAAATTAGTTAAAAAAATTCTGATTGGAAATAGAAAATTTTAAAATATAATTATAATTAAATTAAATTAATTGAGCCTAGTAGAGACAAGAAGTAGCAATCGATGCTGGAAATGAGTCGTGATAACCATCTAGCAACTTGACATTAGAACATCGAAAACCCTCACTACAAGTGCTCATGTTGAACCCTGTTTATAATAAAATTATATCGGTAATTGAATTTATATTTTATTAATTAAATATTTGAAGTATTTGATCTAAAATAATATTATAAAATAAATATTTATTTATCAATCTCGAGAAATTCGTGGAGTTACGTACCAATCTATTGCCGTTGTTAACTGGTTATATTTTAATTTTATCAATAAAATATTACTAATATATCTCATACAAATCTTAAATTGTTAAAATGGTAAAATTACCAAAAAGAAAGTATAAATAGCATACATATAGCCGCTCGGTGTCCATTGGTGTATTGATCCAAAATTCAGTCAGTTGAATTGTGAACTGTACCCTAATCAATTGGGTCATAGTCCTATTCAACGAACACTTTCATTAAACAAGGATATAAATTAATGATCTGACTAATGCATCTTAATCTGTTTTTAAATTAATAATTATCTAACTAATGTCTATGGATATATAGTGTAGATGGAACTGTGTGGGACTTCTGTTTGTTCCAGACAAAAAACGAAACGTAATCCTTTAAATAATCCATAATTAATTAAATTTCAACTTAATATCGGCGCTAGTTGTAATCCACTTAATTATTAATTTATTTATGGGTGGATTAGTGTATAAACTAATCATTATTTAATTAGTTGTGAGACAAAGAATTGGATTAACGAACGGACTAGAACCTAACGGCGAATTATTCCTCTACTTTCGGCCGTTTGTTGAGACACTATTTATTATAATAAAGATTTTAACTAGTCAAATCTTAATGGGTCCTACAAAACTACCAAATATTGTATATTAAATTATATACCATGAGATTCACGATTTTCACATGATATTTTAAGCCATTTGTGACGGTGGAACGAAGTATTTTTATTTTAGAAAAAAAATAAGGAAAATGAGAAATAATATATAGTGTTAAATCATTATGGTATTTATCCCATTTTTTCGTTCATGATAACAAAAAAATAGCCACCAACTATAAATTTGTGTATTAATTACTGGACACGGTCAAGGTCAATCTAGCACAAGCTTTTTAATTAGTCCGAAATAACATACTATAACTTTAATTGAATCATTATGATTCCATTACTAATCCTTAATTGACACTTTAAAATATTTAAGTAAAGTGATCATATGAAAACTACAAGTGTAAAAAGTACTTATATATACCAACAAAATTATCATCATTACACATTTTAAAAATCAATTCCTATAGAATACCTGTTACCTTATATATAGTGATAATGTTGTGCATGACAATCTTTCCAAGGAAGTCAGTTCGTGAGATGAATCAACATATTGTGCAATTAATGAATATAATATTAATTATAAGCAAATTCTTATGCAATTCAGTTTTATTATGGAATTATGTGTATTTTTAAATAGTATTAGTTATTTTATTATAGTATATTAATATGTAAACATTAGTCGTTTCGTTTCATTCAAAAGTATTAATTTTTATATTAAATTAAGAAAAAAAACATTTTTTATGTAATCTTGAATCTTTTTAATATTGGTTCTACTAACTTATAATTTTTTATTTTAATCTTGTAACTTTACGAAATTCGTCATTTTCGTCCTGTCACCGGTTAGCTACCTGCAATAGCAGGTCACATGTGACAACTACCTGCAATAGCAAATGCCATAACTTAAAAGTCGAATTTTGTAAAGTTACAGGACCAAGATCATAATTTACGGATTTTGATTTTAGTCATGTAATTTAGAAAAAAAATGACTTTTTAGACCTGACACCTGCAACAGCCAGTGACATGATGAGAAAATCGAAATTTGTAAAGTTATAGGACCAAAATAAAAAATCGTAAATTAGTGAAACCAAAATCAAAATGAGTCAGAATTATAAAACAAAAAGATCAATTTTCCCTTGAATTAAATTCAACAACGCGCTTATAAAAAGATTTTAGGTATACATTCATTAATCGACATATCAATATATATCTGGATTACAATATACTTCCATTTGGTAACAATCTTATCAACAATAACTCCTCACAATAGACCATACACTTCCATGCCATCTCACAACCTCAAATTCAATGGTCCCATATGTACATATATAAGGCCAAAAATTCATGGACATTAGATTTTATTGGAATTTCTGGAATAATGATTAGTTAAATAGTTAGATATTAATGATGATAATTGATGAGTTGTTTGTTTTTTTGTGTTTAAGAAAGCAACAGTTGGGAAAAGAAGTAAGGAAAAGAAGTTGTTGGTTAAGATTAGTGGTGTTGTTCTTATCCTGAAAGTATTAGTACTAAAGAGATGTTGACAAGTTTACTTTATAAGGGTAGGTTTAGTTGGAAGTCTCCACTTTCAATATTTGTGGTGCAACTTTTACCATTTGCCAAACCTATACGTTACGTGTGACAGGGTGGGCAAATATCTAGGATTAGGTATATTACGATCTCCTATATTTTTCACTGATCCTACTTTTTTTTTTTATTTCGTAGTGCCATTTTAGATTCAGTCTTGGGTATTCGATTAAAATCGTATAATTTATTATACTAAAATATGTCATTTGTTTAAACAGAATTATACAATTATTTTTTCATGTTAATAGTTGTGAGGTTCAATGTAAATAAATTGCATATTTTAATATAAAAATGTGAATGGTTAAAATCGCACTACGAAAGACACAATAACGACCAATCATCTGAGACTTAACTTTTTTTATATTTATTTAGTACACAAGATTACTAATGACCTTCGAACGATACAAGACTTAACTTTTTTTTTATATTTATTTAGTAGACACTTGTTTAAGACTGACGATACAAAGACTTAAATGCGGACATAGAAACCAAGAAAATGTTATTTTTTATTTTATTAAAATGATAAAATAAGAATATTTAAGTTAAATCAATTTTAATTATTTGATTATAAACTAAGTGTGTTAAAAATAATAATGAAATAGAGTATAAGTATTATGAGTAGAAATTTTATTTTATTTTTAACATGAAAATTAATGTGAAACAAATAAAAATAATAATATAAAAATTGATATGAGACCGAGAGAGAGTATTATGTTAAAAGTAATGGATTTCATTGTTGTTTTATTGTTTCCACTTATATTGTTAAAAAGGGTTGTAGCTCACTTTTTTTTATTGTAATTATAAAATTATTATTTTATTGAATAGATTGTTGGGGAATTAATTGTCCGGATCTATTCGGGATGAAAATTTAAATACCAATTTAATTCTAACAATTATTACTAGCATGAATTAATCATATATTAATTCAAATAATAATCCAACAACAAATCAATGATATAAACAATTCACATAAATCCTACGCACGCGAATTGCTACGGGTTTACGTGAACTAACCTCTCGGAGTGACAACCGCTGAGAAGATGGATCCCGCTTCACACGAACACACACCAAAAGACCTTCTCAAGTATTCCCTTATCCTTGTTCAACAATCCGGTGGTAGGAACTCGCGAACAATTTAACAAAAGGAAAAATAAAATTATGTTGCACCACCTTTGTGGATTTTTAATTTTTCCAACACATGGAATTGCATTGGGGATGAATTTTTCATCCCCTATTTATAGAGGAGGAGGTGGCCGATTTTTCTTCATGGAATAGGAGGGAAAAACCTTTTTCTTGATCTCCAAGAAATCTTGAATATATCTCATATATTATTTTCTCCATAATTAAAATATTCCATAAAAATCTCACATTCTCTTGTTATGGTTATTTTCGAAAATAATGGGATGAGGAATCCAAGATTTGGATCTTCTTGAATTTATGAGATATTCTTGTATTGCAAGAATACATATCTTCCATAATATATTTTCAAGAAAACCAAGAAAATCTTCCATTCCCTTTATTTTCCAAATTTTCGAAAGTTTGCCAATAAATAACCAAGTGAGAGATTTCTTGAATTTAATGAGATAATCTTGTGTTTCAAGAATACATATCTTCATTCCATAACAAAATGGAAAGAAAATATTTCTCCCTCTTTTATTCATTGTTTTCGAAAAATAGAGGAAAAATAGCAACAATGATTTATTTTATTTTAAACACCTTTTTCAGTTATTGGACAATATGTTTGAGCTACTTGAGGGGCCTTTAGAAGAATTAAGATTGAACCTTCTAATGGACTTCGAATATCTAATATTGAGCCACAATATTATTCAAGTCCATAAATATTAATTAATCTCACTACATAATTAATATTGCATTATCCATCTTAACCCATATTACTGTTAATATGGCTCCCGGTTATTATTCCAGTGTTTAAGATTATCCAGTCCATTAATTAATTCAAGCCACTGAAATAGCTTTCCATTAATTAATATATTTTGTCCTTGGTCAAGGAACGATTCAACATTATTATCCATACCGGAAACTAATTCAACTTGCAAGATTTGGTATGATAAATCTTATGAACCTCCCAAGGGGGCAAATCGAACAAGCGTACTTGCACACGATTCTTCGTATTAAATCTTAGCAATCGCATGTGACCAATAATATTGTCCAAGACATAAAGTATTGAATCTCATTGATTCTCTACCCGTCATAAGTCAAAACAATAATTACTAACCACACACGATCCTATTTAAGGGACGGAGATTAAGAAATAACGAATCATTGAGGTCTAATTCTTCCTAATTCAGTGCTGAAGAATTTATCCTCCTGTAAGTCCTATTCAGTGCATCAGTCATGCACTAGTGTAATCTTTTGGTCAAGACAAGCCAATCTGAGCCTTACACTTCAACTTTTCACGATGGATTGTTCATTTCCATCTAGGTCGTGAACAGCGTACTTTTAGTTACAAGGGATTGTTAATTTAATCTTCTGTGATCTGATATCACTAAATTAACTACAATGTAACACGTATTATTTATTGAACAGTTATGCAGTAAATATATGTAACATTCAATGATATTTAAAGCATCAGTGATAAATAATTTATTTCAGTAAATAAGATAGAAATTTAGTTTGGTTATACAAAGTAAAAGCATACTTTCCAGTATAACCCCAACATAGATCTCTAATGAACAAAATTACATGTGAATTTTTATTTTTTTTTAGTATTACTAGCCCGTATGCATACCAATTGTCACTTATCATTATTTGTAAAATGATTTTTCAACAGTGACACTTATGGGGTGTTTGCAAAAATTTACGGTTATAGAGAAGTGATTAAAATTAATGATTATGGAAAAAGTGATTAATAGTTGAAGTTGATAGTGTTTGCAAAAAAAGTTAAAAGTTTTTTTTAAAAAAACTAATAAACTACTAAAATCACTCTGTTTGAAGCTTATAACTTATAGCGTATGAGAGCTTATTTAAGCTACTAAAAGAGAAATAAAACACTTCAAATAGGATTTTGCACACAATTCTAAGTGACTATAATCACTTATAAGTTTTTGAAAACACCCCCTTAATATGGAAAATATAATCAATAAAATATTTCAAGATAAGATCGAGTAGAGACACGTTTGAGTGAGATAGTCTCACTGTGAGACGAAGTATAATTTGGACATTAACGTTTTAATATTTAAAAAAAATGAATGTTAATTTGAGCTAATTTGTACTCTATCTTATTTATGAGTCCGTATCGTATGAATTTTTATGAATATAGGGAGTATGTATATATATATATATACACACTACTATTATATACTGTATAGAGTAATGATATAGAACCAACTATCTAGTTTTTTATGGAACCAGATTAATGAGGTGTCATGTCAACTCATCATCCACATAATTAATTTTATTTAAATAAATTATAAAATATTTTATAATTAATACACTATACCCTAAACCATGAATCCTAAATCCTAAATCATGAACCATTCGGGTAGGGTGAACCATGAACCACTCAGGCTGGGTTGGATCCGAGCCGAGTAAAAAAATTATTATTTTTATTTCACTTCAGTTTTATTTTTTCAGTTTAGTTCAATTTTTATTTTTTTATTCGGCCCAAACCCAACACCGGCCAGACCCGAACCCGACCCGAGTGGTTCATGGTTCACCCGACCCGAATGGTTCATGATTTAGGGTTTAGGATTCATGGTTTAGGGTATAGTGTATTAATTATAAAATATTTTATAATTTATTTAAATAAAATTATTTATGTGGATGATGAGTTGACATGATACCTCATTAATCTGGTTCCATAAAAAATCAGATAGTTTGATTATATATCATTAGTCATGTACATATTATAATATAATATATAATATGAACAAATAAATAAATAATGAGTGCGAATTGCAATTATATGTGTGTTTTTTTAAAACTTAATATATAATAGCTGCATGTCACTTTCCATGATTTATATATTTTTATGTATAATCATCGTTCGGGATGTCACTTTCTAGTATTCAATAAGCAATAAAACTATCATCATTTACTAACAACTGTCATCACAATTAAATCAATTAACATCATGGGAAAACATAGACAAAAATTTATGTAAATATAGTATTCGACCCTATTAAAGGAGGAATCTACGTCATTGATGCAATGTTACAAATAGAACTTTGAAAAGGGCATAATCTTCTTTAATTATTTGATTATTTGTTTTAGAGAATATGTAAATTATTTCAGAAAAGTAAAAACTCATCATTATTTAGAAAATATTGTTTTGGAGTATAAACAAGAAATCAAAATTATGATCTTAGATAATAGAAATAAAATACACACGTCCCATGAGATGTATTCAGTGACAATTATTTTTAAAAAATAATTATGAAAATCTTTTCTTCTTTAAAAATTAATTTGTAACCGTTCAATCATATTGTTTAACTAATACTTCATTCGTCCCATAAAAGCGTGCACATTTACAGTTTTCACGTATTTTTGCGAGAGAGTTTTTTATTAGTATTTGAAATGATAAAGTAATTTTTAAAGATGCATATAAAAGATGAGAGGTAGATTTATAATATCCCTCCTTAAAAATCACTTTGTCATTTGAAATACTAATAAATAATTCGCTCACTAAAACTCGATAATAAAGGTGGTGTACACGCTTTTATGGGACGGAGGTAGTAACTAATTAATTAGATATGTTTTCAAAAAAAAAAAAACTAATGAGTTAGATATATGTAAATTCATATAGCCGGTTTTTTTTCTAAAGATAAAATATATTATAATTTTAATTAATTTATTCATTTCAATTTCTATGTTTTTATAAGTCAAAATACGCCCAAAAAGGGATTAATTTGAGGATCAGATTCCATTATCCAGAGCCATATTTTAAGTTTTTTTTTAAGACTGAGCCATATTTTAAGTTAGATCTAAGCTGTGTATGAATTGATATATCTCAAAAAATAATCGCAATTTAAGAATTTCAAACTTGAAACCTAAAGAGATAATTATATTTTTAAATCTAAGTCTATTGATACAATTAACACAAACTACATTCATCAATAAAGTCTCTCCTAAATTAGTAGATCTTTGAAATGAATATTAAATTATATAAAGAAACAAGTATTTTTAGACGATATTAATTTTTATACATATTAATACTAATTTTTATATATAATATAAATATATAAGTAGAGACAAGTTTCACGTTAGTAATTTTAATTGGACAAAAAGGAATGTACGTCCATTTTGAGATGAGATTGATTATTGGGAGTGGTGAAAAGAAAAGAGATGAGTAATGCGTTATAGCTGGCAAACATAATTGAGAAAGTTGAGCAAAATTTCAAAGCTACGGTTAGGCCCGTTAGTGCAACAAACGGACAAATCAGGTTTGGGTGGGGCCCATGTAACAACCTCTGACGTTGCCCGATATGGGCATCATTCAGCTGCAACCTTGTCGGAACTTCAACTCATCGATCCCTCAGTCTACATGGCGCGTGGGCCCCACTTCCCGCACAAGCGTTTTTTGTCGGACGCGACAATCCGGCGCCACGTCACCCCCCCTAAATTTTAACGTGCGGTTAAGCTTTTACGTACGCCAATAATTCAAGCTGTTAAAATGATTGGACTTGCACTCGTGTTAAGTAACGTCTCACTGATTCAAACGCATGCACGCTTTTTAAAAAGAAAAACACGCTTTTCTTTCCAAAGATGCTTTTACGTTTGTAAGGTTAATTGGTAAAATAAAAGCTTTATTCACCTGTTACTTTATTCTTTTGATTTTTAGTGTTCGACATTTTCCTCATGCGAAATTGCAATCAGGCATTTTTATTTTTATTTTAAAAATTGATTTATTTATTCTTTAGATTAATTTCATATAAATACAAAACTTAAAGTTCAGTCTCAATTTAATCATAATTTTAATATTTTTATAAAAAATTACAACCTTATAAATTGATATTGAACATAAAGGTCATGTATTTGTATGGAATTAAGTTTTTTTATTCTTTTATACTTCTTTTTTAAAGATTATTTTATTCATAATTTATTTTTCAATGTTGATGAAGTATATATATGTTAGAAACATTATGCAATTAAATTAAGTTCAAATATTTAAATAAGATTAAATTATTTCATGATAATAAAGTCAGACTCACGTTCATATACTTATTTTGATTCCAGCATGAAACAATTCTATCAATATTTCATACATCTCTACAAGTTTAAACTTTTAGATGATAATAAATTCTTTGAATACAAGAGGTCCCAATTTGTTTTAATTGATAGGCTTGATTGTATTGATCATTTTTAATTAAATTACAATAGAGCTTAAATTAGCACAGATTAATAATAATTGTTATTCATCTCGATTTGGGAACTAAATAGACTTAATCTTTGTATAGAAAGGACTTTAGACTCCTTCAAAAAATAACTTTATGATAAGATCATGTAATACTATCGGTAAAAATATATATTTACCGTTCAGATTTTACCAGCAACTTATTCTTCTTTTATTTGCATCGAACAACTTATGGCCCCAAATATTATAATTGGTGAAATTAATGATCTTTTCCGGGATCAAACTATCACTATAAGGAATCGAGTTGGGGTTGTATGGAATATCGATAATCGACAAATTTACTCAAAATATGAAATTGATATCATTACATTTATAAATTGGTATTATTATTTTTTTAAATTAATAACAATAGCATTTAGTATTATGATCTTAATTTATAAGTGTAATGATCGATATCAGGTGATAAATGTACTAATATTTGTTTGTAAATGTAATGATATAAATTTGTAGGTTCAACAAATTTAACTGTAGACTTACTCAAAACTCAAATTCTCAAAATTTCAATCTTTTCAAATTCGTGTTAATTTTACATTTTGATTCAACTTGATAACACTGGGAAGGAGATGTATTTTAAATATCTTTGCTTTAATTTTATCGAAAGATCATGAGCTCAAATTCTTAACATTATAATTATTGGTCTAATCGATAATATAAAATTTATCTAGTATACTGCACTAAAATAAAATCTACAGTGCAATATTCTCAATTATCGATATAATGAATTTGTTTATCTGAATAATAAAAAATAAAAGTGAGCTGATTCCCTCTCTATGTAATGGTCTAATTGTTTATGATTTGGTGTAAGTGGAGCATAATGTTTTCTGTGCGCCCCAAGAAAGCAACAGAAATTAAATATTTAATCTAATAGTATGATATAATTAATTGTTATATATTAGATCGAAATACTGTACTTGAGGAGGCATCTCCACGAACCTCTGCTTGTGGAATTTTTAGATAAAATCCAAGTCCAATTATTTAAATAATTCTCCTCATGTGGATATAAATTAATATAACGCCGTTTATAGAGACAAAGCTGCTATAAATAATTTCTAAATAAATAAACTGAAGTCGGAGGAAGCTTCCTCTATCTTTCCAATCCATGTGAATCATTTAAGAAATTAATATTTTTCCCCGATATCCAAAAAACGAATCTTTTAATTAACGTTAAATAATATTTTCGATCAAATAAACTGAATTATTCCTTGCTTTATGGTTGCTCAAAAGAATAAAAGAACTACTATAAAACTCGTCTTATTATTATATAACATGTTTATTTTAATAATTCAACGAATCAAGACATTGCTACCTAAAGCTATAGCTAAGTTTTAAATGGCAAAAGGATATTGAGGAAAGACAGACAGGGCTTTCCCTTGTTAGGTACAGATTACCGTAAATCCGTAGTACATTGTATTAATTCTCTACCCCAATGTATGTTAGGAAAGATTTTTATTAATTCTCTACCCCAATTTATTTATTAATTAATATACATTGTATATGTAATCCAAAAACACAATGTAATTTCATGTCAGTTACATGAGAGAAGTATTATATTTTATTTAATAATCCATTTATCTCCGGTAACTCAACTTATGTATTTTTTAAATTAACTGATAACATTTTATTAGTCGCATAAGCGGCCTCAAATCTCAATTACTGTCTACAGTTTGAATTTTATATTTTTATTAATTTGGGAAAGGTCTGTTGAATCTTGAGGAGATTATGTATAAGATCTCAAATCCAAAAAAAGTTAATAAATAAATGATGGATTAGAGGGAATTTGGTCACATCATGTGCCTAAAGTCTGAAGCTCCTTAAACTAGCGGCCGCATGTCTACTGAAAGGGCCTTATATTTAATCTTTTCTTAGTAAATAATTGGAGTTATCTTGCCGCTCACCTTCCTTGTGGAAGCCAAAGGATTGAAGAAATGTTTTTTAAAAAATAAAATCGTCATTATAAAGTGAATTAAGGGGTTATTTCAACCTTACAATTAAACCATGAAATCTTCAAGTTGAAGGGCAAGGGTAGGGCATTTGGAACTATATACAAATAAATTAATTTTTCATCTCTTTACAAGTTTGAGCTTTTAGATGAAATATGGCTTTTACATGACATGCTCTCATCATGGGTTTAAACCCTACTAACTGCAAAAAATCTACCCACATTTTATTATACACTTGTTTGGTCTCCTCCTCTCTTCCTGGGTTCAAACCCCACTAATTGCAAAAAGCTACCCACATTTTATTATACACTTGTTGGGTCTCCTCCTCTAATCCTGGATTCAAACCCCACTAACTGCAAAAAATCTACCCACATTTTATTATACACTTGTTGGGCCTCCTCCTCTCATCCTGGGTTCAAACTCCACTAACTGCAAAAAATCTACCAACATTTTGTTATACACTTGTTGGACCTCCTCCTCTCATCCTAGGTTCAAACCCCACTGACTGCAAAAATTCTACCCACATTTTGTTATACACTTGTTGGGCCTCCTTTTCCTCCCAATGATGGAGTTGACAGCCCAGAGAATAACTCAGCCCACAAGTGAGGAAATAATGGAGTTGACAGTCAGAGGATAACTCAGCCCACAAGTGAGTGAGAGTATTAGAGAACTATATAAAAATGAATTAATTCATCACCTCTCTACAAGCTTGAGCTTTTAGATGAGACGAGATTTTTAAATAGGATATGTTCATTTCGCGACTATTCGGCTAGATTTTGGACGTTGCAATCTCAAACTCCTATTTATTTTGAGTTTTAAAGTAAAAATTTTGAAATCATATTAATCACACTTTACTTCGCAAATCATATTCCTAAAAAAAACCATAAGTGGTAGCGAATCATCTCGAATAAATTTGCGTCGAAGCCAGAGGTAAGAATGGGTGTTTTGAACTATGGGTAAGAGTTTTGAATAAGAAGCACCAAGATTCGAGCAGCGATATCAGGTGGAAAATTTGCATTGATGACATCTTGTTTCAAATTGTGGACTGCATAAACAATAAGCTCAGAAACAAGATCATCATTTTGGAATTGGGATTAATTCAACTCAAAACTTAGGTAATTCTAAACAATTGAATTTTATAAAAATAAATAAAATACTTCATCCGTCCCGTGATTACTGCAACACTTGTTTTATTTGAACGTCTCAAACTTAATGCAACACTCTCAAAATGAAAACAAACATAATATTAATATATTCACAACACTCCTATTTTATTCTACTCAAACCCACTTTATTTCATTTTACTTGATTTACAGTCCAATTTATATGTTGCAATCATCTTGGGACGGATGAAGTATAATTTATTGCTTTTGAAATTTTAGATGTTATAGGTAAAATGTCTAATTGATAAAGTGTGATAGCTCAAGTGGTTGGAGCACCCGTACTTATATTCATGGATTGAGGCCACCAATTTAGCCGATAAAAAATACTACAATTAACCTTATTTATCTCACGTATTACTATAAAACCTTAATTTAAAATAGCAACTATGTTTATTCTCAACATGCATTAAATAGATGTATTTTAAACAAAACACGCTTTCAATATAGAATAATTGTAATTTGAGACATACCCAAAAAAAAATATGATTTTTGGTGCGGGGGAAAACACTCTTTATGTTATATGATCCGTGGTCTAATGATCCTATACATTTGAAATCATTTTATGCAAGACTTTCCCATTATTATTTAAAAAAATTCACTATTTATCGTAACAAAAGAGGTACGGAAACTATGTTCACATTATAATGTTCAAAAGAAAATCAAAACTTATACTGTTAGCAGGATAAAATCGATCGAAAATTATAAAAAAAAAAAAATACATAATCACACGTGTGGAGCAGTACAAGGCACGTGGTTAATGGTATGAGATGCACGTGCGGATATGGGGAAAGGACAGAAGTATGTGAGGGATGGGGGCAAGTGGCACGTGACTATTCTATGTATGTCAATGAAAAAAGATAAATAAATTTTATTACACTAAAAAAACTAATTAAATAATAAAATATGCGGTGACAGCTGTAAACGAGTAGCAGCAGTAGTAACCGCTGCGGCAGAGTGATGATAATGCATGAGCAATTTCGTTTGTTTGATGTTGAAATTTTTGACACCCACCTTTATTTCTGCACCCCTAAATCCGCCCCTTTCTTATTTTTATTTTCATATATATATTCGCTCCACGCACCTATTGGATGGGAAGGATTTAAAATAAATAGATTTAAAAAATAATAAATATAATAATATATTACGGAAAGAATTTAAAATTAATGAATTTATAATAATAAATATATTTTATATTATGAATTGTAAAGAGATGAAAAAAAAAAAAAAAAGAAGAGGGAGAGGGAGAGAAAATGATATTTCAAATGACATAACTTTAATGAGAATTTGAAATACTTTTATTTTAAATTGAACTCAAATTTAAATATTTGTAAATTTATTTAACTCAAGTAGAAAAATTAATGATTTGTGTGTAAAATTTATAGATTTTAAATACATCCATCCTAATGGACTAAACAGTATAATTTAATCGTGAAATCTGAACAATGATTTATTTCGGAAGAGTCATTTATGATTCTGTTAGATATATTTGAAGCCGAAAGTATAATTAAAGTATATTTATTGCGCATAAATTTGTTACTCGTCGCATTTTATAGGCTACTAGGGTGCACAAAACAGTTTATCTTAAATTCACTTAAATAGGAGTCCGTTTAAGTGCTATAATATCTACGGTTAATCGTATTTGATGTTAGATTTTATATTCGAAAGTTCTTCTCTTTTGGCTTTTACTATATTTATATATCCGTGGAAATTACGTGTATATTAAAGAAAACTTTATTACTATATACACACACAAATATTCATGTATAATATCGAAATAAAAAAAGGTAAGCGCCAATACAACTTGAAATAAATTCCTCTTCAAAAAATTCTATGAATTTGAATTTAAAATACTTTCATGTTTCAAACGTTCAGATGACGCGTATTATGAGTACAATAAATAATAAAATTTGATACGATAATTGACGTTACAAATTCATTTATAATTAATTTGAAAGTTGGAAGGTATATAAGACTTGCAATAATTATTATTTCGTAATCAAATTAATTAATTCTTTAACCGAGTATGTCTATTTGTAATTTGCTGTTGAAGTCGCGTAGTCGAGTCCAACATAATTGTAAATCCCGTTTGTTATGATCTGTATAACGGAATAATTAGGAATTATTAAATCACATTCCACATATCTGGCTGAACAAATCGAATATCAACAATTACATTACAATAAATAATAAGAATCTAAGATGATCAAAATTCGAAACAATGAGACTATCACTTTTTTAAATAGAAAAGAAAAAAAAGTTTTTGAAGAAAGAAATTCATTCTCTATTTAAAATCAATATTATTATGCGTTTGAAAATGTTAGTATTTGAAATATGATATTTATCAACTTACATAATTACACAAGTGATAAAATCTTAAATAGTGCAAATAAAACTCCATAATATATTAAACAAAATTTTGTATGCACATGGTGTATTTGCATTGCATTTTCTAAATGATACTACTTCCGTCTCATAAATATATGCACACCTATTTTATTGTCGAGTTTTTGTGAGCGAGTTGTTTATTAGTATTTCAAATGATAAAGTAATTTTTAAAGAGGGGTATCATAGATCTATCTCTCATCTATTGCATGTATCTTTAAAAATTATTTTTTCATTTCAAATACTAATAAAAAACTCACTCACAAAAACACGCGAAAACAGTAAACGTGCATATATCTTTGGGACGGAGGGAGTATTATTAACTATTTTATCTATTTTCAATCCACAATAATATTAGTTGTTTCATTTAGTAATTGTGTACATATTTCAAATTGTACCATCTAACTAATTTATAATTGGGTAGATGATTTTTTTTTAGTTAATAATATATATTTATGTAAAACAATCTCACAATAAAATAGAGCATAAATTATATTAACACCACTATAATATTTCAAAAGAGATGTGTATTAATTTGTACTAAATTATACCAATTTGTAGGCATTTCTCTAATATTGGGCAAGTTTGTTTGGCTTTAAATTTATGTTGACATGATTTTGAAAATTGCATGACTGACACGTGGACGTGGATCGAACGGCCGTTGGGAAATGTCAGGGTCTACAGCTGGCTTTGCCGTTCGTTCCCCGTTTGCTGGTGTGATTTTGTCTCTATCTGAAATCCTTTCTCTCTCTGAAATCCCTATCAGTTTCTCTCTCTACAAAATATCGCAGAAATTGGTTAATGCTCTCCAGCCTGGCTCAGTCAAACCCATATTTCCCCAACCCCCTTGCTATTAACTTCCAAAACGGTCGGTGATTTTAAATTTTTGTAATCCCAAACTCCTTTTCTTTTTTTTTCTTTGATAAAGACTAGTATTTTATTTTATAATATTTTTTTGTGTTTTTAAAAGACCTTAAAAATTTAAGTAATTGATAATTGACAAAAACTCTGAAACCCGCTTTTGCCAGTTGTGCAAATTTCAATTCGTTTCAATTTGTGCATGAGCTGGTTAATGCTTTGAAACTAATTAATACGGAGTACTATTTTTTTTACTAAAAACTATCTGGAGTATTTACTATTTGGTAGAATTTGAAAAATTAAAATGGAAAACCGCATTGTTTTACCTGCATATTATTATGATTAATTTGTAACAGTTATCGCGTGCAAATCTAAGTTACATGACAATCAAAAATCAGGTTTCGGTAATTTAAAATCTTATATTGTTAAAAAACTGTTAGAGATTATCGAAATAAAAGTGAGTATTTTATTGACTTACATGTATTATGTTTACCTTTTCACCTATATTTAATTATGTAGATATTATTGCATCAATTTGTATAAATCTAAAATTCTTGCGAATTAATCCAAATAGTATTTGCACTTTAAAACTCAATCTATTTTGATCAATTAAAATAAACTCTTTAGTAAAATTTTAATTTTTAAAGATATATTTTATTTATTTTTCGTCACATAAAATTATAAAGTTATAAAAAACCCAAGAAAAATAGGAAGTTAATAGGGGTATTTGCTAAAATATACCCAGAATTTATGATATGTGATTTTTCCATAGGTGTCCATGCCAGCTATACATTAGTAACTGCCCATTTACCCGGTTGCATCCACCGGCTCAACCGGTCATCCCTATCCTCTTCTACCCTTTGTATAAATAAATACCCCTTCTTCCCCATTCCTTCTTCATCGCTAAGGCGAGGCTCCGCCTCCCCAATTATCTAACCTATACATACACAAATCCTCTATCTATATCTTCCCCCTAAATCGAAGTTTAGGGTTTCTGAGTTATGGCGTCGATTGTGCACAGAAGCGATGCGGATCGGATTAAGGGCCCGTGGAGCCCGGAGGAGGACGAGCTGTTGCAGAGGCTGGTGGAGAAGCACGGCCCGAGAAACTGGTCCTTGATTAGCAAATCAATTCCGGGCCGGTCGGGGAAATCGTGCCGCCTGCGGTGGTGCAACCAGCTCTCGCCGCAGGTGGAGCACCGGGCTTTCACGCCCGAGGAGGACGAGACGATCGTTCGGGCTCACGCCAAGTTTGGCAACAAGTGGGCGACTATAGCCCGGTTGCTTTCGGGCCGGACCGATAACGCGATTAAGAACCACTGGAACTCGACTTTGAAGCGAAAGTGCGTTTCGATGAGCGAGGAGTTTAACAGCTTCGATCCTGAGGCGGCGGCGCAGCCGCCGTTGAAAAGATCGGCGAGCGTCGGGCCGAGCACGAACATGTCCGGGTCGGGGTTTTGTTTCAACCCGGGTAGCCCTACCGGGTCGGATATGAGCGATTCGAGTCATTCCGGGCATCATGTGTTCCGACCCGTACCCAGACCCGGCGGGATCTCGCCGCCGGAACCACAACCTGACCCGGTTACCTCACTTAGCCTTTCTCTACCTGGATTCTACCCGATCCCAAACCCTAACCCGGTTACGGAAACAGTGAACCCGGACCCGATTCCCGCCCCAAAACCCGTTTCCCAACTACCTAATCTCCCAATTCAAATTATCCCATCACATCCACCTCCGTCGCCGCCACCGGCGCCTCGTCAGTTCTACGGCGCGGAGGCGGCGACGGAGAAACAGTTTTTCAGCAACGAGTTTTTGTCGGTGGTGCAGGAGATTGTAAGGACGGAGGTGAGAAAATACATGGCGGGGATGGAGCAGAACGGGTTCTGTATACAGAGTGAAGCCATGTGTATGCAGAGTGAAGCCATTAGAAATGCTGTTGTGAAAAGAATGGGCATAAGCAAGATTGATTGATTGAGTGAAGCCATAAAAAAAAAAAAAAAAAAGCAGGGAGGTGGGGAAAAAATTGAAAGTCTTTTGTTGGTCCTTGTTAGTTTTTCTTTTTCCTTTTTTTCAGATTTGTAGATTAAATTTCAATCTTTGGTTAGAGATAGAAATGATTTTGAAATGGGTGTACAGGGGGGAGGGGGGAATCAAGATAATTTGATGTCGAAAAAGATGGAAATTGAGTGATGAGTAGAAGCAATCGAATTTTGCATCTCTTGATGAACTGCCAAAGTTTTTTATATTAATCAAGTGCTTATATTTTATTTTTCCTGTAACTAATTAGTATAACTGGTAACATAATATTTTTTGGCTTTGGACTTATAGTTTGGGTTGAAGTCCTAATTTAATACTAGTGTACTATATTGAATTGTTTTGAAACGAATTCATCTCATTGCTTGAAACGAATTCTTCTGATTTGAGTTTATATTCAAGGACTATACGTTTTCTTTTTCTCAAAATACCTAATTGAAGATTATTTAGTTTGTATATTGTAACAAAATAGCTTTATTTATAATCTCACAACAATGAAATATTTTGTTTCAATGGATGAGGCAAGAACAGAAAACAAATGAAGAATAACAAATAACCAATTTAACTGTTAGTCCCACAAATTAAAACCTACCAATTCTAAAAAATCAATCTCGAATTAGTTTACTTAGAAGAAATAAGGGAAACACTCCAACGCGTTAAAAAATCGGCTAGAACCAAAAATTTGATAGAAGCATTTTTTTTTATTATTTATTAATTTTATTTATACTTTTAATTTTTAACTTGCATTTTTTGTTATCTTGTGTACTGAGGTAGTAATATTTTAAGAGATTTGAAATTCTTTTTTTTATGTATTTATAATTTAAAGACAAAAGGTTTTATGAGACGGGTACAATCTAGCACAAATCACTCTCAGCCCTCCCAAAATGTTAAATCGTCAATATTCAACTTATGTCCCGTCTCACCGTGAGACAATTTCATGGAAGCGTGCCTCTAATTTAAACTCACGCAAAGATAAAGAAGTGGAAAAAAGAAAAATTAAATAAATTGAATGAAATTTAAAGTCTACACCGTGCACTATGTGCACTAATAGTGCATTTTAGAAGTGCACAAAATTCGCTTGCACGTCCGCCACCAAACCGGTGCGACATTCGTGTACGCAGGTCGCGCTCGCACACAAGTTCGGGTTTTGAAGACCAAATTTGAGCAAGATTTGCACCCCTGCACACCCGCGTAGAAGGTGGAGGAGAATGAACCCACGATAATTTACAAGCAACATATGAGTAATTCTTTAAATACCCACTTTCTCTTTTCACATTTTCTTATGTGGGATATAAACTATTTGCTTTTCCCTTTTCTCACTCTCCCATTTATTGGTTACAATATTTTTTGAGAATATAATTTCTCATTCAGGTTCATTTTCCAACATCTTCAACAACACAATTCCTACTCTTTGTAAGGTGCTCGATGAATTAAAAGGGCAGATTGTGGTCTTGAGTGTCGGTTAAATTTCTTACCGTTAAAATGTTCTTTCTTAGATTGGTTGGCTGATCCATTGACTTGTAGCTGAGAAAATAGAATTTGTTAGGTGGATAGGAGTGTTCCTTTGACTTATGTTACTTTCGATATACGGGTTAGAGTACCCTTTATACTTCAACTAGTATATAATTTTTTTTTTGGTTTTAAAAAAATGGCAATTCAATACAATAGACAACAAAAAAGAAATACTAGCTTTTATTTTTTAAAATAAAATGTTTCTAACACAGAATTCTAATATATGGATCCATGCATATCAAGCAACTCATCATTCAGGTAATTAAGTACACTTTTTTTTTATAAAAAAACAACTAAATACACACTTATAATTAGTGAGGATCCATGCAGATCAAGCAATACATCATTCAGGTAATTAAGTACCTTTTTTTTAAAACAACTAAATACACACTTATAATTAGGGATGAAAACGGATCGGATACGGACGGATAGTGCTTGTATCGTATCCTAAACTATATTTTTTTCTCGAATTCGTAGTCGGATACGGAAAAGCCGGATTCGAGATCTAATTCGAATATTCAAGATAATGGATCTGAGATTTAATATCGGACGAATCCGGGCCGGATTCGAATAACTATAATCGGATAATATATTTCAAATGAAAATCATCAAAATGTGATTGAAAGACATAAAAAAACTATCTAAGCAATATTTCATAGAAGTTCTAATGCAAATTATAAAAATTATATCTACTGCTAATAATATGAAACTAAAAGTTATATCCTTCGTAACCATCACCACTCCAGCACAACATAACGCCTAAGAAGACATATATAATATTATACTGAACTTTCAAGTTGAGACTACAATACCACACTTTTCAACAAGCCATTAACTATGAATCTGGAATTAGAATTTAACTAAGTATAAGCACGACTTAAACCTACTGCAGCTAACTGAGATGTTAGAATAAAGAAGGGAGAAGAGCAAGCAAAAATTCTCAATCTTATGGTTTCATAATTAAGAAGCAAATAGGAAAACTAAAATCAAAACCCAAACATGAATAAAGCAATCAACAAACTACTCCTAATAAAATTACATAAAATATAAAATAAGTAGAGAGGAACGCGAAGAAGTAGAGAGGAGAAGAAGGGACGAAAGCGAAGAAGTAGAGAGGAGAAGCAGATGAGATGAGAAGAAGTGCGGCTGATTTATTTAGTTTTCGACTATTTTCTTAATAAAATTACATAAGTATTAAGTACTAATATTATATTATTATATATATATTAATATAAAATATAAAATAAAATATATTAAAAAATCCGGATATCCGGATTTATTATCCGGATAATATCCGATAAAATATGGAAAAACTCGAATATGGTCGGATATTATGTATTCCGAATCCGATTCCGAATTCGAAGTCAACTATCTGTATTCGAATCCATATCCGCCCGAATACTAGTTTTTTATACAAAATTCAATACCGACCGAATACGGCCCCGGATCGATCGAGAAATATCTGATCCTTTTTCACCCCTATTTATAATAGAATGATTCGGCAGTATTTTATAAATAAAAAGTCTAGGCCCATATAAAAACTTTTGTTCTGATTAAGAAAATATTATGGGCTCATGCCCATTAGATCTAAACCAAACTTAAAAAATTAATATGAGTCAAAAAGGAAGGCAAGAATGGGAGGGGAGCCATAAAAGATTAGACATTTAAAAAAATATATTGATATAGATGTGGAGAACAAAAAATTAAAAAGTCACACATTTTACCTTCAAATTATTACGGATTTAAACACGAAAAATAATAATGACAAAAACTCATATGAGACGGTCTCATGCATGAGACGAGTACAACCAAGCACAAACTACGTCCACCTCTCCCAAAGTGTTAAAGTATCAATGTCCAACTTATATCCCATCTCACCATGAGACGGTTTCATGCAAGTGTGCCTAAAAAATAATAGATTTTTCCTTTATTATTTACATTTTATACGACGATGTCACAAAAGCCTTGTGGAATGAAAATGATATTGAGTGACTGTGGACCACATAGTCCAACTTGAAATCTCAACTGTTAAATTACAAGTTAAAGATGATTAGTGACTTAATTTGTTTGAATAAAGAAACTTATTAATTTACTTTTTTTTTTTTAACAGGTAAAAGAATTTTTATTATTTCCACTGAGGATATTGAGTACAAGATGTGCCCAAAATCCATGCTTGAGATTACATCAGAATGTTTACTTCACTCCACAAACACCAATATCCACTTCCCGGCCACATTTACACATATAGTAAACAAACACTCACTTCTTACAGAATTGAAGACATTTACCAGGAGCATTAAGCCAATCTAAGAAGCTTGTGTTGGGTAATGATTTTGCCTCCATCCACGACCATACTGCTGCTTTGACTTTGTTGAAACAGCTGTTCGGATTAGGAGCTATTTCATTGAAAACCAAATCATTTCTTATTCTCCAGATAATCCACACCACTATGATCCAAATAGCCGACGCAATATGTGATATTTTGCCCCGACCAATTGAGTCAGAATGTTGTAGAAAATGAATGTGAGGGGAGAGATGAGGGACAATCATGACATTAAACCATCTGTAGCATCTTTTCCAAATCTGCTAGGTCACCCGACACTGAAAAAATAAATGTGATTGAGTTTCTTCTTCTTCACCACACATCGGACATTTGATATCTCCACCTGCTGGGATGACTCCTCTCTTCTGTAGTTCTACTCTTGTCGCCATTCGTTGCTTGAGAAGTTTCCACGCGATGCATTGATACCTTCGAGGAGCAATGCTTTTCCAGAACTTTATAAAGGTCTTCTTATCTTGTTGTATCACTTAGTTTACTGTTGTTTCCTGTAGTTTGAGATTGTATGCCATGTTGGTAGAATACACGCCGTTATTAGCGTGTATCCACCTCCAAGAGTCTTCGTCATGCTGATGTACTTTGTACCTGTCTAACAACGTGATTAGTTCATTAGCAAGTGATAATTCCCTAGTTCGCAACTCCCTCCTCCATCTTTAGGTGCCATATCCATTCACCCTCATCTCATCTAGCCATCTCCCCTACCACCTCCTCCCTCTGCACACTCAAATAAAATAACCTGCTAAACTTCAATCTAAGTGATTCGTCCCCTCACCAACGATCAGCCCAAAATTTAGTTTTCATCCCATTGCCCACTATCCTAATGAAGTCTTTTTTGATACCCCCTCCCTCTACTCCCTCAAACAACTCACATATGCTTTTCCACCAACCTGAACAATTAGTAAACACATTGCCCCCCCTTGTTCTGCCTTCCCTTCTCCCTCTCATCTTTTCTACATAATCCCCAATATCCCCGTATTTAGACATAATAACTCTCACCTGCAATCTACCTGACTCACTAAGCACCATCCACACCCATTTTCCCAATAAAGCCGAATTAAATATGTCCACATCTTTGATTCCTAAGCCCCCTTCACTCTTACTCTTGCACACCTCACCCCACCTAACCCATGGAATTTTGCTCTCATTATCCCCCCCACCCCATAAAAAATTCCTCTGAATTTGTTTGATCTCACTCAGGGTTTTAGCTGGTAATTTGTAGAAAGACAGACAATAAATCGGAACTGCCGAAAGAACTGCTTGGATCAACGTTGCTCGGCCCGCCAACGAGATATTTTTATCCCTCCACTTCGCTATTCGTTTTCTGATTTTTCCCACAAGATTGTTCCATGACTCAACTCGATTATGATTAATGCCGACACACAGCCCCATATAAGATAACGACCCCTTTCCAATTTCACATCCCATAATTCCGGCCATTTCTTCCACAACAGATTGCCCAATATTCAGTCCCCATATACAACATTTTTTGAAATTTACGGACATCCCAGAAAGTAACTCAAAGTTTCTCAAAATATCTCTAATAACCACCAAATTTTCCACTTTGCTTGAACATAAAAACACTGTATCATCAGCGTACTGTAAGTGAGAAACTTTTACCTTGTCTTTCCCGATTATGGCCGGTTCAATGAGCTCCATGTCCACTGCCTTGTTGACCAATCGACTTAGACCTTCCGCCACGATGAGGAAGAGGAACGATGATAGTGGATCCCCTTGTCTAAGGCCCCTCTCCAGCTTGAAGTCTCCGGATGGACTGCCATTAATCAAGACGGATGCCGTTACAGTTGACACACATTCCATAATCCATCTTCTCCACTTCTCGCTGAAATTCATTCTTTCCATCATTTCATCTAAGAAATCCCACTCAACTGAGTCATATGCTTTAGCAAAATCGATTTTAAAGATGACCCACTGCTTCTTTTTTCTTTATGCTTCCTCCATTGCTTCGTTAATGATGACAATTCCATCGGTGATTTGTCTACCTCCAATAAAGGCTGGTTGAGTTTTCGAGATGGTAGAATCCAGGACTTTGGAAAATCTGATGGCGAGGACTTTTGCAATTATCTTATACAAGCAACCTATAAGTGAAATAGGTCGATAATCCTCGAAGCTCTGCTCTCCATCTTTCTTGGGTATTAACACTATGAAAGAGGGATTTAGCCCCTTCACAATCTTGCCATGTTGATGAAAGTCCTCCATCATTTTCATTATTTCCCCCTTCAATACGTCTCAGTTCTCTTTAATAAAGCCAAACGAATAGCCATCAGGACCCGGGCTTTTGCTGGAATCACAAGCCCAAATAACTTCTTTCACCTCATCTATTGTAAATGAAGCCGATAGAAATTCATTTTCGCAGCTTTCAATCTTCTTGTCGAACAGGTCATTCGGAGTAACCGGCCTCACTGTACGTCTGGATCGAAAATGAGAGTTAAAGTACCTGAAAGCTTCCCCTTTTACACCTTGGACAAATTCTACCCATCTCTCGTTCACCATAACACCACTGATTTCGGAGAGTTTGCTTCTCTTGTTTATCCACCGATGAAAAAAAATTGAGTTAGCATCACCTTCAAGGATCCATTTAGCTTTCGCCTTTTGATATAGCATGCTCTCCTTCCGACTTAAGTCTCTCAGCAATTCTGCATTGACTCTATTCCTGGTAATTATTTCCTCTTCTTCCAGCCCTAAGGCATCATCGAACCTATCCCATATTTCCAGTTCCTGTCTTTTCTTCTCAATGTTTGAGTTCACAGCCCCGAATTCGCAATCCCTCCAAATTTTCAAATCTGACTTCAGGGATTTTAGCTTTTCTTTTAGTACATATCCTCCCCATCCGCTTATCTCATAGTCGTTCCACTTCTTGATAAAGTATTCCTTGAAATTTGGATGACTTAGCCAGCTGTTGTAGAACTTGAACGGTTTCGGGCCCCAGTCCCGAATAGGGAATTGGAGGACAATCGGGCAATGATCCGAAACCCCTCTTTGAAGTCCTTTCAGAGTCACATTGGGCCAATTACTTAGCCACAGATCGTTAACCAGGATTCTATCCAGTTTGCTCTTACACGTCCCGTTCTTTCTATACCACGTGTACTTTCTCCCTGATAATGGCAGATCAATCAGGTTGTTGTGACTAATAAGTTCGTCAAAAGCTCTAATATCTCGAGAATCTACCACGTCACTCGTCCCCTTAATTTAGCCTTTTTTAGGCCCAACCCAATTTGTCAAGAGTACGTCTAGTGTGAAAATTTTCATGTTTGAAAATCTATAAAATTGCACTAAATCAACCTTCTACCCCCTAAATACTAAATAATGAACCCTAAATTATGACATATTCGGACCGAATGAACCATGAATCACTTGGGCCGAGTGAACTATGAACCACTCAATTTTATTTTACCTTCACCAATTACAGAAATTAGTTGTAAATTAAAGTTTTTTCATGTATAAAAATTTTCATACTATGATTTTTTCATTTATCAATGCCTTTATTTTCTCCATGCACCTAGCGTTCATTTGCATTAAAGGATGGAATTGCTAACACACGTTGATAAAGAAATTTTTAAAATTAAATTGAATATGTATTGATTGAATTTTATATATTGCATGTACTGGTCTGCATGCTAACTTTTGTTTTGTCTTAAGTTGTGCCTTCGCAGTTAGTAGCTATTGACTACGTTGTTTAAATTGTTTAAATTTTTGCAAAAGCGTCCTCTTCCCCCCTTGCATTTCTCTTTTTTGTTACTTTTCATTAATTATCAATTTTTTTTTTATAATTCTATCCCTACTCCCTTAATCCCATTCAAATTCCATTTTATAATTATTATTTTTTTATTCCTTGCATTTCTCTTTTTTGCCCCTATCCACTTTTCAATTATCCCCTTTTTTTTTACAATTCTACCCCTACTCCCTTAATCTCATCTAATTCTCATTCCACACAATTTTTTTTCTTATCACTTCATATCTGACAACTTCCAAACATGACCCAGACCCGAAAACCCCCCACCAAGCGTGACCCATCTACGACCTGATTTCAGGTTGGATCCTAATCGTGTTTGGAAGTTGGCATATGTGAAGGGATAAGAAAAAAAAATATGTGGGATGAGATTAAGGGAGTAGGGATAAGATTGTCAAAAAAAACATAATTGATAGTTGTAAAGTCAATAGGACAGAAAAGATAAATGCAAGTAAAAAAAGGGCAAAAAATAGTTGTCTTTTCTTTGTTACACCATTTACACGCGGGTAACACACTAACATTAGTTTACATATGAAATTTGCCATATACTATAATGAGTTTTTTCATCTACAAAATACTTAAACTTTCACTCTATTTACTTCACATGAATTTTGATCAAAGAATAACAAATGAAACATCACACAATAATTTCTATAAAGATCAAAACTATATATATTAATGTCCATCTCCAGGGCTTGGGCCTGATCTCTTGATTCCTCCTAGAGTTAAAGCATGTCCATCGCCACCATGACTGGCCCCCCGGTTTTCGCCGCCTTTACGTACAAATCGTCCAAAACTTTCATGATATCCACTTCAATGGAGTTTTCATGCTTAATAGGTTTCAGAAAACGCGCTTCGTTTTGAACGAAGAACGAACTTTGAAGAAGAAGAAGAAGAAACGAGAATGCCGCTGCGTGTTTTAGAACTTTTGTCATTGTTGAGAGATTCTTGAATGAATTATTTGCTTTAATTAGTATCAAAAGTAATTAGATTTGTGTGGGCTCCTCAATTGAGTGGGAGACCCAAGTTCGATTCCCTTTGAGAATGAATTGAAGTATGGGAGTTATAAGGTGACTTGGTGAATTTGTGGAGTGTTTGGGTGCTTGGTGTACTAACTAATAACATCTAACAACTAACTTTGTCCGATAAAAAAAAAAGAAGTTATATTAGTTTGAATATCTTAATTCAGAATGTTTAATTTCAATCAAATTTAACCTACATATTTCAATTATATTAATCTACATATTTTTATATATATGCTCAATCGGATGATGCAATTGTTACACAGAAGAATGAGTCATTGGTTAGATGTACCAATATTAATTTAGAGCAGGCCTTGTTATCAAAGAATATCAAACATAAAAATAAAATATACCACTAAGGAACTAAAATAATGTAATATGAATTTCTCGATGTAGCTGCCTAAAATGGTGTGCAATCAACCGACGATTTGGAACGAAATTGAATTGTGATTAATTTACTTAAAAAATTCTAACAAATTAGTATCTTCATCAGTTTGAAACCGACCGAGTGAAAATGCAAATCAGATTCTCCTTTCAATTTTTAACATTTTTATTTTTTTATATTTCGCTATCTGAATTTTTACCACATGTGTAATTCAACGGAAGACCGTTGATTGTTTTCAAGTAAAACACTTTGTCATGCATTAAAACTATGAAACAAAAATAATGAAATAATAATTATGTGCAAAGAAGGAATATTGAATTTAATTTTACAAAATACTAAACTTTCACTCAAGGTTCCTGTGTTTATAGTTATTGCATTATTAGCAGCGTCGCCATTGCCTCCCTCAATTTAATTCATCATTTGTATATCAATGGAGCTTTGACGATGGACAGGTTCTAACGAAGCAGCAAAGAAGAAGAAGAAGCGAGAACAATATATGCAATAGGTTAGGTTTTAGACCTTTTGCCATTGTTGAGAAAGAAGATTAATGTGACACCCATATTATAGAGTGAAAATTTTGGCTGTATAATTGTGGATTCTGAGGATTTTGACTGAGTTAATGCCATGCTATTGAAAGTTGGTATTATTTGATTCAATGTTTGATAAATACAACTTTTTGTGAAAGGCAATGTAATAAATCAAATTTGAAAATTTACCTAATTAACCAATAGGCCTATTTATGTTTTTATGGCTAGTTTAATTTTGACAAGGCCTTCTTATATTTTGTTAATACTTTGAAGGCAAACTCTTATATGCACCAAATGCACCGTGCAATTCAAGTGTATTTTCGAAACATACAATTTTTTTTTTTAAATGTTCAATTTGTTTACACGGAGTAAGTTGTCCAACCTGACGGATTTTAATTGAAATTTTTTAGCTTAGAAGCCCAACAGGTTAAAATTAAGAGTTGGTATGCTGTGAAACTTGTTCACCGTGAAATTGATTTTTTTTTTACAGACATACACTTTAATAATATAAGTCACACCCTTTAGTAATATAAGTCACACACTTCAGTTATCACTACGACACTCTTTGCTATAATATAAGTCACACCCTTCACTTTTATGAGTAATACTCTTTATAGTAAAAAGTCACACACTTTACAGTAAAAAGTCACACACTTTAGTAATATAAGTCACACTCCTTAACCAGTTTCACCGTAAAACTTGTTCACATTATACTTTGCATAAAATTAATAATTTGTTATTCTTTGAGCCAATAATGAAAAGCTTACAAGTTTTGTTTCGAAAAAAAAAAAGCTTACAAGTTTTAATTGCAGCCCATTATCCAAAATAACCAAGCCCATTTCAGTCGGATACTAATATTTTTGTATAAACGAACCAAATTGATCTTTTTTTGTTTGATGGATGTTTGGTTTCTATAGACTTTTCTGTCGGTCAGGTTTCAATCTAAAATTTTCAATTAAAATCTGTTTTAATATTTCACGCAAGTTTGCATGTGATCGGAGTATAATTTAAGCATTACCCTTTTGACACTTTAAAAATAATTAATATTATATCCCATCTCATCCGAATTTTTATCTTCCTATTTTGGTTTCCTATGCTATTATACCTCTTTTTGAATATAAGTGATTATAACAATAGTCTTGGTCCAAATCTTAGCAAGATCATTTTTAATCATAGTAATAAAAGGGAATAGACATATCATCCGCAGCTAAATTTATTCTTTTAGGAAGAAAAAAAAATCAAAACATTGCACGAGATTATGCGAGAGTAAAGATGACACCATTTTTTGCAACTAAACTTCAACTGAGAATGAATTCATACATAAAAGTCAGAGATGAAAAACTTCAGCTATATAGAGCCTAGAATCATCAATCATTTAACCCGAATAAAACAAAAAAGTACAAATACTGTAGCATGAGCTTCATTACTGATTCAAAGATAAGATTTCTGTATACTAGATCAAAAATTAGATAAAAAGACGATTAATCCATTCATAAGCAGGATAATTATACATATTTTATGCATTCAACAAGCCACACATTTTACAAACAGTTAACTTACAATTGAGAAAAAAAAGGGGAAATTAACTTCAGAGAATCACATAGATGAATGAAATTAACTAATATAAGTCCATCAATTCATCATTTGCTTCGCTTATTGAAACTCATTTTCTCAAAGTACTTAATCGAGAGCAAGGAAAGCGAGAGATTCACCTCATCCTTTCCCCATCGGGCCTTCGTCTTCGACGGCGCCGGCGCCGGCGGCAGGCACGGCCAGGACGAAACGGTCGGCGGCGTGGAGGACGACGGCTTCAGCAGCGGCCAGAGGTGGCTCGAGAAAAGGCGCCGGAATCCGCCGAGCCTCGACACGACGGCGCGTAACTGCATCGGGCTGCTGTGGTAATGCCGCGTGCAGATCAGCTCCCAGATCCGCTCGTCGTGCGCCGTCTGCTTCCACTGCCGGCTAACGCACGCTGCCTTCGCTAACGTGCGCCCGTCGTCGACGCGCCGCAGCACCTCGCAGAGAAGATTCTCGTCCGTCAGGACGGATTCTGCCGATTTCGACATTTCTTCTTCGATTTCTTGCTTGATCTTCTTGTTCGTTGCATCTTTGGTGTTTGCGGCGGCGGAATCGGTGTTTCCGGCGGCGAGGGGGCGTTTCATCGGTGGATTAGGGCGGGGAGGATTTGGGGATCTGAGGTTTCGTTAATTGAGGGAAAAGAAAACTGATGAGCAGAAGGAATATTGATGAATTGGTTGTTATCGATAAGGTCAAGAACGGAAATGAATGCATGTGGAAGTTTGGTGTTATTCGTGGAATGACGCCTTTGCCCCTGCGACAAAATTTGTGAACCATTTGGTCCGGACATTAGATATGTACATTAAAATTTCTACAAATTAATATTGTTGAACTGCTGAAATTTATTTTTTTTAAGGATATAATTTTAAAAGATTTTTCCCGTACAATGAATGTTGACCAAGAAGCGATAATAAATTATTTTACGACACTGTAAAACTTGATCGAGGAGTGAAAGATCAAGAAATTTAGAGTTCACTTGATGATGATGATGATGATTCTCATTGACGGGTCAATAAACATGGTTTTTTTTTAATGGATCAACATGAAATAATTGATTGCATTGATGTTACTTGATTAAATTTTTTTTAATTACTTCTATTCCCATTAGAAACTAAACTAGTGTGATGCACTGTTATGATTGCACAATTAGTTTATATTAAATCTTTATAAATATATGTATTAAATTCAATGATTTCTAAATGTAGGTCGATTTCTGCTATTATTCATTTTCCAATTTTACTTTAGAGTTTGTGAAAATATTCTACATATTTTTTTAAAGATTTTTCTCAATCCATTGTAATTTATTAATATTGTTTTAAATATTTGTTTGTCAATTTAACCTTTAGAGTTTGTGAAAATATACTACATATTTTTTTTAAAGATTTTTCTCAATCCTTTATAATTTGTTAATATTTATTCTGAATATTTGTTATTCAATTTAAAAATAATTTTGACAGAAAAATCCAATAAATTTTAAATGTAGGTAGGTTTCTGCTATTATATACTTCATCCGTCCCACAGTTTGTCCCATAGTTTATGGAAAAATTAATTTATCACTTTATCATTTTATTACTTTATCACATAAAATACTAATAAGCAACTCTTTCTACCCCCAACTACCTATCACTTTATCACATGAAATACTAATAAATAGTTTTTTCTACCCCAACACTTTATCACTAAATCGTTATGAACGGTAAGAATGTCATAAATTATGAGACGAATGGAATATATATATATATATTTATGGGTGTAAAATTGTCAAACAATATTAATTTAGAATGATTCTCATTACTCTCTTCCATTACCCCAACCAACCGTACCTTAAGTAAAATTAATTAAAAGGAATTTAATTTAAAATAATACCCACTTTCAATTTTACTTAAAAAAATCAATTTTAATCACTTAACACAATTGGGCCTCAGATGATGTGGTGGGCCGTGCGTCAGTTTTCCGGAAATGAGCCTGATTGCATTGGCTTTCTATAAATTAAAGATTTGTTTGTAGGTACGGTTTCATTCGTTCCTCAGCTTCACGGTTTACGCCCTCTGATAATCAGGTAATTTATTTTTTCTGATTATATAGAATTTTGGAAGTATCAGTTGATAGCATTAATCCATAGTTTCGGAAAAATCCCTAAATCATATTTCAGATAGAATGGAAAAAGATTGGCCGCCTCTGGAAGAGTGTGCTCAATATCGTTTAGGTTTTTTAGGTCCAGCACTGCAAAGGTATCACTGGGAAGAAGAAGAAGAAGGATATGAATTTGATTTCCAAAACTTTTATCCCACAATTCCGAAAGAAACACCATGGCTTCAGAAGCTTCTGGATTCCACAAGAAACAAGACTCGAAGTTGGATTAAAACAGAGATTATGGATGAATGTCCGATTTGGCAGCACCCTGATTACATCGGCAGTACTTTGATTTGAATCCTGCCCTGCCCCTGCCTTCAAATAATTCAAATCAAAAGTATACAGTTTTGGATATGGGGAAAGCAGCAGTATTTGATATGGATCCGATTCCATGCACCTTTCATATTCTGGATCATTTGTACGGTCAGCCCCTTCAACGGACCTTACATCATTACTCCAACAGATTTGGACCACACTAACACATTTCTTAAACAATTGCCACAGACCAGGGTATTTTTCTTGTTTTTATTATTTTTGTTAGCTAATTATATTTTGAGGCACATTTGGCTGAGACGGAGCATAATTTAAGCATTGACGTTTTAACATTTTGAGGGGATGAGTGTGATTGTGCTAGGTGTTAGTCGTCTCATGCATGAGACCGTCTCAAATAAAATTGTCTTATATTATATAAATTGTAATTGAAATTTTGGAACAGGGATATTATGTGGATTGCTTCCCGCACCCCACCTGGTTATGACTAGCACGAGAAGAACTGAAAAACCGTCCATTGTCAGAGAAATTTCTCTGCTTTTGGATAATCATGGGATGGAATATATTAAACACAAGGTGTGTGTTTTCTCCTCTTCCTTCATTATTATTAGTAGAGTAGGGGTAAGGGATTCCCATAACTTTTCACATTTTATTCAAAATAGTTTTACAAAGTTTGATGTATGAAATTTTCACGGAGAGTACCATTTTTGTTTCATATTCACCTGAATTGATGAAATGACGTCGTTTTTTGCCATGCATTTCAGCCGGAAATTTCCAAATTGAATGCTTACGTGTAAGGACACATGACCAAAAACGACGTTATTTCGTCAAATGGTACAATTCCATAAAATTGGGACGATTTTCATACATCAAATTTTTTTTGGGACCATTTTGTAAAAGGTGAAAAATTATAAGGCTATTTTGGTTTCTATGACGTAGGAGTAATATATAAGTTATTTGATACGCGCAGACCGGCAAAACTTACACATTGGACAAAGATTTCTACGATCGTTTCCCCACTGTGGGTCTCGACGGTGTATCTCGTGACTTTTACTGCTAAATCAGTGGAATCTGGCGAGACTTTTTTAGCAACGGTGGATATACGGTGGATTCTCGAGTGTTTTATCCAACCCAACACCATTGCTCCTCCCCTGCTACAAGATCTTCTACTGGAGAATATGGTGCTGACTTCTTTCCCTGACTCTCCATGTGACCAGATGCTTCCTATTTTTGTTTTAATTTTCAATTTGCAACTTAGTAGGAACATTTTGTATACTACAACATATTTTCATCACTTTTCAACGAAAAATAAATATTCAAAATTTTCCGACGAGAATGATTAAATTAATATTAAAAGGACTGAAATTGATAAAGTATATAGGACTATTTGTGGATATTGACAAAGTTATGTTTATATATTATATAAATGGATTAAGTTTTTTGTAGTTCTGCAACTTTACTTCGTTTTGTAATGGTTCCGATTGTTTTGACTTTTTTATTTTAATCATGTAAATTTTCAAAAATTTTGAAATTGGTTCTTTTCACGTGCTACAACATATTACCAAGCAGGTAATTGTCACATTTATAATAATTTTGTTCTTCCCGTCGAAACTCCACTTGAACTTTTTTAATCCTAATAATATTGGTTGGGTTTTTGGTCAGGTTTAAAAACAATTTGAATATTAAAAGACAAAGCAAATCAGGTCAATTTACACAGTCTTAACTGGCCGAAAAAAAAATCAAAATACGCAGAAAACCACTTTTCCTCCCTAAAAAAAATACACAGAAGTGACGGTTACCTGTTTGGTGACCTACAGCAGGTTAAAGGACTCATTTCAAAAAAATAATAACTTACAAGATCAAAATTAAAATTTCAAAACAATTGGGACCAATTTAAAAAAGGATCAAAATTATAGTAGTTGTGCTCAGCTGAGTTCCTTGCCTCATTACTTAAACGTCTGGGGCTCTTCACAGATTGTGAGTTGGAATCTAAGATGCGAATTTTGAAATTTAAATCAGTTATAGTCCGGAATTTTGAAAACAAAAACAAACATCACCTAAAGTTGAAGATATAAGTGTTAAGAGTTCAATAAATAATGCGATTCAAATCAAAATGCTCAAGAGTATACACTTCACAGCAATGTTTCGCCATGATAAGTTAAACTTGACAACAACGAAATACAAATTAAAACAAAGAAGAATGAACATTGTTGTTAGTTCTTCATCACACCCCTCATTTAAACAACAACACTCCTGAATTCCACCTTACTTTCTTCATCTTTCCCATTTTCAACCAATTCCACCGCCGCATACTCATCCCCCACGCTCCCTCCGCCGCCATTCCGCCCCTTATACCTCCTCGCCACCCACAAAAACACGAAAAAATTAACCGCGTTGATCCCCGTCAAAAGCCAATAAAAGTAGTCAAGCCGACTCTTATTCAAATCATCCCTCAGCCACTCTTTCTCAACCACCTTAACAATGGCCGTACTCATCCAACTCCCAATGCCGATCTCACTCAAAAACAACGCGCTACTAATACTCCTCGTCCCATCCGTCGCCTCGTCGTAGAAAAACTCCAGCTGCCCCACGTACGTGAACACCTCCGCGGTCCCAATCAGAAAACACTGAGGAAACAGCCAGAACACACTCAAATGACCGGGGTACCCCTCCCTCCGGTTCTTCTCGATCAGGGCAGCCGAGAGCATGGCGAAGATGGAGACGAACAGCCCAATGCCCATCCGCTGCAACGAGGTGATGCCACGTGCATGGCCCGTTCGGGCCCTGAGAAAGGGCACGATGAGGCGTAGAGATTGGGACGAGGATCAGTGCGTTTATCGCGCTGAAAACCGGGGTGGAGCCAGGGGGGATTTCGAATTTGGGGCCGAGTTTTCGGTCCATTACGATGGCTTGTCCTATGAAGAAGGTTGAGAGCTGAGAGAAGGAGATTGCTAGAGCTATGGTTGAAGCCCAGATTGGGAGGATTCTGATGAATGATTTGAATTCTTCGACTTGTGTTACAGTGCAGAGTTTCCAGCGATTGTTTGTGTTGCATTCTTGATCAGTTATCACAGCTGCTTTGTCCAGGAATCTGATTGTAAGACAATCAAAACAGAGGAAAACGGAGTTTTGATTATGAGATGAGATTGCATACTTTGTATAAAAAGATGGTGATCATTTAGATAAATTAAGACAAATACAAACCTATATTGCTTCGTATGGCTTAGTTTTCGTGCTCGGAGAATATCAGACTCTTGAGTTTTAACCTCGTAAAGATCAGCTTTCCCAACATCGACGCCTCTCCGGTGATTCTTCACAGAAGCCACAATCACTTGAACAAATCTGGTAAAAGCACTTCCCGTAGGTTTCTGATACCGATACTTGACGAAACCAGCAGAGAAGATGAAAACCGAGACGATCATTAGAACCATTGGTACACCGAATCCCCAGGTGTACCCGAATTCGGTTTGCACGTACACCAACAGGGTGATGCCTAACAGGGCTCCCATGTTTATAGCAAAGAAAAACCAGTTGAAAAATGCATATTTTTTCTGAGCTTCATTCTTGTCAGATTCATCAAACTGGTCTGCGCCGAATGAGGAAACGCACGGCTTGATCCCGCCCGTTCCCAGGGCTATAAGCGCCAACGCGCAGTACAAGAAAGCCGTCTGAGCAGGGGATGCTGGGGTGCACGGTCTCTTGGTGCATTTAGTAGGCCTTAAGCCATCTATGGTTGCTGAAAGTGTTAGCAATACCATCCCCTGATACACGAGCATCCAAAATTTTAAATTTGAGACGAAACGAAGCCCAAATAGATATGAGAGGCTCGTAATCTTACCAGAGCATAGATACAAGAAAAGACGATGATGGTACGAAAACGGCCCAAATAGGCATCGGCAAGAAAAGCTCCGAGCAGAGTAAGAACGTATGCGGCTCCAATCCAATCAGTAACATGAGTAGCTGCTTTTGGAAAAGGCTGATTCATCTCTTTCACAAGATATGCCACCATGCTTACAGCAATTGCAAAGAATGCCAACCTCTCTGCTACCTCATTCACTATTGCAACATTCAAAAAATAATATACAAGACAATTAATCTTTGATAACATGTGATCAAACTAGTGATACATTTTTAACTCAATTTTGTCCAAAGTTTGGTTCTTTCACAAAAAAAAAAAAAAAAGTGATATATAATGTGAAGTATTAGTTCATATGAATAAAAGTATTAGTTTGTAACTAACAATTTTCATCATATAAACTAATATTTGTCATCAGATGAACTAATACTTTTCAACTGAATTTTTCTATGTTTAGCGAAAAATATAAATAAACTTTTGTCGTAATTTTTTTAATCAAAATTGGGTAAAAATTGCACCAAGTATTACTCTTCATTTATTAACTATAATCATAAATTAGAATAAGAACCTATGATGAAGGGGGATGCTTTCCATCCTCCAGTTGTCTGTTTATCTGCAATTCTCCCCTTATAATCCACACATCCATTGGAAACCAACGTCGAATTGGTGACTTCGTCCTACCAAAAATTCGATTTTAAGTCTAGTTAGGAACAAAAACAGGACACATGGGAAGATTGTTTAAATTGAGAGCAAGTTGTACCTTCATGCTATGCTTGTTCGACTCGAAAAGATCGCGCTCTCCCGTGTTTGTTTCCATGTTCGAAACGATGAATTCCTTCTTGGCCTCAGTGATGCATATATGTATATATACTCACGTATATGAACTCTGATTAATTCTATTTAAATTCAATTTTATTAGAGTATAGTTCATATTTAACAATTCGCATTTGACTAGTATGCTTGAATCTTAGGCGGCAAAATTCCCATACAATTTTGTCACATAGCCAAGCAACAAAATTGTGAAGCAGTCAAATTGCCGCCCCAGCATTCAGGTCTTTTTAATGCATGAAAAAGAAAATGGGCAGGATGTTTTAATTTTAAGGTTGTAATTATATAATTAATATACTAGATCATTTCCAGGTATGCGTAACGTTATTTAACCGGCCATGATCAAGATTATGTTATTTCATAACTGTTTGGGTTTAAGCAGTAAGTAGTTACAATTGAGAGAGATTGTTAGTTAATTTGGTTACAATTGAAATTCTAGTTTCCCAGTCGAAAATTGAATTATATCACCCCGAGACTTGTTTTGAGTTGTATGGTCCTTTAAATGACTGTTGGATTGTACTAGAACCGCCTGCGTTTTGCATGTTCTGGCCAAGACGTGGGCGTGAGTCTGAATACTCTGATACCATGAAAGATTTATGTCTCATTTAAAAGTCTGAACTTCTAGAAATGTGTGAAATTAATTCATTTGTATATGATTCCTTAATATTAAGCATCATTTAATAATAATTGGTGAAGAGGTTGTTATAAGTCCTGGCTAGGCATGATGTGGTGATGGAGATGAACGTAAGTTTACACTGTCATCTCTTCCTTTTGAGGCCGAAAGTGATGATTTGTTTGAGCCCGAACCTTTCATCATCCTTTTGAATCATAAAAACGGAGATGGAGATGGAGATGGAGATGGAGATGGAGATGCCTATACCTTGGTTCCACAAACACAAGTATCGGAATCTTCTGGTTGTATTGCTCACCTACTGATTGATGTTTGTCGCACTGATCTTGTCACACTTTAGACCACCATCAATGGGACTATGAGATATATATCTTAAATCGAAGTCATTGTTTGTTTACTCTTTATATGTTCATCTTTTGTGCCTATCTGTCTTTGTTTTGCATTGCATTGGGTTAGTGTTTTGTGAAATGTTGTTAGAGCTTCACAGTTTTATCAATTTTAATTCTGTTTTTTATTTGTATAATCATGTGAACGTGACATAATCCACCTCATTTTATTTATTTAGGTTCTTTGCTATCAATTGAAATGGTCCATTCTATAGTCTCAGGCAGCTTTGAATTGCACTACCATATATATTGGCCCTATTATTGTTCGGATTGGTCCCAACTCCAAACGGAATATCATGTAACAAACTCTAGTGATATGACATTTTGCACAGCTCTTTTGGTTGATGCTATGATTGTTAACACGGAAAGTTAGGGTCTATATGTTTATTTTGGAATTATAGTTGGGAGTGGGAAAATTCCGAATTTTGTAATCATAATATTTGAAAATTTTGATGTATAATTAAAATGTATGTTTTAAATTTTGAAAATAACAGATTTTTGGTACCTCAATATTTTCGTCATTTTCGCAGTTGCATGAGTAAGAAATTGTCATTCTTTGTCACCACCATATCCCATATCAAACTGACCTTCTATTTAAATCAGTTGTTTTCCCACCCTTTATCGTTGTTTTTCATGAAGTTTTTTTTTTTTTACAATCAATTTATAAAAATACGTTATTTCTAATTTTAACTCTTGCACGAGACGTAATTTTTCATGATTTTTTTAACTTCGCTGCACGTTAGCTTTCACGTAATTTCTCAATTTTATTTGATCCAAAAAACGATAAAAAAAATTATTTTTCAGCGAAAATGATATCAAGATTGGGCAATATAGACAGTTTTGAGACTAAATTGAATAGTTTTTTTTTTTAAATGATTACGATAAATTTATGGGACAATTTTTTTTTCCCCTCTTTAAACCTCTGTCTTTCTTTTGTATTTTTGGAGCAGTGTTTTGTGAAACGTTGTTTTCTCATTTTAGTATCGAGTTATGATCCAGAATGCTTGTACTCAACTACTTTTGGATTTTTATGGCATTAAGATAGTTTTTGCGATGCAAAGGACGTTGATTACAGTTCAAAATATTAACAAAATAATATATATATACACACATATAAATACGTAAAATTTGGGAGTCAGTTTCAAAATATGGAAAATAAGTTATAAATGCATCACATTGACTGCACATGCACCTCTTCACTCTTCTTTAATAGCCTTTTACAAAAATTTCAAAAACTTAGGCAAAGAGCATCATACATGTAAGGAAAAGTCCTGTAAAGGGGAAAAGTGAGTTTGGACCAAAGGAGAAAAGAAAGAATATAGAAGATGAGACAAAAAGACAACAAATGCGTAGCCATGGAAAACAATCATTATTCTTCTTCACAATTTGTTATCGCTTGACCACATTTATCTATTTTTTTTTTTTTAATCATTAGACCCTTCGTTAAACAGAATAAGAGGAATGTTGAGAAAAACATCGCCAAAATTTCAGATTTTTCTACTAGAAAAATAACTTGAAGCCCTAATGATCTTGTGTGCCATATTATTGACATTATGACGAACCAAACATACATAATTAATACCAAAACAATGGATTTAACTTGAAAATTTTCTTGCAACTTTTTGGCTCTAAATAGTAAATACCATATCAGCTTCAAAAACAAGTTTTGCAAAGATGCATATCATTCAACTTACTAATACAAAATGGTGCAAACATTAAGTTTAATCAAATTCAAGAATCAAGAAATTAATCAGCTTAATAGTCGATAGAAGATATAATAACATAAATAGAAACAAGATTTTGCTCATAATAATCAACACTTGTCCAAACAATCACATTTTTTCCTTCTGAAAAGTAATATATAATTCACAAAGATATATATGTACAAGCTAAATCCAAATCTCTCTCACACACTCATGACGCAAAAATACACACACTGCCTGTCTTTTTCCGAAGAACAAAAATAAAAAAACTTCACCGATTATGAAGAGGATCTGATTCATTAGGTACTCGCCTTTTACTTGACAAGAATTCATCAAAAGCGCTCTTCACTCTTCCCGCTTCTAGCTTTAACTGATGAGCGACTTTTCCTTGCTGCTTTTTTGAAGCTGAGATTTTCCTACTGCAAACCACCATTTTCTCGTTGTTGTATCCACCTGAAACTAACAACGTTAGCACAAACAACAACACTAATTTCTGAAAAATATTATACATGATGTAGTTTTTGGCTACGAAACTAAAGAGTTTTTCTCCTTTTGTGTGGAAACTAATATGTAACATATATATAAAAGTTTGAACAAAGATTGATTGATCAGATCCTGCGGGGCCCGTGGGGTAGGTAATATATATATGGATTGGGTTTAAGCAATTTTAGAAACACAAATTAATACTACTTGTGTAAGAATATATATAGATCCACATTATATGTAATTTTTCTATTTACCCACAAATTTAGCATTTTGTTATTTAATTCTGAAATGCAGGCCGAAGAAGAGATGGATAATAACATGTTTCTATGAGCAATTTTTCATTTATAAAATTGTTAATATATATCGATCACGTGATTAACTTGCATCATTATTCTTGGCAGTTGTCAGCATATTGACCCTTTTGTAACGGAACAACTAAAACAAAAATCAGTTTCGTTGATTGATGAAAATATTGATAACTATGATTCTAACATCGTGTACAGTTTGCTAATATAAATAGAAATTAAACATCCTAATTATCAGGAACTATATACAAAATAATTAATTCAACACATCTCTACAAATTCGAACTTTTAAATTACTCATAATTTTTTTATGGTATCAGAGTCCTCGGGCTCACGTTCTGGGTTCGATTTCCGCTGAAAGCAACTCTACCCATGTTAAATTATTCACTCGATGAATCTTCTCCCAACGATAGTAATTAAACCCAAGCTCTTCTCCTAATGATAGATAAGATAATTAATTATGCTCACAAGTAATAGGATTGTTAGGGAAATTAAATAAAAATAATTAATTTCACAAATCTCTACAAGTTCGAATTAAATAAAGCTAGGTCTTGTATGCACCCGGATGCATCGTGCACTCATAGTGCATTTTAAAAGCGTGCAACTTGTTATGCTAAAAAGTGCGACTTATTTACATAGAAAAGTGCAACTGTCAATATGGGAACATAGTTGTATGTTTCTGTTTGGAATAGCTGCACGTTTCTGTTTTGTATAGTTGCACGCTTCTAAAATGCACTATAAATACACGGTGCACCCGGGTGCACATGAGGCTCACTCATAAATAAACATTTGTTGAGCCTTCTCACAATAGAGTTGACAGACTCATAAGACAACTCAACCCACAAATGAGAAGGAGTATTAGAAAATTATATACAAAAGAACTAATTACGAACTTATATCTATATAATTTTGACCTTTTAAATTAGATGGAATTCTTCCACTAATGCGATTAGAATTTTTTATTTTTTTTCTTTCTCTGAATAATTTAAGTACACGCCCTGCAAACAAGGGACACATTAGACGATGAAATTTCAGCTTTAACAATAGTATGTAAATTCTTTGTGCTTCACGAGAACTTTTCAACTTTTGTATCTCCGAATTTAAAAACTTTTTTATCTTGCTTTCAATTCCCCAAAATATGGACACTCTCCGCATTTAGGTAATCATGCAAAAGTGGTATTGGTCTCTAGTGGTTTAACTTATTCTTGGATTACCATTTTGCTTCCATCATTCCATGCTTGTAAAACTGTTCAATTACTTTATATGCCTGAAAATCAATGGGCAAAGACAAATTTGTCACTACGTCTAAACAGTTTCTTTTGGACTGAATATGGATAATATACATTTTTTGTGATTCTGGCCAATGGAGGGTAGATGATATTCTCTCCGTCCCACAATAAATTGCCCACTTAGGCTCCACTGTTGGAGAATGAGTTACACAGATCTATTCGGGGTGAATATTTAAATACAAATTTAATTCTTTAATTATTACTAGCATGAATTAATCATATATTAATTCAAATAATAATTACAACAACATATCATGCATATAAAAAGCCACGTAAAATCTACGCATGCGGAATCTACGGGTTTACGTGAACGTACCTCTCGGGATGGCAGTGACTTCGGTCGGACGGACTAACCAAAAGGACTTCCCAAGTATTCCCTTAGCCCTTGCTCAACTATCCGGTGGAAGGACACTTGTCGAACAATTAACAAAAGGAAAAAATAAACTTTGTTGCACCACTTATGTGGATTTGCTAATATTTCCAGCACATGGAATTGTACTTGGGAATGAACTAATCATCCCCTATTTATAGGAGAGAGGGTGAACGAAATTTTAGTGAATTTTCAATGTGGGAAAAGACTTTTCTTGGTCACCAAGAAATCTTGAATATATCCCATATATTCTTTTTTTCCATAATTAAAATATTCCACAAAAATCCCACCTCCTCAAGTTTATGGAATTTTCGAAAATTATAAGGTGCAAGAATCCAAGATTTGGATCTTCTTGAATTTATGAGATATTCTTGTATTTCAAGAAATACATATCTTCCATAATATCTTTTCAAGAAAATCAAGAAAATCTTTCTTGCCCACTATATTTTCTACTTTTTCGAAAATTTCTATATAGATAGGCTAGTGGGAGATTTCTTGAATTTAATGAGATAATCTTGTATTCCAAGAATACATATCTTCATTCCATAACAAAATTCAAAGAAAATCTTTCTCCTCTTTTATCCATAAATTTCAAAATTAGAGGAAAAATTAAGCAACAATATTTATTTTATTTTAATCACCTTTTTCGCTTATTTTACTATTTGTTGGGCTACTCGAAAATTTTTTATAGAATTAAGATTGGACCTTCTAATGGATCTTGAATATCTAATATTGAGCCACAATATAATTCAAGCCCATAAATATTAATTAATCCCACTACATAATTAATATTGCCCATCCATCTTAACCCATATTACAACCAATATGGCTCCGGTCATTATTTTCCGTGTTTAAGATTATCTAGCCCATCAATTAATTCAAGCCACCAATAGCTTTCCGCTAATTAATATCTTTTTGTCATTGGTCGAGAACGGTTCAACATTATTATCCATACCTAAACTAATTCCACTTGCAAGATTTGGTATGATAAACTTATGAACGTCCCAAGGGCAAATCAAGCAAGTGTAATACCATTCTTCGATAAATCTTAAAATCACATATGACCAATAATATTGCCCAAGATAAAAAGTATTGAATCTCTCCGATTCGCTACCCATGATAAGTCAAAGCAATAGTTACCAATCCCACGTGATCCTATTTAAGGGACGAAGGTTAAGAAACAACGAACCACCGAGGTCTAATTCTTCCTTGTTCGGGCTCAAGAATTTATCCTCCTCAATATTCGGGATCACCATGCACTAAAGTAATCTTTTCAAGACAAACCAATCTGAGCCTTACACCCTCAACCTTTCGCGATGGTTGTTCATTTCCATCTAGGTGGAATGGGCGTCTTTATAGTTCTGAAAGGATGATAATTTAATCTTCGTGATCCGGTATCACTAAATTAACTAAATTCAATCATATTTAAAGCATCATCGATAAAACAATTTATTTCAAGAAATAAGTTCTGAAATTCAGGTTCGATTATACAAAGTAAAAAACATACTTTTCAGTATAATCTCAACATCCACTTGGTAGGGGGTATGGAATTAGTATGAGATAAAGAAGATTCGTATAATATAATATGGGTTGGTAGTATTATGTCGTTTGGTGCGACATAATATAAATGACAACATAAAATTAGTATTCCACTTGGTAGGGGGTAATAAATCAGATAAAATTAGTGTGACACTTGGTAGGGGGTAATAAACTTGTATAAAATTGAGGATTTTCTGGAAAGTATCGATTTACCCCTTGTTCAAAAATATAAAATCATGCCCTCATTTCAATTGCTCATTTTACATTTGGGGAATGATTCGCATGATCTATTCTAAATTGAATATTTAAATACAAATTTAATTCATTAATTATTACTAGCATGAATTAATCCTATATTAATTCAAATAATAATTGCAACAACATATCATGCATATAAAAAGCCACGTAAAACCTACGACGCGAATCTACGGGTTTACGTGAACGCATTCTGGGATGGCAAAACAAGCACGGACTAACCAAAAGGACTTCCCAAGTATTCCTTAGCCCTTGCTCGACAATCCGGGTGGAAGGATACTTTAACAATTAACAAAAGGAAAAAATAAACTTTGTTGCACCACTTTCGTGGATTTGCTAATATTTCCAGCACATGGAATTGTACTTGGGAATGAACTAATCATCCCTATTTATAGGAGAGAGGGTGAACGAAATTTTAGTGAATTTTCAATGTGGGAAAAGACTTTTCTTGGTCACCAAGAAATCTTGAATATATCCCATATATTCTTTTTTTCCATAATTAAAATATTCCACAAAAATCCCACCTCCTCAAGTTTATGGAATTTTCGAAAATTATAAGGTGCAAGAATCCAAGATTTGGATCTTCTTGAATTTATGAGATATTCTTGTATTTCAAGAAATACATATCTTCCATAATATCTTTTCAAGAAAATCAAGAAAATCTTTCTTGCCCACTATATTTTCTACTTTTTCGAAAATTTCTATATAGATAGGCTAGTGGGAGATTTCTTGAATTTAATGAGATAATCTTGTATTCCAAGAATACATATCTTCATTCCATAACAAAATTCAAAGAAAATCTTTCTCCCATCATATCTATAAATTTCGAAAATTTTAGGGAAATATAAGCAACAATATTTATTTTATTTTAATCACCTTTTCGCTTATTGGACTATATGTTGGGCTACTCAGGGGGGCCTTTTAGAGAATTAAGATTGACCTTCTAATGGATCTTGAATATCTAATATTGAGCCACAATATAATTCAAGCCCATAAATATTAATTAATCCCACTACATAATTAATATTGCACTATCCATCTTAACCCATATTACAACCCCGTCATTATTTCCGTGTTTAAGATTATCTAGCCCATTAATTAATTCAAGCCACCTAAATAGCTTTTTCCGTTAATTAATATCTTTTGTCCTTGGTCGAGAAACGGTTCAACATTATTATCCATACCGAAACAAATTCCACTTGCAAGATTTGGTATGATAAAGCTTATGAACCTCCCAAGGGGGCAATCAAGCAAACGTATTTGCACACACGATTCTTCATTAAATCTTAGCAATCACACGTGACCACCAATATATTGCCCAAGATAAAAAGTATTGAATCTCTCTCCATTCGCTACCCATGATATGTCAAAGCAATAGTTACCAATCCCACGCGATCCTATTTAAGGGACGAAAGTTAAAAACAACGAACCACCGAGGTCTAATTCTTCCTTGTTCAGCTCAAGAATTTATCCTCCTCAATTCAAAAATCATAATGCACTAGTGTAATCTCTTGGTCAAGACAAACCAATGAGCCTTACACCTCAACCTTTCGCGATGGTTGTTCATTTCCATCTAGGTCGTGAATGGCGTATTTTTAGTTACAAATTTGTTAATTTAATCTTCGTGATCCGGTATCACTAAATTAACTACAAGTAACACGCATTTAATTATTGAAAGTTATGCAAAGAAATATATATAACATTCAATCATATTTAAAGCATCGTTAAACAATTTATTTCAAGAAATAAGTCCGAGAATTGATTTAGATTATACAAAGTAAAAGCATACTTTTCAAAGATAATCCCAACAATCTCCCACTTATACTCAAAGTCCTTTTAAGTATACTACAACACGCCTCGAGTAGTCCGTGACATCTAATGTCACCTACACGAACCTAATAATTTCTCCCACTTATACTCAAAGCAGATTAGCAATCTGCCTTAACACCCATTCCACTCACATGTCTCGAATGTATTCAGAGGCGATGCTTTGTGAATGGATCTGCCAGTCGTCCTCGACGCTATCTTTGCCACATCTACATCTCCTCTCTTAACGATTTCTCGTTAAGACGCCTTTCCTTTAATGTGTTTGTTTGACTCGGGACTAATTTGCAAATCGCCCTTAGCAGATATTGCTAGTCAAATTCGTTCCAAGTCCACTAAGAAGATCTAGAGCCCAATCGGTTCTTTTCATTTTCACGTATTTACCCGAGTCCCATGGTTGAGTCGTTGATGCATTTACGCTTCACACTCGACCATTTGACGGCTACACTTCCCAAAATGGAAACACACTAATCGGAGGCGGATAATTTAAAATCTATATCCGATTGGAAATCCGAGTCCGCAGCCGATGGGGATTGGAGATTCGATCGATAAATCAACATTCTATCCCGGGTTCTTTTCGGACACTTCGAATGTTTTAACTGTCCGTCAATTCGCTTTCCTCGGGTTACTCGATATCTTTATTACCATGCCTTTCGCAAAAAGCATATATCCTGTCTCGCATACGCATTGCATACATAAGGTTTCTACACCAAGCACGCTTAATGTCTTTCATGTCATCTATCTCCTTTTTATGCCTTAGGGGATATTTTCTTGGATAGATGGATTCCAAGTCCGAAAGGTACGAATCTTTCTTGAATCTTGCATCTTTGGTGTTTCAAAACCGGTGTCAACGTGTGAATACTTGCGATAACCCGATCATCATTTTCTTACGATCTCGAGTAATCTTGATCCCAAGGATGTGTCCGCTTTCCCTAAGTCTTTCATATCAAATCGCTTTTGAAACGCCATGCCCTTACGTCTGACCACACCTTCACATCGTTCCCCGATGATCACAATGTCATCTACGTATAGTACTAAGAATACCAATGCAGTTCCGAAATGCTTTATATACACACAACTTTCAAACTTGTTTTGATCAAACCCATAAGACTTTATTACATGATCAAAACTTTGGTTCCAAGCTCTGGATGCTTGTTTGAGTCCGTAAATGGACCTCTTGAGCTTTACAAACTAGGTGTTCTTGGCCTGTTTCAATGAAAACATGGGGTTGTTGCATATAGATCTCTTTATCAAGACTTCCGTTAAGGAAAACTGTCTTGACATCTATCTGCCAGACTTCAAAGTCGAAATGCGCAACAATCGATAAGAGAATACGGATGGACTTAAGCATGGCTACGGGCAAAAAAGTTTCCTCATAATCGATCCCTTTCTTTCTGAGTATAACCTTTCGCCATTAGTCTTGCTTTAAAGGTTTCAACCTTCCCGTCCGGTCCTTTTTTTTTTCTTATATACCCACTTGCATCCAATGGGTTTGACCCCATTAAGTGGTTCGACTAGCTCCCCACACTCTATTATGAAACATAGAACTCATATCGGAACTTTCATTCTTTGTTTGCCAAGAATCGATCCTTATCTTGGAGGAATGTCCATGGGTTTCCGGAATCTAGTCCGAGGACTCTCCTATTCCCATGAATCTCTCGAAATTTGTCTAACAACCCCCACTATGACTAGGCTCGGTTGCCAGAAAATGTATCGTTTGGTATATCATCTTAACCGAGGTTTGCCCTCTAAACTCATTTAAGGTAATCTCACTGGGTTTTCTTTGGGTTCTATAGTTTTCTTCCAAAATCTAAAGTGGAGTGCGGATGTCCACCTTTTGATCTTGAACTATAGAACATTCACCCTTTTGTTCCCTCGGTATCCTACAAAATAGCCTTTTAATTCATCGAGGATCCAATTTACGAATCCCAACACGTAGGCGGACACCCCAAAGTTCTCATGTGTATCATACTAGACTTGCGCCCGGTCCACAATTCTTTGGGGTTAAGGGAAATTTGGATAGCAGCAAGTTCGGAATGTAAGTCATTGTTTTTCAAGGCATGACCCCGAATGACTCGGGAAGATCCGTATAACTTTCATCATTGATCTAACCATTTCCAAAAGAATTATGTTGCTTCGCTTTCGCAAACCCCGCTTTTGTTGAGGGTTTGTCAAATACAATCCTTCATCGATAAGTAGTTCAAAAACTCATCGCCGAGGTATTCGCCTCCACGATCATCGTAGAGACTTGATCGTTTTTCCATATGATTCTCTGCTTGAGCCTTAAATTCTTTAGAATTTCTCAAAGGTCTCAATTCATCTTCATAAGGAAAATGTACCTTGAGTAATCATCAATAAAATTACTCATAACCTCCTCTTTGCTTTGGTTAACATTGAACTACGACATCTATGTGAACGATCTCTAACACTTCTTTAGCTCCATTCCCTTGGCTCCAAATGCCATTTTGGTCATATTACCCTCCAAACATGATTCGCAGGGTTGGATCCGGATTCAACTTTAGAGACGCCCAAAAAACCATCTTTCACCAACCTTTGGATCCTCTTTTGGATTTATATGACCCAATCTTAGATGCCAAAGAAGTGTCTCGCTCACGCCCGATGAACGTTTTCTTTTCTCGAAAAGCTTGATTGATGTGTTATAGGATACATTTTTGTGAAACAAGTGCACAAGTTAATTGTATAGAGATTTTCCATCAATGTCCCGTAATGATATACACTCATCATTTCAAAATGATGTCATTCTTATTAGAAGAAACTTAGTGTCCTTTAATCGAATTTTAGAAACCGAAAGTGAATTCTTTCTAAAATCGGGAACATAAAGATAATCTCAAAAAACTTTATCTTTAAAAGATAGGTGCTCCCATCGCTTCAATCAACTCATGTAGCATTGCAATGTCTCTTCTTTGCGTAGTATTGCAATAATCGTTACTACCGTAGCATTGCAATATCCGCCACTTACGTAGCATTGCAATGTCTTCTACTTTAAATAACGTTACCCGGTGTGATGAGGATCTCACCCCACTATGTTGCGGATCATTTAGAACCCGGTGAAACCAACATGATTAGTGGATCTCGTATCAAAAAATGAGAAGTATCGCCCGCTAAACAAGTTTCAACAACTAGTGTGAGAATTACCTTTCTTTCCGTCCCTTTTGGGGTTGGAAAAGGCAAAACCTCCATTGTCCTCTCTCACCGCAGATTAAGCACTTCCTCTTTGGATTTTCCTCGACCAACAAGCATTCTCATCTTACCATCGCTTCTTGGCAACAGATTGAGTTTTATTGCTTATGGCATTTGGTCCTCTTTATCTTGCCTACCCTTGGCCTAGAAGATGAAGACGGACCACTTGCCGCCAAAAGCTCGAAGTTTGATGCCTTATCATCATTTCTGCGAGTCCAAAAGTTTGCAACAAATTAATTGCTAATGAGGCCAAAATGCTCAAAAACCTTTCCAAGCGCAGAATGAAGTACCAAATTCATCCGAGTCTCCTCGGATCATAATCTTCGAATCTCAAGTTTGTTCAGATGGGCCATCTATTTTGAGGACGTAATCCCTTACGGGTTTTCCCTCCACCATTTCAAATGAACATCTCTAAAAGGTGATCCGACGAGTCCCGCGTGTTTTGACTCGTCGGTTGGCTCATCGATTTTTGTGTGTCAAAATCCACTTGTGCTTTTTATGCGATTAGGACAATTATAATTTTCCAATAAATATAGTTTCCATACAAATTGTATTGACTTTAAGTATAATAACAAATGGATTAAAAGGTAACGACATCTTTGATCGAATAAACAATAATATGCATAAGCACAAATATATCACAAGGTTTGATCACATGCCATCATATTTAAAATCTCAAAAAATATGAACAATGATCACCAACATCTCAAAAACAGTTTAAATAAGCCACGTTAGGTGGGTCATTATTTAAACACATTCAAGCCAAGTTACAAAACAAGAACGATTACAAACCCTTAATATCCAGTTAATAGTTGGCTCAAAATTTGACCAATATAAAATTGACAGGACTTTGGAGAAGATATGCATATCAATTTTATACCTAAGTAATAACCATGATTAAATCATGAGATTACTATTTTTTGATCGAGCCTCGTTGGGAGGGTCATCATCATGCATAAGTAATAACCCACAATCATCCGTTTGGAATTCATTCATGTGAAACCTATCTTTTGACCGTCTCCGTTGAATTTCTCCAAAAGAATTCACAAATAAATAAATCATGGAGGTCAAAATTAATTCAATTTTATTATCCGGAATAAAATTGTCAATTAATTATTTAAAACATACTTAGTAATTTTGAAGTTGAGATTTTTCAATTTGGCAACCCTCATGCAAACACATTTAAACAAATTAAATAAAGCATAAGATAAAGACAAATAAATCAAGCATAACGAAAAAAATAAACATATTGGGCACAAATTATCCAATTGTCATGGTTTGATTTCCTATTGAAACTTTCATAATCACAAAAAAAGCAAAAACCTTGAATGAAGGCTCGGAGAGGGAAGAATTTCGATTTTGTTATAAATATAGGATTTCTTTGAATTGATTATTCAAAAAAAAAAATGATTCAACAAAAAAAGCCCAAAAAAAATTCAAAACAATATGCATGCAAAAAAAAACATTAAAATCCATGACAATTGGATACCGCAAAACAGATCTAATAATTCTACTATCCAATTTCAAATTTAATGTCCACGAATTAAATTACAATTTAAAAAATTGAGAGTCTTAAACAAAGGGCTCGATACAATGATTCGCATTGTCTATTCGGGTGAAATATTTAAATACAAATTTAATTCATTAACTATTACTAGCATGAATTAATCCTATATTAATTCAAATAATAATTGCAACAACATATCATGCATATAAAAAGCCACGTAAAACCTACGACGCGAATCTACGGGTTTACGTGAACGCATTCCTCTCGGGATGGCAAAGGGCTTTGGTCGGACGGACTAACCAAAAGGACTTCCCAAGTATTCCCTTAGCCCTTGCTCGACAATCCGGTGGAAGGATACTCGCGAACAATTAACAAAAGGAAAAAATAAACTTTGTTGCACCACTTTCGTGGATTTGCTAATATTTCCAGCACATGGAATTGTACTTGGGAATGAACTAATCATCCCCTATTTATAGGAGAGAGGGTGAACGAAATTTTAGTGAATTTTCAATGTGGGAAAAGACTTTTCTTGGTCACCAAGAAATCTTGAATATATCCCATATATTCTTTTTCCCATAATTAAAATATTCCACAAAAATCCCACCTCCTCAAGTTTATGGAATTTTCGAAAAATATAAGGTGCAAGAATCCAAGATTTGGATCTTCTTGAATTTATGAAATATTCTTGTATTTCAAGAAATACATATCTTCCATAATATCTTTTCAAGAAAATCAAGAAAATCTTTCTTGCCCACTATATTTTCTACTTTTTCGAAAATTTCTATATAGATAAAGCTAGAGGAGATTTCTTGAATTTAATGAGATAATCTTGTATTCCAAGAATACATATCTTCATTCCATAACAAAATTCAAAGAAAAAATCTTTCTCCCATCATATCTATAAATTTCGAAAATTTTAGGAAATATAAGCAACAATATTTATTTTATTTTAATCACCTTTTCGATTATTGGACTATATGTTGGGCTACTCGGGGGCCTTTAGGAGAATTAAGATTGGACCTTCTAATGGATCTTGAATATATAATATTGAGCCACAATATAATTCAAGCCCATAAATATTAATTAATCCCACTACATAATTAATATTAGACTATCCATCTTAACCCATATTACAATCAATATGGCTCCCGGTCATTATTTCCCGTGTTTAAGATTATCTAGCCCATTAATTAATTCAAGCCACCAAATAGCTTTCCGTTAATTAATATCTTTTGTCCTTGGTCGAGGAACGGTTCAACATTATTATCCATACCTAAAACAAATTCCACTTGCAAGATTTGGTATGATAAAACTTATGAACCTCCCAAGGGGCAAATCAAGCGTATTTGATTAAACACGATTCTTCGATTAAATCTTAGCAATCACATGTGACCAATAATATTGCCCAAGATAAAAAGTATTGAATCTCTCTCATTCGCTACCCATGATAAGTCAAAGCAATAGTTAATAATACCGATCCTATTTAAGGGATTTAAAGTTAAAAACAACGAACCACCGAGGTCTAATTCTTCCTTGTTCCGATTCAAGAATTTATCCTCCCAGAGGTCCTATTCAACAAGATCACCATACACTAGTGTAATCTCTTGGTCAAGACAAACCAATCTCGAGCCTTACACCTCAACCTTTCGCGATGGTTGTTCATTTCCATCTAGGTCGTGAATGGCGTACTTTTAGTTACAAGGGACTGTTAATTTAATCTTCTGTGATCTGGTATCACTAAATTAACTACAGTGTAACACGTACGAATTATTGAACAGTTATGGAGTAAATATATATAACATTCAATCATATTTAAAGCATCGTTGATAAACAATTTATTTCAAGAATAAGTTACGAGAATTGGTTTTGATTATACAAAGTAAAAGCATACTTTTCAGTATAATCCCAACAATCTCATCCAACAATTAATTCAACAAAAATGATGAAATTCTAGGTTATTAACAATTTTCGATTTTAGGCATCCATCTTGGCCGATTGTTGCTCCATCTTGGCCAATTTTTTCCCTTGTACCAAAACATAAAAGTTAAAAGCCTGTTAGATTTTTTCCCTTGTACCAAAAAAATAATAGCCTTGTTTTTTTAATTGTGGACTAACATGTAGTATTATTAGTAGTCTTGTTCATTTGCCTACCTGCGGTCAATTATTTTGTCCATTTCTTGCTATAGTTATTAGAGTTGGCATTCATTCTATAATTTAGATTATGTAGAAAAAATGTCAGACCTAATATCTCAACAAGTCTCATTATTAACTAGAGGCAATGTTGGGAAAAAAGTGCACTTGGTATTATACAAAATATGCTCCATCAAGAATAAATTTGTCTTGAATATATGATTTTTCGAGCCAATTGTTGTTATCTGACTCAACAAAGCATTAGAAGAAGAAAAGTGATCTTTTAAAAAGAAGAAAGAAAGAAATACACACAAGTTCGATTGTAGCATTTTGAGTTCACCAAGAAAACATATCAGATGTAAACACAAATTGGAAGAACAAGAAACAATTAAGGCTTATAATACTTGGTGGGAACAAAAGGCATTTTCCTGACAGATCCTTCATACGACTTCCCTCGAACGACAATCTTTAATTTAGTACCCGCCTTGTGAAGACCAGATTTGACATACCCTATGGCTATGTATTTCTTAAGGCAGGGGCTAAATCCAACACTTATAACTTCCCCAATGCTCGTTTCATTCTCATCTTGAATCTCAGAGTGACCTCTAGCAGTTGGGCCTGCAGAGAAAAGCCCGACTCTCCTGATTGAAGGCCCGTCTTTGATTTGCTTCAGTATAACCTCTGCACCTAGGAATCCTCCTTCCGCCCTTTTTCTCTTTCCAAAGGCCCACGTAAGCCCTGCTTCTATGGGTGTTATGTGTTGCTCCATGTCATTCCCGTACAAGCATAAACCAGCTTCTAGACGAAGACTGTCACGGGCACCTAAACCAGTCAATCTGACCTTACCTTCTGATTTGTCCAGAATGGCTTTTGCAAGATCAACTGCATGTTCTGAAGGAACTGAGATTTCGAAACCATCTTCCCAAGTGTACCTGAAAGTTAATATAGTTAACTCAGTTCTTGTTTCTCTTTTTACCGCCATCTGTCTTCCACAACAATTACAAATCTCACTGAATCAAATGATTCAGATATGCCATTAAGCTTAAGAAATTCACAAGATACAAACAAAAATAGAACAAACAACACAAATTCTCGAGAAGAGTTTGTCAAATTACTATTAAATCATGCAATCCAGGGTTAGGAATCAATCTTTCCATGTATGCTCTCATGTAGAAGAATCTTTCGATTCAATAGTTCGACAAGCTAGCTATGGCTTACGGTCTGAATTCAAAACTCTTAGCCACAAAAAACCAATAAAGAGCAAGGGGCCAGAACAGAATCAGGGCAACCCAAACATATGAGCAAGAAACAGAGACTAGTATGTCTAACTCAGAATTCACAAGAAAATTCATTAATATGCAGTCCAAATAAACATGAGATTTTGCTAAACCCTAGTGCTTCTGCATGTTACCAAACAATAACCAACTAGAAGACCAAAAAATTACCAAAACCATATCTCAAGAAACTAACCATCATCAATTGAAATCCAACCTAGAAACTCAAGGCATGTGTGCTTTAATTGATCTTCATATGATCTCCAAATTAAATCAACCTTTATGTAATTTCACTTCTACAGAAGGTTACAAAAGATTTTGAATTCTAAATAACAATCAATAGAAGCATCTTTAATCAGCTACAACAAAATTGAAATTGAAAACTTATTTTTCTACACAACCTCAATCAGTAATTTCATGATATCCTCATTAATCAGTCGCTCAAAACACCCAAGATATCCCCATCCCTGCACAAAACAGGGCTCTGATCTTTGTTATAAGCAACGGTAACCTGTTTCATTCTCTCCATATACCTCGTGTGCATTTTTTTACTTCAAAGCACCATAAAGATACATAAATCAATTAACAAATCATATACTTGAGTAGTAATTTATTACCCTTGCAATTCAATTAACACAACCCGTATACCAGAATTGAAACTTACAATCACAAAAGAAAGAATCCTGGTTGCAGTGAAGAAAGCTCAGGAGAGGGAAGAATGAGGGTTGCAGTGAGGATATAGGATTTCTTGAGGGTGGTTGCCCCTCTCTGCAAACCCAATGATTTCTTTGAATTGATTATCCAGAAAAAAAAAATCAACAGCCCTTCAGCAGAAACTAAAACGAAATGCAAAGCCCCAACCGGATTCAAGTAGCCAATACAACCAAAAAATTATCACAAACTTAAAATTCAACACTAAATTAGAATTTCAAAAACTCAATAGCACCATCCATAAACCCAGAACTATAATCCCATCAAAATACCAGTTGAATCATCCTCAGGCAAACAAGATAAGAACCCAGAAACGAAAACAATCGATGAATAAGAAAAAACATGATTTCTACTCACCTGTGTATGAAAATTGGAAATTCTTGCAAACTGAGAAATTCAAATGGAATATTAATTAAAGCCTGACATGAAATGCGGTGTGGGAAGACGAGAGAGCCACGGATCGGCACGATTTCTACTCACATCTCCCGCCACCTCAATTTTAGCCCTAAGATCTCTGTTCTCCAGCCTTGTCGCCGCCTTCTCCACCACCATCTTCTAATGCATTTGGAGTGCGATTAGCGGCGTAGAGAATCGAAATGACAAGAGCAGCCGTCGAGAAACGCGACACCACCATCGTGAATCGCCACACAGCGAGATAGATATAAACAAAATGATATATGTGCAATTATTGAGATGAGGGGTAAAATAGGGCAGAAAAGAATATTGTAGAAGCCCTCTTAGCTAAAACCTTCACGTCGAAGACATTAATTACTCAGAAGGGGAACAAGAAAATGGGGGTAATACGTGCCGGGGCGGGGTGATTAATTTCAGATCCTGATTAAAATAAGATGCATGTATTCAATTGTACCAAGTGGGTTGCTAATTTAATAAGAACGAGTGTTAAACCCTTATTTATAGCTACCAATCAGGCCCTTACCAAAAACACGACACATTTACATAAAAGAGTGGCTTGAGACAAACTTCAACAATGAAGACTCGAGACCCCTGCCGGGCGATTTGGTTGTAGTGGTGTTACGTAGTGACAATGTTTTGTCTTGTCGCCCTAACCATTCTCAAGGGATCCCTAAGCGCACAAAATGTACTAAATATCGTAATGGCACACTGAAGAATTTCATCTCATTTAAAAGTTCAAACTTATAGAGAGATGTAAAATTAATTCATTTATATTATATCTTTAACACTTTTCTCACTCGTGGTCAAATTCTCAACTCTACCTTCTGAGTAGAAAGCCCAACAAGTGAACTATTTAATATGTGTGGAGTTATTTTTTACGGTAGTTAAACTTAAGAGTTAAGATTGGGCGTGAGACAAATGCTTTTAATATCATAAAAGAATTTCATCTTATCTAAAAATTTAAAGTTGTAGAAAGGTGCTAAATTAGTTAGTTTATATTATTTCCTTTAACATATGTGCGCCACAATTCCACAACATAATTCATGGGGGCGAATTCAGGACCGATTGAGAGGGAGTCAAATTTTTACTATTATAAAAAAATTATACTTATTTAAACAAATAATATATTGATATCTACCATTACCACCGTCCATCTCATTACATTCAAAATTCATGAAATTATAAAAGGTCTCTCTTAGTGATTAATTAATTTTCTTTAGAAATTTTCTTTTCAGTATGATCTTGCAATACACATACATAGACATACATGTTGGAGAAAGCAGGGCCCATACGGCCCCTATTATGTGATAATTAGGGGTGGGGGAATATCGAAAATATTGGTATACCGTACTTATCGTACAAAAAAATATCGATTTTATCGAAATTTTCGGTACGGTATGGTACCATGCCGAAAATTTCGGTACGATAACGGTATGAAAATATAAAAAATTTCGGTATACCGGGAAAATATACCGATATACCGAAATTTTTTTGATATACCGAAAATATTTCGGTATACCGGTATATACTGAAATTTCGGTACGGTATCGGTATGTAACATTGACATACCGAAAATTTCGGTATGCCAAAATTTCGATATACCGAATTTTAGGTACGACAACGGTATGACATTTTTCGTTATCGAAAATTTCGATACGATAACGATATGACGAGAAAATTTTCGGTATGCCGTACCGTACACCCCTAGTGATAACCCATTATGTATATATGGACGAACAAATTAAATTGTGACATGTAAAAATTACATCTTAAAAGTTAATTAAATTACCATTTATTAGAAATTCAAATAAATTCTTAAAATAATTAGATGAATAATTGATGATTCAATGGTGCATTAGATTAATTAGCCATAAGTCGAGTTCTATGCTTAAATTGGGTCTTTAAAGTTCAACAAATTAAATTGGACATCTAAAGCCAAGCAAATTAGGCTTAATCCATGTTTTGGAGCCCATCAAGTAGTTGACCCAGTGAATCTTTTCAGATAACTATAAACTTTTTTCGATTCAGTTCCATTAAATCTAAGCAAATCGTATCTCACGTCTATAAATAAGACTTATTCCATCATTTGGAACACATCTAAATACTGAATACACGGAATTTCGTTAATCTTAATTCACTAAGACATATTTAGACTTTAAGTCATAATATAAGGGGGTGTATTCAATTGAGATTCTATTGGATTTTTTTGGACTTTAAAAAGTCTGTGGATTTAGAAAATCCATAGACTCTATGCAGAGTTTGACTGACTTTTTTTTTATTGATTTACATGGATTTTCATAGACTTGACAGGATTGTGGAATACACTTTTTTTATTGATTTACATGGATTTCCATAGACTCCGGCGCTGGAACTATTGATGCAAATATATATGGAACACACTTGTATATTAAAAGAATTATTCAAATTGTTTAGAAAAAATACCAAAATATATTAGTTCAAAAAAAATATTATTCATCATTATTATTCTCATCTTCATTCCCATCCTCTTCATTTTCATCACTGTTATACATCGGTCTCATTTCCCACATAGCATTAGCAATACTCGTTCTCCATATATTGCTTCCGTTCTTTGTTGTAGTTGGCTTTGAGAAAGCAATTTCGTTATTTGTTGTAGTTAACTTCCGTACTTGTTTAAATAAAAAAATATTACTTGTTTAAATAGAAAAATATTACTTATATAAATAGAAAAATATTACTTGTTTAAGAGAAAAGATACTTGTTTAAAAGAAAAGTGTAACTTGTTTAGATGAAAAGTATAACTTGTTTAAATAGAAAAGTATTACTTGTGTAAATGAAAAGTATTGCTTGTTTAAATAGAAAAATATTACTTGTTTAAAGAAAAGTATTACTTGTTTAAAAGAAAAGTATAACTTGTTTACATGAAAAGTATAACTTGTTTAAATAGAAAAGTATTACTTGTTTAAATGAAAAGTATTACTTGTTTAAATAGAAAAACATTACTTGTTTAAATAGAAAAGTATTACTTGTTTAAATAGAAAAGTATTACTTGTTTAAGTAGAAAAGTATTACTTGTTTAAAAGAAAAGTATTACTAGTTTAAAAGAAAAATATATCTTGTTTAGATGAAAAGTACAACTTGATTAAATAGAAATGTATTACTTGTTTAAATTAAAAGTATTACTTTTTTAAATAGAAAAATATTACTCATTTAAATAGAAAAGTATTACTTGTTTAAAAGAAAAGTATAATTTGTTTAGATGAAAAGTATTATTTTTAAATAGAACATTATTACTTGTTTAAATGAAAAATATTACGAAATTTTTTTTCTTTTGACCTTTCGTCTTCGTCTTCAGAGTTCTCTAAGAGAATACGTAGAAATCTCTGGTTGTTAGAAGAGATTTTGGAGAGTGAAATTTATTTATATTTTTTAAAGAGAATCAAAGAATATCCATAAAGTATTAAAATCCATAAATTGTTGAATACCTAAATATTTTTTAAGACTTTTTAAAATCCGTATTGAATACCTCAGGATTTTTAAAGATTTTTGAAAATTCGAATTGAATACCCCCAGACTTTGAAAGTCTAAAAAAATCATACATACTCCACAACCAATACACCCACTTGTTTGTTAAAAATGTTGGACAAAAATTCGTATGAGACGGTAAGACATATAAATCATACTCGTTTGTTAAAAATATTGGACAAAAACTCGTATGAAACGGTCACATACATGAGAAGGGGTATAAACTAACACAATTCAACACTCATTCTTTCCAAAATGTTAATTCAACTAGAGTTGGTATGTATTCTTTCCAAAGTGTTAATTCGATTAGAGTTGGTATGTTGTAAAACTTATTCACCGTGAAATTAGTTTTTTTTTTTTTAAGCATCTTTTTTTAGTAATATAAATCACACTTCATTAAGAATATAAATTCTGTACCCTTCATTATCACTACGATCACCTATAGCTTTATAATATAAATTCTGGCTTTATTTTTATGAGTAATATTCTTTTGAATAAAAAGTCACACTCTTTAATAATATAAATCATACTCCTTAATCAATTGCACTGTGAAACTTATTCACCCTATACTTTGCAATCCGACGATGCCCCAAACTTTTTAACAACTTAATCCAAACGGACTTCAAATCACAAATGGGTTGAATTCTCAATTAAGCCCACCGACCCATCAGTCTCATCCCGGGCGGAAACGCTGGACGAGAAATGAAAACAAATTAAGCAAGTGGAGGGCATTTCAGTACTTTCATTCATTAAGGTTCATCTTAAAGCCATAGACGGGAAAACCCCCCCTCCGAAATCGCTACATTCGCCGTTTGCCCTTGCCCCCGAAAAGCACCCCCAAATTTACATTCCGACTACAAATTTGTGCATGCAGAAGGAAGGGGATTCTCGAAAATGATCTCGATTACCTCCGCGGAGTTGAACTACCTCATCTTCCGTTATCTCAACGAATCTGGTACGTTTCTCTCGTGTGTGTCTTTCTACTTGTGGGTTGTTGGCCAAATTTGTGCCTCAATTTTTGGTTCTGTGCTTGAATTGGAGACTGAATATCTGAAAAAAATAATTAAATTGGGGTACCAATTAAGCAACGTGGTGTCGTTCTGGTTAATGTTGAAGAATCTTTTCATTTTTGCTTAATTGGCTCTCGTATTAGAGGGATTAGTGTTTTTATGTGAGGTATTACTTGGTAATTTGCAATTTATGCTTCTCCGACCAGGAGGAAGGAGTAAAATAATTAGTAGTTGAGTGGCGTAACTTAAAAATGGGGGAATTGGCCTTTCACGGTCGAAAGAATTAGATTTGGGGTGAGTTGATGCTTGCTGTGAAAATAGTAGGATTTTCTGTTGGACAGGGTTGTGTAGGTTGTCTTAGTTGAGAAATTCCAGGTTACAGTGATGAGAATTGTATGGATGGTAAATAAGGTCTTTTTATAAGTCAAAGTTTCAAAATTTTCTATTGGTCCTGAAATTTGAAGACAGGCCCAGAGATATAGTTAATTGTATCATGAAATAAATCTAAGCTGAAGGTACTAGTTTGAACAAAGATTTACCTATTGTTGATTGGATTACTAGTGGCAGTGCTAAATTTTAAATTTGCAGTAAAGTTTTTCACTGTATTTCTCATTCATTGTAATCTATCAAGTTCTTGCATTTATCACTATAGTGCTTTGGCCCACCTCTCTGTTTGCAACTGATAGATTCGCATGTTATTAGAGAATGACTATAATTTCTCTTTGAAGTGCAATGATTTTTGAGGAATCTAAAAAAAAAGTTATTTAAATTGACATATTAGCTATGTGGAACATATAAAAAGAAGCAATATAGTGTGGCTAAAAACTTGGTATTACAGCAAGTCTGTACTCCTCTCTTTATAGTAATTTTCTTTTTTGTTGTTGGAGTGTGGTTACGATGGTCTACCTGTTAAGCAGGTCTGAGAATCAGTATTTTGTGATTGCACTTCATTGACATCTTATTTGGAATTATCGTTTTTCAGGATTCACGCATTCTGCATTTGCTTTGGGATATGAGGCAGGGATCAATAAAAGTACCATTGATGGAAACCTTGTTCCACCTGGGGCTTTAGTTACATTTGTTCAGAAAGGCATTCAATATCTTGAACTAGAGGCAAACTTGAGTAACGTAAGAATGCCACGTTGTTGGATTTCTATTTCTGGAGTTCTCGTTTTTGCTTGTTTAGAATTATGTGCTGATGAATTCTCTGTGACATCTCCAGGAAGATTTGGACGTTGATGATGATTTTCAGTTTCTGCATCCTCTGGATCTAATAACAAAAGGCGTGGAAGAACTTCAAAAGATCATAAAAGAGAAAAAGGAAAACAATCAGAAGGATAAATCTAAGGGAAAGGAAAAAGAAAATATTGAGAATGGCCGAGAACATGACCGCAAACTTGCAATGGATAAGGAAAAGGAACTTGCTAAAGAAAAGGAGAATGAAAAACAACAGAGGGAGAAGGATAAAGAAAGAGATAGAGAAAGAGAGAGAATAGATAAAGAAAAAGGCAAAGAAAAGGAAAAGCCACCTGAGGATGTCGGTGATGTAAATCATACTAGAGATGAGAGTAATGGTAAAATTGAGGAAAATGGAACTGATGGAGGTAAGATGTGTTTCAGCTTTTTTAATAGAGCTGGTCTTATGTAATATAGTTTTACCGTGCGCAACTGATTCTCAACTATGATTTTACAGTAAGACTACTAATACTTTAAATGGAACAACTAGTACTTCAACCTAATAACAACTACCATTTTGATGTTCTAATAGGGCCAGAACCAATGGATGTTTGCACTAATGTACCTTCCTTGCCCTGTGAATTCTCAATTAGTGATGTAACTGTTTTGCAAGGTCACAGCTCTGAGGTTTGGTCATTTTTTATATTTCTTAATCTTTTTGGCTTATGCCCAATAATTAAGAGGAATTGTTAGAGATATGTTGATTAATTTTGAAGACTGATGCTCTTTTATCTTCACAGGTTTTTGCATGTGCATGGAATCCTGCTGGTTCACTTCTTGCTTCAGGGTTAGCATAAACTTTCAAAGTTTACATATTTCCAGAATGACTATATTAACTTTCTTGATTTTTTCCATTTTAATTCTCTTTGTTGTCTTTCCCCTACTTATGAATCTATGATGCTTAATCGATATTGTTAAATAATTCACTTGCTTATCTGAGATTCGTGAACACTATGTTGTTGGGTGAGATTGGTTATATCAACTTATTCTCCCAAGTATGCACACTTGTGTTTTTTTTAACATTATATGTTGATTGGTTTATAGGATTGTGTGTGAGATAATTAGTCATAAATATGTATACAATTTGTTTGGATTGTAGGATTAATTTATTTTCGTAATATTTGTTAAAAAATGAAGGGCATTCTGGACATTTCACCAACAACCCAATTGGACAGCAACCCTAATGATAAATAATCGGACCCCCTTAGCCTAGATGAATTATCCTCTCAGGGTGAGTTAAAATAGCATATTGGACCCGGGCCCAACAATAAACTCAGGCTTAAAACCCAAATACAAAACAACTTATAAAGGCCTACAAATTAATCTAACCTACCTAATCCATTAAACAAAACACACCCTTAGAGAATATTTGATTTGGGATTTGGTAACCGGGTTCGGAATTTTGAAATCTTAATCAGTCTCTACTTTGGGATTTTAGAATCTGATATTTCAATACCTAATACATCCACCCTACAAATACCTATAAACCCTATTAAATAACATTTTTTACACGACACTCTCTCCAATGACACATTTGGTTTTTTATTTCCACTCTTACTTTATTTATCACTTTTCACACCTTTTATTATGAAATTTCAATACTTGAAGGGCATTTTAAAGTAACAATTAATTTTAGGTACCTATCGAAATATTAGTTGATAGTTCATGGACATTTTGATGCATTACACCCTTATACTAATTTGTTTTATGTCAGCTCAAGTTGTTTGGTCATTATTTACATTTGTTTATTAGGTCTGGAGATTCGACCGCTAGAATTTGGAATGTTGATGGAACATCTAGCTCCACTGTGGAAAATGGGCCTGCACATGTTGTACTTAGGCATTTCAAGAATAGAACAAATGAGAAAAGCAAGGATGTAACAACACTTGATTGGAATGTAGGTGCTTTTTATTTTATTTTTTTGGAAAATGCAGTTTGTATCTATTTCTTTTTGCACCTGTATGTTGTCAATCTGATTCTTGTAAATATTTTTTAAACTGATTGATCAATTTCTTTTCCTGTGACATGACTTGTACTTAGGTTGATGGCACACTGCTTGCTACTGGTTCTTATGATGGCCAAGCAAGAATATGGAGTAAAGATGGTTAGAGTTTTCCTATTATGATGTGATTGGTTATCTCTTTAAAGCTTAAATGCTGTGACATTTTTGAATCTGGTGAACAAGAAATAGTCACTTCAGCTTATGATATTTTGTGAAGCATGATTTCGTGAAAATTATTATCTTTGTTCTTGATATTTATGCTGTAAACTTTGTTGCCTTTGTTATTTATTGTACCTGAAATAATTGATCTTTTTTTTGTGCCTTTTGAATAATTATGCTACGTAAGAGGGGATATTCTTTATTATGTCAATTGTAAAATGTTAAAATCTAGTGACGAAGTGACTATATACTGTGTTGGATATCTTTTAAATCATAATTTTATTGAAGATTCAAATATTTTGTGCACTCAAGTTGATATATCATTTAGAATTTGAAATAATGCTGACCTTGGAGTTCAAGATTGAAACTAGAGTTTACTATTTTCTTGCTGCAGTCATGCATGTGGAGTCCAGAGTCATTGCGTAATATTTTTTATTCTCTCTATTCTGTCTTGATAGAGTAAAGAGTTGGCGTTTTAAAATTATTCCTTATTCATCTATATGTATGTCATGCAATTGTCGTGATGTTTCAGTAATCAACATATAAAAATGCCAAAATAATGGAATCGCAGATGGTCTAGTTACGGATTCTTCATTGTGAATATCGGAACACTTATCATATGTCAGATTAGATTTGAAATCTTTTTCACAAATACAAAATATCTGAGAACAAAATGGTTGATCTTGCTACAGAATTGCATATTTCAGTAGTTCATTTTTATTCTAATTACGATATTTTCAGGGTCCATGATCATTACATATGCATTAGGCATTTACATGCTCTCTTTTTATCCAGGTGAGTTGATCAGTACATTAAATAAACATAAAGGACCAATTTTCTCATTGAAGTGGAACAAGAAAGGGGATTACCTTCTTAGCGGAAGTGTTGATAAAACTGCTATAGTATGGGATGTTAAGGCAGGTGAATGGAAACAACAATTCGAATATCACTCAGGTACTTTTATATCCTTTCGTCCATCTTTGTTCTCAAGTAATTCTTATGAATGTCTATCAATTAAAGCAAGGAGTTGGTCATATGTAAAACAGTTTTACCGAGCCACTAGTTTGTAACTATCACTATATAGTAAAACAATTAATACTTTTTAATAAAAAACTAATACGTTTTAATGAAACAACTAATACTATTTTTTACACACAAAATACACCAGTTTCACGGTAAAGCTTGTTTGCATAAGAATTTGCCAGTGAGCAGCATTTGAGTTTTTAACCTGTATGATTGTTTTGTGGTGTTTTTGATTGCAGCTCCAGCCCTTGATGTTGATTGGCGAAACAATGTTTCATTTGCTACATGCTCGACTGATAGCATGATTTATGTCTGTAAAGTTGGAGAGAACCGGCCAATTAAAACTTTCACAGGACATCAGGTAAATTCTTGTACTCTTTTATTGTGGTAATCTTTTAGCTTTTTGAATATCTGGAGTTATGAGATTACAAAATATTTGAATGTGCTTCTTCAGGGTGAAGTTAATGCTATCAAGTGGGACCCCACAGGCTCTCTTCTGGCCTCATGCTCTGATGATTCTACGGCAAAGGTCAGAGAGCATTCTTCACATTGAGTTTTTGACATTTATATCCCCTTTGGTTAAGCTTATTCTATACATTTTATAAGTCGTAACATCTTATAAGTTGTTTCAAGAGCTTATAAGATTCAATTTTTAAGTAGCTTGTTAAACCTCATAAGTTAAACTGTTTGGCTAATAAACCTCATAATTTATTTGATAATTTGGGAGAAATATTTTTAAAATTTTAGTTTTAATATAAAATTATTAATTTGGAGAGTGGGGGTGGTGGGATTGGGTGGGATGCTTTTTGTTATCTTAAAATTGTTTTTTTTCTAAAAAAAAACGTGTTATTAAAGTATAGCTTAAAAGATTTTAGGAAAATAAGTTGGTGGTATTGGTACTTTTTTTTTTTTTGGAACTTTTATGTTGTAAAGAGCTTAAGCTGTTAAATTTTTATTTACCTAAAACATTTTAAGAGCTTATAAGCTCAGCCAAGCGGGCTCTTAGTGATAATGATAATTGATGGTTTGACTAGTGTAACCTGATGATGTGTTTTATGTGTGTTACAGATGTGGTACATTGGTTCTTTTTTGTAGTTTATAGCCTTTTAATCTTGTTTGGAGAAAGATGCTTCAGGCATAACATTGATTTTTTCAGCACTTCTGTTCGTCATTTTATTAGCTTCAATTTTAGCATATGAGTAGTTGCTGTCTTTTGACTGTGATGCAGATATGGAGTATGAAACAGGACACCTGCTTGGTTGATTTGAAGGAACATTCTAGAGTATGCCATTTGCCTTTGTGACTTTCTTCCATTAAGTGTATGGGCTAGAGTTGCTAACACATGCATATAAATTTTCAGGAGATATACACTGTGAGATGGAGTCCAACTGGGCCTGGGACTAACAACCCTAATCTTCAACTGGTGTTAGCAAGGTGATTATCTGCAATATGATTATTGAACTGTTTTCCTTTTTTATTTTCTCCATTTCCTAAAAGAGTGGATGTTAGCTTCTTTTTAGAATGGTCCCTCAACCCCTCCGCTAGAGAGAGAGAGAGAAGATCAGAAAAGGCAGTTGGAACAAGATGAGATTATAAGCGCATTCAAAACTTACCAGATGACTTCATACTGTTAGGACCCAATTGTAAAATATCCAATTTTATAACCTCCAAGTTGACATTATGGAAATGGTTTTGAAAGTCCACTAGTTCACAATAGAATTGACTTCTACAGTTTAATCAGAATTTAGTATAAGTCCATTCAATATAAATAACTTTTGGTACCACAAATTGTTTCAAGTACTCAAGTTCTTTTGGTAACCAAGAACCCACAGCTGCACCAGGGCCCATATTCAAACCCACACTTTCAATACGTAATATGCTACCTGTATTTTATTTTCAAGGTTGTGATTCTAATTTCCATTTTATATTCAAAGAAGCGGTTTCTTATTTTGCAACATTTTCTCATGTTAGCTTACTCTCATTCTTCCTCTATTACAGTGCTTCCTTCGACTCAACTATAAAGCTGTGGGATGTAGAAGCCGGAAATCTTCTGTACAGCTTAACTGGACACAGGTATTGTACCTTGACCATCTTTTCTTCTTCACCAAATAAGCATATAAAAACATTGGGCCTGCTATAATCAATCTTGGCAAATACTTCTATACACCAGCTGCACCATGCAACTCAATTTCATTTTTAAATGGTATTAGGTGTTTTACTAAAAGCTATTAGTTGGTCAGTATTAACTGTTTTCACTTAACAGTATTAGTTGTTTTCCAAGTGTTACTCAATGATCTTATATTCACGTTCTTCTGTTAAATGATGAAATCCAGGGAGCCCGTTTACTCAGTTGCCTTTAGCCCAAACGGGGAGTATTTGGCTAGTGGATCACTAGACAAATGTCTGCATGTATGGTCTGTGAAAGAAGCCAAGATTGTGAAAACATTCACAGGAAATGGTGGGATCTTCGAAGTTTGCTGGAACAAGGAAGGTGATAAGATTGCTACTTGTTTCTCAAACAACGTGGTATGCGTTCTGGACTTTCGAATGTAGAGCGAAAGTAGAGAATTCTTTTGTGCATTCATTGCCCTAAACCCTTAATTAGTTTTAACTACAGTAATTAGGATTGATGATGTTGACTTAGTGTAGGCTCAATCTACTGTGAATGTCCTTAAAAAACCTTGAGCAGTGTTCTATGGTTTTTATTTATTTATTATAGAAATTCGCATATTTCAATGTCTGAGTGCTTTTATAGGCATTTCAGTACTCAATTTCATATTAATTGTCATTTTAGAGGTTAAATTTTATTTATTAATTGTCAATTTGGCAATTTTCTACTCCTAAATTTGGTTGAGGATAAATATGTTCAAATTTTATGTTTCTTATTTAAATTTTTTTTTTAAAAGTCTCTAAAAGATTGAAACGACAATTAATATGAAATGGGGAGAGTAATATTTTGGAACTATGTTGATATGTGTGTTTGCTGATTTTTTAGAATTTTTGATTGCCTTTGTTTAGGCACAATCAAATTTATTCTGGACAACTAAATTAAACACGACCAACAAAAATATACTTGTCAAAAATAATATTAGCATCATACCAAATCTGGTTCATTTACACCATGTACAAAATCACCATTTGATGGAATCTAACTTCACCAAACTCATTACAATTTTCGCTCGATTGATCTTAGAGGTTTTGCAATTCAATTCCTCTATTCCACTTTTTTGTGAACCCAGGATTATGGTGGTCGATTAGATATTTTTGTCCATTCTACATGTCATTAATCTATACTATGGAACACATAGTGGAATATTATTTTTAGAATTGATGATATCATGCGTTTTCCCAGTTGCAGAACTTGTAGTGTTGCTAATTTTTGAAATTTACAAGTGCGTCAAAATTAAATAAAAATCAACCCATTTGATTACAAGATTATTGTAGTCACTAACCCTGAAATACATATGGTTTTTTTTAGATTTTCTGAAATAATTAACTGCTATAGGATAATCTGAAAATTCTTTAAGATGTAATTAACAGAGAGATAAAAGTGAGAAACTCGGGAAAATATTTATTGCTTCATTTATGCTATTTAAACCTAAACAATATAAATGGGCTTTAAAGTTACATGATTATAGGTCCAATAAATAAATAATCCAAATGGGCTAGTCCCTTAGTGAAAATAATAATTAAGCCCAACACTAGAAATGACCCAACGCATGTCCATTACTAATTTGTTAATTTTATAAGACCAAAAAGAAAGTTTTTATCAAACTCTATCTTGGAAAATAAAAATCCTGTCAAAAAAAAATATATATATATATATATCTTGGAAAATAAAAATAACCGAGTCCATGCCAATATGAATAGTAATTTTCTTTTTTTTTCTTATCTAAAATTCATCTATAATAATAATATGTTTCTAGAATTATCATTTTATATACTTTTTTAAATAACTAAAAATAGTAAAATGCCACACAAGATTTAGGAGTTTTAATTGGTTAATTTTATTTTTCAAATTCTAAACATATGATATGCTTATTCAAAACTAGTATTACCAATTTCTTTTTTACCTTTTCATTTGTTAAAAGGAAAAAAAAAAAAAAAGCATAATATTCATTCATTTCTGTGATTGAAAATTCCATTTCGAAAATTTCAGTCAATATGTCAACATAAATCAAAGACTGAGAGCAATATGAAGAAATTCATTACCATTGCTGTAAAAATATGAAAAATTTGCAGAGCAGCAGCAGCATTAGTGTTGCTTGTGTAAAATTATAATATCGATCATTCTATAAATTCAAAATCCATCCTTATAAGAAAGGTCAAGACAATAATCTTTATCTTCCTAAAGATCCAGCGACCAATCTAGTTCTATATCTATAACCAAACATATCCATACTTAAACAAAAATGTAGGCAAATCAGTTTTCTGATCTGAAGCTATATCTACACCTTTTCTAATTACTCGTCTTTGATGTCTTCGAAAAAGGCTTCTGGAACTTCTGAAGGTGAAGACAATGCTGACACACATTTGAACTGTTGCGAGAAGAACCATTTCCAATGTTAGTACAATTAAAAGTAAACAGCTAGAAAAGAGCAGCAAATATGAATGGAAATATATAAACCTTGGGTTGATTGTATTTCTCTCTTACAGCAACTAAAGCACTTGCGCGTTTGCTCATTTGCAACTCATGAAGAATGCCTACGCATTCTTTCAAATCTGCTGCTTTGAGCCTTGTACATCGTTCCAGAGCTGGATTCTGTAAGAACACAAAACGTTTAGTTAGGTGAGAAAAAAGGATCATATTGAATAATTTAAATGTGTACTAGAAATCATCTACTTTATAAGTACCCAAGGATGTTGCTTTGGTCGTAATGTGAATCTTGAAAGGAATACGACTGAAGCAGCTATTACTGAAGGCAAGAATTTCAGGCACTCGTAATCTACCAAACTTAACTCTGCTAAGTAGTAACCTAAGAACTCCAACTGCAAACTATTACTCTGTAGAAAACAAATTAGGCAGTGTAAGAATCAGAATCAGTTAAAAAATTTAAAGATTAACACAAGTAATTTTGAGCATAATTTTACCTCATTATCATCTTCTTGAGCTACCTTAGTAAATCGTCTGCAATCCCAACAAGAAAGCATTAGCCTTTTAGCCAAATAAACTAAGAATACAAAACAATGATCGGAACAAAGTACAAACATCAACATATATTGACCTGAGAAATGTCTTCACAGTGGGATTTCCCATTTCAAAATTAAGAGATTTGAGAACATCAGCCTCCATCTTAATTACATCTTCCTTAGTATATGTGTTATCAGTTATGTAGCAAAAGTCTTCAACATGTGGAGGACTAATCTCCTCATATTTCCTGCAAATCATAGCCACATCTTAACATTTCTGTGCAAATTATTCACCAAATTAAGCGATTCAATGCTTATGATATGGTTCTTACGAGGCAACGAGCATTGAGGAAACACCAAGAAGCTGAAGTCTTTTCCTATCCATAACACTCTTTGATAAGTATCTATCAACGTATGATACTGTAAGATACAATGTATCCGATTGAAGTTTGTACTCTTCAGCAACCTCCACTAACCAATCAATCAAGACCGCTCTCATGTTCGAAGTCACATCTTTCTGAACTTTCTCTATGTAATCTGTCAACGGCCTTCTCTTAGCCTCCATCTGTATCACAAATTCAGATCTATTATAACCTCAACCTAAAATTTCAATCCAGTAAAAGATGAGACTACACGCCTAATTTATATACCAATTCCGGGAACTGACTTCAGAGCATTATATTTGAAGATACAAACCCTAAATCCAGTTACAAATTAAAACCTACTATTCACATTTCTCAAGAGCATAATCAAAATCAATAATCAGAAAGCAATCCAGTAAACGGTGAAAACTATACGCTCAATTTATATACCAATTTAAATAACTGATTTCAGAGCATTATATTTACAAGTTACAAACCCTAAATCCAGTTACAAATTAAAACCTACTAGTCACATTTCTCAAGAGCATAATCAAAATCAATAATCAGAAAGCAATTCAGTAAACGGTGAAAACTCTACGCTCGATTTATATACCAATTTAGATAACTGATTTCAGAGCATTGAATTTTGAAGATACAAACCCTAAATCCACTTAGAAACTAAACCTATCATTCACATTTCTCACGAGCATAATCAATACCGATAAGAATTCAGAGCACAATCCATAGCAACAAAGCTTTCAACATCAATTCCGAAGTCAATTCATCTCCAATGAGTCCAATCATCAGTACAATAAATAAAACAACCACTAAATCGCAGAAATGTAATCCCAAATTCAGAATCGAAAAGCAATTCAACCGAAAACCTACCTCCATATTCCGAAGATAATCATATATATCAGACGCATAAGCTCCGCACATCTGCGGGTCATCGGATTCCGTCTCCACAACAATCGCAGAACCATTTTCCTCCTTCACACACACAATCCCCTTCTTCAAATTCCTCTTCCCCTTACTTTTCTTCTCATCGATTACGACTCCGATCTTCAGATTCTCATCGAAGGCCAAAACATTTTGGATCTCGCCCAACACCACTCTCTTCCTCTTGATGTTGTGCTGCATCGACTCCTCCGCAGCTCTCTTCCTCGCCGCCAAGCGCGTGAGTCTCATGCAGTTCTCTTGGGTTGCCATTGATGAGCAGCGTCCAACAAGAGAGAGATAGAGAGAGAATGATGAGAGAGGGGGGTCGGGGTGCTCTGAATGAGAGTGGGTGGGGAAATGTATAAAGGGGCTGAAATAGTACCGCCATTGAAGGCGAGTTCAAAAAAATTTAGAGGGAGGGAAATGAATTTATGGAAAATCTGGTTTTGGTGGATTTGAATTTTATTAAGGTAGTCTAATTTTGAGATTGGAGTGCGCTCAATGAATTAGGTTTGGACGGAGTGAAAAGTTTCGAAATTTGAGAGCCTTTTTGGTTATTTTTCCCGGTTCACATTTTCGGTTCGAATTTGGAATAAGTAAATCTCTGTTGATTTTCTTTTTTTTTTTGGTAAAAAGATTAAAAACTTTTCGCGGTGAAATCAAACTGGTGGATATGTTTTTGTTCATTATTTATTTGCGGATAAATATCACAAACTCTAGTGTAAAATTTGTTCATATTATAAAATAAATAATATTTTTAAATCAATTCTATATATAAATTATATTATTATTATGTATAAAAAATATCACCATTTGATAAATAAAATATTTATTAGACAATGATAGTTTTTGTGTATGATACTGATAATAATATTTTTATATATAACAATAATAATTAAAAAAATATATAGTTTATTGTGAACTCATGTTCACACGGGTTTTTATCCTATGAAATTAGCGTCATTAGACTTATAAATTGGAATTATTATTTTTATAAACTAAAGTATTTATAACATTTAATGCTATGACATCAACTTATAGGTATAATTGTACAGTTTATTAGTATAATTGTACAGTTCATAAATATTATGACATTAATTTATAAGTGTAATGATATAAATTTTATAATATGAACAAGTTTCACTGAAGACCTACCCCATAAATGTTACTCCATCCTAACCTTTTTAAATGTTACTTTGTGTTTTTTCCAGACGATTAAGGATATTTTTAAATTAATATTATTTTTAATTAATAATAATTAAATATTTTTAATAATAAATACTATCTAATGAGAAAATTACAAGACCTTTATAAATTAAAAAAAATATTAAATTATCATAAAAATTAATTATTAAAAGTATATATTAAATAATAAGGAAAAAAAATATTAAAACAATATTTATTACATAAATATTTTAAAATGTTAAAAAGAAGTATGTTATACTTTATAGTGATAGGACAAAGTCTCATGTCTGTTGGTCTTGAATCCGTCTTATTTCGCCTAACCCTATCTATATATATTCATATTTCATGGATACGCCTAATATATATATTCAATGAGTCAAGTATTTTTTTTAATGTGTCATTCAATTGCATGAGTACACGGTGTATTTGGGTGCACAAGAGATCCACACTAGAATTGATACTAAAGTCAAACCAACAGATGTGTTGAATAATCGACTCAATTGGATTATTGAATCATAATTTTACCGATTTTTATGGGTATCGTTTTTCTTTTCTTTTTTAAATTGATGTGAATAACGTACTAATATTTCTATTATCTATCTCTATTATCTATTTCAATCTTTTATATTACACGTGGCTTAACAAAATTCTGCTAATCACCGTTTCTTCACTCCACATTAATTTACAATTTTATTTTTAATTTATCCATTTACTATTAATCTCACAAATTATTTTTGAAATTTTGAATTTTGAATTTTTAAACTTCAGCAGTTGTTTCTCATCTTTATCTTCAAATTTCTCTCATAAATCACTCACGTCTTCCTCATTTTTTTCTCTCATAAATCACATCTTCCTCATAAATTCAATTATATTTTTCTCAACAGTTTCCCACCCCTCTTTCTTCGATTTTATTTTTCTTAGTATCTTTCTTCTCTCTGATTAAAGTCTGGCTCTTCTCACTGCCGCTTTAGTCTCCATCTTTCATAACATGTATTATATGTATTAATTATCTCCATTTAAAAATGTGTACCTGATATATTCTGGGAATTCTGTGTATCTTTATTTACGTGTAAAGATATATACAAGCATTTACCTAATATATTCTGAAATTTTGTGTATCTTTATTTACGCATAAAGATATATACAAGCATTGGTTATAAATATATTTAGCATTTCGCTTCCATCCTACATAGTTTTTTTTATTAATTCAACATGATTTTGAGATTTTTTTTTTCTGACGAATTTTCTCCTTATCAGAGAATGAGTTTTTTCCGTTGACATATATGATCAGTGGCTGTATTTTTTGTCTTTCAATCTATCTTCTACCGATATTCCTCAACAGAATTACATAGTTTCTTCTCCTTTGTTTATCTCTGCTTTTTGTTTATATTTTTGTTCTGAACCCACATTATTCATTAGAAAAGCATATTGTATGAAAATAAAACATTAATTGGCCTAATTTAAATTTTAAAAAATAATATAATTTTTGTACTTAGCCCGCGAATTTCGCGGGAATAAGTACTAGTTTTATATATACACATTATTTTTTCTTTTTTTGAAAGCATATACACAAAATGTATTTGTGATCCATATTTATGTCATACGTGATTAATGTAGCAAAACTAAATGGGGTATAAAATCCAGTTTTATACGGACGAGATTATTTTATTTATGGAAGATACACTTGAGATCCTAAATTCCTAGCATATATTCAAATATTTTTAATTTGTTAAGATTTTTGCAAAGGTCGTACTGTATTGCATGAATCTAGAATTTACAAATATAATATCCACGTATTTCTCACTGCGTGAGATGAAATGACCAACTAGTAGTATTACTTGATGTTAAATCAAATACTAGTATATACTAGTAAATATTATTTCCAAAAAAAAGATTTAAAAAATTGTTTCAAAAAAAGAAATAGACAAAACTCACTAGTTGGAACTCCTCAAAATGATTTGATATTGTTTCTGTTAAATCAAATTTAATTTGCCAATATTTCTAATAAAAATATACAAGAATTACTAATTAAAACTCCATCTCACAAAATTACTGTATCGCTCACAAGGCCTCCGATAATATCTATTTACTCACAAGGTTTGTTTGACTAAATTTATTTTAAATATTTTATAAATTATAATCATTTATAAATTATTTTAAGAGTTTAGACAAAGTCAAATAAATTAAGTGGCCAGAACATCACTATTTACTTTTATAAGATAATGAGTTCGAATTACCAATTTAATTTATAAAAAAATATAAATTTTAAGTAATTTATAAATTATTAAAGTGTTTGTATAATTAAATATATAAGTTTTTTGATAGTTTCAAAATAATAATAATAACTTAAATATAAAATATATATATACATTTTTTAATTTTATAAATGTTGAGGTGTGGTTGAGGGGAATGGGTAATGACAAAGGGATGTTAGGTGAAGGGATGAGTGTAGTTAGGAAAATAAGTAGCTATATCAAAATAAAATAAAATTAAAGTTTGTGAAAAGCTTATTTTAATATTTTGTAAACACTTTTTTGTCAAATACTTAAATTCAACATTTGAGCCAAACAGACTCAAAATTCGTCTAGCTTAGGAGTTCTAAACAGCTGAGCCGAACAGGCTCTAAATTCATTGCACTTGCACTTCCTCCGAATAGAATACCATTTAGTCTTGTAAAATTTTGTGTCAGAAGAATTGAAAACATGTGTTTTTTTTTTTTTTTAAATTACGTCTCATCTAAAAGTTTAAACTTTTAGAGAGTCTAAACTTATATAGAGATCGAGAATCAATTCATTTATATAATTTCTCTCAACATTCCCCTCACTCGTGGGTCGAATCATTCTCTCTGCCCTCTGGGGAGGAGGCCCAACGAGTGGACAATTTAAATAAATGGCCCTAGAGAGCAGAGACAATGATTCGACCCGCGAGTGGACAATTTAAATGAGTGGAGTGTTTTTCACGAGAAAGTGGACCCATGATCTGGGTTGAGCGAGGCTCTGATACCATGAAAGAATTTTATCTCATCTAAAAGCTCGAACTTATAGAGAGGTGTGAAATTAATTCGTTTATTTAATTTCCATCAACACTCCCCCTCATTCGTGGGCAGAATTATTGTCTTTGCCCTCTAAATAGGAGGCCCAACAAGTGAACCCAGAATCAAATGAGTGGAGTATTTTCCATGGGAATCGAACCCAGAATTTGGACTGAGCTAGAGGCTCTGATACCATGAAACAATTTCGTCTCATCTAAAAGTTTGCGCTTTTAAAAAGGTCGAGAATCAATTTATTTATTTAATTACACTCAACATTTTGGAATGCATTTGGCAACATTGATAAGAGAATAGAAATTATTCCAGAAAAACTTAAAACAGCAATTAATAAATCCAAAGGAGTCGCAACAGATGTTTATTTTAAAAAAAAATGCAGAAATCTCATATATGATGTTCTTGAGTAACTGCAGGTGTAAGCTGAGATAGAAAGAGTTCAAGAAGAGCTCTTTCTCTGGGCTGTGATGCTGGAAATGGATCATTTCCTGTCAAAATTCAACACAAAAACTCAATAATGTTAGGTTTCTATTTTTGTAATAACAATATATCTCTACTAGCTAAATGTGCCATCTACCAATGATGTCGTCAAGATCTTAAATACGAGCGGACAACCTAGTGAATACGTGCAATAGTTCGTCAAGATCATAAATACGAGTTAACGAACTAGCGAATACGTACAATAGGGTCCGACAAGTTATCCGTTAGTGTTATCTTTTAAGGGAACAATGTATCTTTTAACGTTGATGACGTGATAATAAGACATAGAGAATCACCAAATTAACCTGTAGGGTACAGTTCAGCCCACGGCGAAAGATTAACGTCAATAGGCACCCCATAGTGATCAGACCGTTGTACATCATCTTCGATGGCCCTATTCGGACTCAAATGACTATACACTTGTTGCACGCTCGAGGGGGCATTAACGAGATTGAGGGATGACGGAAGGATATTATCCATCCTTTGAGGTTGCTCCCTGCGTACAAGCAAACAAACAAACATAAATTCGGACAAGTCCAAAATACAGATCTGTGCACGTAAATTTATGTACAACGGATAATACCATACCAAGTAATGACCAATCTCTTTGGGACCACAACAAATTATACATGCCAAGTATGTACATTTACAAAACATGCCTATTGAAAAAAATTCATTTTGTCTAAATCTCGAGCTTGTAAAAATGTGTGAAATTAATTAATTCATAATAATTCCCTAATACATACGATCATTATCAAAGTCTTTTACAAATCAATTTTTATTGCACAACTGATTTGCATTTCGGGTGTATTTTTTAAATAGTACTAGTTGCTTCATTTAAATGTATCCGTTACGGTACTATAAAGTGAAAGTTACAAATCAGTTGCACAATAAAACTATTTTACATTAGAGCAACTCATAATCTTTTTGCATAATTAATTAGTACTATATATAAAAGGAGCGTGTGTTTATATATATATATATATATATATATATATATATAGAACATGTTGCATGTAAGATCTAACCTCATAGGAAGAAGACCATTTGAATCCAAGAAATTGAGAATTTGGACTTGTGGATCTCTCTGCGGAAGCCAATCCAACACACTAGTGTCTGGATTTCTTGAACCCAAAACACCCATATGATCTGAGGGATAATTCATCACCTGAAACATATGCAGGATTATGAACAAACTCTCCCTTAATCCTACGTGTTCCTTATGTTAATATACATTAATTATTTTATAAAATTAACCTGTGAAGTCTGCGGAACAGGAGAGTTATGATGCTCCTGCAGAACATGCTGTTGAAAAGTAACAGGAAACTTAATTCATCAAAGAGGAAATTAAGTTGACAAGAATTAATCTATATAACTACGTCGTAAACAAGGCAAACACTTGCCTTTCGAAGCCTAATCTGCTTCAGATTTTCTTCAACAACCTGTTCTCTGTACTCAGCCTCGCACAATGTCGTGATTTCACAAGGATCACCTTCGTAAATCCTAGAAAAAAAACCCAATTTTTTTATTAATTACGTCATAATTTATAAAAATTAAGTTCAATTTTTTTATAAAAAATGAGGAGATGTAAATGTGTAACAGTACAAGCACCTCAATTTTCTCTCCAGTTCCTCAAGTTGGTACTTGTTTCTGAGCAATTCTTGCTGCGTTTCCTGTATTATTGAATTTCATCATCTCCACAATTAATTTCTAGATCGTAAAATTAATTTATCAAACGTTAATTTTCAGGAACAAAAAAATAAAAAAAATAAACACACCTCAACCTGAGAATCAATCATGCTAGCAGGACTGCTACATACATGGAAACAACAGGACAAAAAACAAGAAAACGTTCCTTTTTATGTTAGAACTTATTTTACAAAAATTAAAAAATTAAAAAATTGGCATCATTTTTCACCTGGTAGCTGCTTGATAATTGTTTCGATCTGCTTCAGATTTCAACTTTCCAAGAGCCCTTTGTAGGTACTGCAAATAATTAGGAAAATAATTAACGCAATCATACAATTATAATTACTACTCATAATCCTAATTCCCAACATTAAAATAATAGAAAAAAGTGTTACCTCTTGATTCTGTAGCCTGTTTGTAGTTGCATGGAGGAACAACACATAAGAAGAAAAAAATAGTTACCAACCATGGAATATATAAAAAAAAATCAAAATGGAAAATTAAAAAAATTTCTTTTTCCAAAATTAACAAAAATAGAAAATTAATCCCGATCCTTAATTACCTTCCACGTTCATGCTCGGGAAGATTGACGTAACGCGTCATGATTTCTTCGATACTACGTGAAATTAAATTAAACATAAAATGAATTAAATCCATATATATCATTAATCATTTAAAAAAATAAAATTAAGCAATTAAATTGAATGAATTAATTGGATTATATGTACCTTCGATTTCCAGAGAAGATGCTGATTCTTCCAGAAGGAGAGAACATGATGAGAGCAACATCAACATCGCAAAGAACAGAAAGTTCATAGGCTTTCTTAATTAGTCCATTTCTTCTCTTTGAGAAAGTGACCTGCCTATTTGTTGTGTTCTCAATCTTCTTGATTTGAAGTTTCACTCTTCCCATTTTTACCAGACAATCCAATCAATCTAAATATATATATATATATACTTTGTACAGCTATATCAAAAAATTCAGGGGAACTTTTGATGCATAAAAGTGAGAGTGGAGATAAAGAGAGAATTAAAAGGGGATGAGGAGAGAGAGGGGATTAGGGCGTTGTTTTTTGGCGGTGTCAGGCAATTTACAGAAAGGTGACGGGAGAAAGAGAAAATTGGAGTTATGGCGGTGTATATCTCTTTATTTGGTGATGAGATAAATTGAAATTTAGATAATGAGAAGAGAGGAAAGTAATAGTGGTATTTGATAATAGTTGTTGCTTTTGTTCAAATTTTTTGTTACGGAGGGTGTAATTCTGTTATGCTTTTTCAGTGTGGAGCTAATTAATAAAGTGTGTAGCATGTAAGACAAGAGACAACTATTATGTCTCTATTGCTATAGGAGCGAATCCAAGTAATAATAACTACACCTTAGTTTGTAAATGGGTCGGATCATCTTATCAGTTTCATGTACGAGACGTACTACAACCTAACATAAATTAGATTCACTACTTTTAAAATGTTAAAACGACAATGCTCAAATTATGTCTTATTTTATCGTGAGGCCGTCTTTTGCAAATGTGACACTTGGCGAATTACTATAAATGAATCACAAACACAATGTGCAATTCTGTTAAGGATGGTGCAATTCAAATAGTATGTGTATATGTGTGTTTTTACGGTAACACGTTTTTGCTTGTGTGTTTATTCTATTTATTCTGCACGGTTCTATTTTGGAAGATTCGTGAAGGATCCGTACATATTTTTTCATTTTTTATTAAAATATGCTAGCATTAATGCAATGTAATATTGCATAGAAGTGTCCTTCTATGGATTGATTTCACACGATCTCTTCGAACTTTTAAATGATGAAATCATTCATCTTATTTGAAATGTAGTGTTAAAAGTAATTTAATTAATAATATGGCATTTTATCTTTTTTTATATACATATATACTGAGCTCGAACTGAATTGAGACTTAATAATATACATATTTGTTCAAACTCATTTGATACATTAAATTGATTTCAAATAATTTTTTTTATCAAACAATATTGATCCAGTATCAAAAACAATAATTTAGTTTTCATACTATTGACAAAATACCATTGAATAAATTTCATACAACTTTTTTTCTTCATAAAAATGAATTATATAATGAAATGATAAGACTTTAACTATAAAAGGATATCAATTGTGATAAATAAAAGGTACGTACAACTCATTACTAAAAGAATGGTATATTAATCGTTATAATTAAAAAAGTATATTTTATATTATAAATTAATCTTGAAGATTGAAAAATCATATCTGAATCCATCCATCGAATGCTTACCCATTTAATAATATTAATTCAGTCAAGTTTCACGAATCCAATTCAGTTTCACGGTGCACAGAGTTTGCACAACACCGATTCATCCTAAAAAAATACGAGATTCACTATTTTATTGTACGTGTCATTTCTTTAAAATATGTAATAAAAATATTATGCTATTATATAATAAAAGATTGAAATTGGAGTTGGTTAGGGAAGAAACAGTTTTTGGCCACGTAACGATAGCCTCTTTAATGTTCTTGTGCTACTAGGGGGAAGGGGGGGATCAAATTTCATGGAAATCAGTGTTTCACCAAAACCTGCTCCTTCATTGGAACAATTTGGTCGACGTTGCTTGAATTTAATTCAAAGAAATCGTCACCCATTTATGCATATAAAATAAACTCTGTATACACACACATATTCTTTCTTTCTTATCCCATTTAAACGGGCCGGATTTGAATCCTATGGCGTACAACATTGTGCATTTTATAATTATTTTATAAAATATTATGTACATCATGTTCACTGTACATTATTATCACTATTATTTATAAGTATTAACACTTTACTTGTAAAGTATGATCATTACAAAAATAGTAATAGTGGTGAACATGATGCACATAATATCTTATCATAATATTTTTAACTAAATAACACATTTTATGTTGTATTAAATATAAATACACTATAAATTCACGTGGGTCAATTGTACAGCACGACCCAGTATAACATTTGATCCTATCTTTTATAATTTAGAATGTATCAATCTAGATAAAAAAAAAAATTATAATTAAATCATAATGCACTTGAAAGAATATTAAAATTACTCTATGTCACTTACTACTCATGCTTACCAAACTATCGTCCCTTTGATGAAAGACATGCTTTTACTATGTTATGTATTAACTATATGGCTAAATTAATAATGATTTAGATCATTTGGTTATATTATATAATCTAGGGAATTTCTGGTTCTATGGTTTTAGATCTTTATCTTAAGAGTTAAAAATTGCAAAAGAAAAAAAAAACACTAAATGGTTGTGAATTTCGACTTAAACATGAATCTTATGTAACAAATAAACATCCATCAACTTTCAAGTACAATTTGTTTTAGATTAAGATTCCGTTAACTCAATTCGGTAAAAAAAAATCCTAGTGCCACTGTTATTTATATGCATTATTACTATTATCCACTTTGTTGTGTACTAAAATATCAAATTTAAGGATTTGAATGTGACTATCGATTCTAGTAACACAAACAAGTAATTAATTGTACGAAAAGACTGCGGGAAAAACTCTTAAATTCTTCCCTTAAATTTAGAGTTTGTATAGATGATGAGAGAAATGAGAGCAAGATTGGGAGGATCCAAATCCCCTTACAATGAGGGGTGTGGTCCTCTATTTATAGAGGACCAACCCTAAAAGTTAAAATACTGTTAATTCATCTCGACCCTTTATTTTAGGGTTTTATTACATCCGTTGATCTAAATAGTAAAACTGAGTTTATTTTATATTAAATGTTCTTTGATCGTGGAGCGACCTCGGGGGGAGGTCGCCCGCGCAGGTTGTGCTGTGCTCGCCAGCTTTGCTCGTGGAGCGCCCTCGGGGGAGGTCGCCCACTCAGGCAGTCTTTAAGATGAACTTGATCTTCTCTTTTCGATCTCGCCTATGGACGGTTCTTGAGGAAGGTCGTTCGTTAAGGTGAGGTTGATCTTCTGTAGGGTCGGGTTGATTCGGGCCTAGGTGGGCCCTGCTGACGTGTCGGATTCGGGCACATATCCAGTTTGATTTGTGCTGCAACACACATGTATTATTATTATTTAAAAAATATTCAATTTTTTAAACAGTGAATAACAGTGATAATACGTATGCACAACAATATTATTTTTAAAAAATTCTCATAAACTCGAATTTATATAAATATTTGCTATTTTTAAATATTAAACTATGTCCCTTTAAAAAAAATAAAATTAAACTATGCCGTCTCGTATCCACCACCTATTAAATAATTGGAAATCAATAAAATAAAATAATTATTATATTTCGTAACTCCACCGTTTGCTATCACAAAAGAAATAATTGATGATGAAAAAGTAGTGATGATTGAAACTTTGGTATTCGGTTGAGGAAATTGGAGAAATGAAGAATACTCCGCTTTAAAAGCAGGAAGGAAAGCTGTTAGAATGAGGTGCGGAAAGCGTATATAATCCGAGCTTCTCAACTGACAAAGTTGGCGAAATTTCAGACTTTTAATTATATATAATATATCCTGGGTTTCCGCAAAACTCATACTGAAACCCCGCTGCTACTCCCACGATTCCCCCACACGTGTCACTTCCTTATTTCCCTTTCTGTACTCCCGCCGCCCACAGTTTTTCTCCATCTCCAGAAGGTTTCTTAGACTATATTATACCTTTACCAACGACCTGCATTTCTATAAAGAATAAACAATTTTATACTGTTTAAAAAAAATAATACATTTATATTTAATAATATTCCTTCGGAATAGTTATTGTAAATTTCTTTCTATTTCATTTTTATTAAATATTTTTAGATTATGTCTTTTAAGCAAATATTAATATATTATACACTTTCTTGTATTTCTGCTTTTTTTATGTCCATATTTTGGACAACATTGTTGTTAATGTTAAGGTAGATCTATTGAACCTCTAATTAAAAAAAAAGGCAAATCCTAAATATCCCCTTAAAGAATCATAATATTTCAGAGGACCAGGCCCAACTGTTGGGTCTTTCAAAATTGATATTGGGCCAAATTGTTGAGAAACCAGGCCTTGAATTGTGTCTATTTATCACGGCCAAACTTTATTTAGACTGGAGATGGTAATGGAACGTGGGTACATGAAAATCCAAACCCTGCCTCATTTGTCATTTCCCCATTTTTTTTTAAAGATAATCAATTATAATAATTTTTTAAAATAATCAATTACAATAGTTTCTTTTATTATCGGGCACATGATACATTTTTTCATTTCACTATAGACCGAAACCGTAACCACCATAAAAAGGGGACTACTCGGAATTGCAACTCGCAACCGCACCACAATCAAAATCGCAACCCCTAGTAGAGAGGGATCATCACCCCATCACAAGAGGGACCACCACAAGAGGAAATAAATTTTCTCTCTTCATATTTCGAACTCAAGACCTCGAGATCTTAAGTAATGGAATTCTAACTACTTGAGCTATCTACATTTGACCTTATTTCCCATTCTTAATTTATCATTGAGTAGATTTTCTATAGATTAGAAACTCTATACTATTTAAGTGTGTTTTTTTAAATATGCAATCTATTGTATTAAAATATAAAACTCGTTACATTCTCATTATTTTTTATTATCACAATAATAATACGTAGTATATTTTTAATATTTGATATAAAATCTAAATTATAGTAGTATAACTTAACTAAATGATGTTGGAAACATGTTTATAAAATTATTTTCACATTTTAAAAAAAGTGATATCAAAGAAAAAATTTAAAAATTTCATATTGTATTATATCTCATATTATGTTTTATTAGTATACACCTGCATAAAAAATATGCCAAAAACTCGTATGAACCCGATTTTACGATGAAGTTCATTTTTTAATATCATTGTTATGATAAAAATTATCACTTTTATCACAAGAGGTATCAATGTTTAAAAACTATAGCTATAAATATAAATTGCACAATTTGGTGTAAACAAATTAAATATTTAAGTACAATAATTTGCATAGTTCTAAAATACACTGTTGAGTGCATGATGCACTTGGTGCATATAAAATTTAATCATTTAGAGGGAGCTAAATTGAATTTTGGAAAATCAAGTCAACTTATTTGTTGATCTCCCGAAATGTAGAAGTGCAAATTGAACATAGTAACGTTCATGTGAATCAGGTCTATACATTAATTTTATTATTATTATGCATAAATATTATAATTGTTGCACAAAAATATTATCATTGTTTAAAAATATTTTATTTTTCAGATAATAATATTTTTTTTGCATAATAGTGATAATTTTTATATATAATATTAATTTTTATATATAACAGTGATATTAAAAAAATAGAGTTCACCATGAACTCAGATTCACACAAGTTTTTGTCATTCAACATAGTGTCTCGATTACAATCGAAGTTTCATATTTAAGAACTTACAATTTAATTAAGAACTTCTTCGCCACATTAATTTTATATTTTTTTATATAACTCAACATTCGGCTCGAAGATCGATTAATTTAATGGACCAGAAACCACAGTCAATTAGTGGGGTCCACCCAAGCCTGAGAAAACCTCAATCTAGACTAGCCCAATTATACAACTTTTAATTAAAAAAAATCATATTAAATACTTGAGATCATTCTATTATACTAATACCATGGACCCTGTAGCTTATTTTATTTTTAAAGGTAAAAGAAAGTATTATTTGCAAAGTGTTGGGAATACCATAGATCTTGTAAGCTGACAGCAAGTATATTTGTTGCCACCAACAATATTAATTGAGATTCCAATCAAACCAACCTGGCCTATGCATGATTGATACCCAGCTTCCCTGCTTATTCTGAATTTATGCATATATATTTTCTAAACTTAAATATCATTTCATCTAATTCTCATGAATATTATAATAAGACGTATAGAGTACAATTTTTATAAATAATGGAATATTTTTAATCAAGGCCGAAATTTTGTAAATCGATCATCAAGTTGTATTGTAGTATTGAATACGACTTTCATACAATGACGTGCAGATTTAAATGAAACATAGGATTGGATAAGTAGAAATATCTCTTAGAAAATTTATATAGAAATTAAAAGAACCATAATCATAGGACCCACTCGTTTAAACGAGATAAATGATAAGGTCGAAATGAGTTGGTATGCTGTGAAACTTGTTTACCGTGAAACTTATTTTTTTTATAGACATACTCTTTAGTAATATAAGTCACACTCTTTAGTATTATAAGTCACACCCTTTAGTTATCACTACCACACTCCTTGCTATAATATAAGTCACACCCTTCACTTTTATGAGTAATACTCTTTATAGTAAAAAGTCACACCCTTTACAATAAAATGTCACACTCTTTAGTAATATAAGTCACACTCCTTAACCAATTTAACCGTGAAACTTGTTCACAATATACATTGCCGGTCGAAATTAGTTTTTCTAGGCGATATTAAGAAGGAATATAATTTAACCAGGTGGCTTAGCCCACCTGGCCACTGGGCTCCTCAATTGAGTGGGAGACCCAGGTTCGATTCCCTTTGGGAACGAATTGGAGTATGGGAGTTATAAGGTGGCTTGGTGAATTTGTGGAGTGTTTGGGTGCTTGGTGTACTAACTACTAACAACTAACAATTAACTTTGTCCGATCAAAAAAATAATTAAGAATGAATATAATTTGAATATGACGCTTTAACATTTTAAAATCGATGAATATTGATTTGGATATGTCGTGTGCTAGTTTGCAGTAGTCAGTCTTATGCATGAGATCGTCTCATACAATTTTTTTCTTTCTTTCTTTTTTCACTTATAAATTCGTGGTATTTTGGGATTGAATTGTTTAGCCCGAAGTATATAGGGTTAACACCCACATATATAGTACTATTTTAAAATTTGATATAATTATTATAATTTTACAAATAATTTATTTTTATTGTTACATGGTGTATAATTTTTGATAAAGATGAATTATGATACTTATCAAGGTAATAATACCATATAATAACATGTTGGACTAGCAGTGATTGTGAAAATTGAGAAAGTTACGTTGTCAAAAAAAAATAAAAAAATTGAGAAAGTTACAATATTTTTATGAATGGCTTTCTTATATGTGGTTGATTCAATTAATCATGTGTTATGTATTGTTTAATTTTATCTTTGAAATTTAAATTTGATCATGGTACTTGTTATTTAGATTTTTTTTTTTTTTTTAACTTTTACTTGATAGTTACAAACGTAAATCACGGTGAGTTAGTTTCCAGTAAAACTTGTTCATTTTATGAGATTTTTATTTAGAGGCACACTTACATGAGACGGTCTCACGATAAAACCGGGTATATGTTGAACATTGTCGCTTTAACACTTTAGGAGGGATGAGTGTAATTTGTCTTTAAGTTGTCATAAATACTATATGCAAGACGATGCCTCATGCATGAAGGCACCGCCTCATATAAGTTTTTGTCTTTTATTTAATAATACACCATAACACACATTTAATAATAGTATACACTTATAAATTAAAATCACACATAATAAATATATTTTGTGTGTGTAAAAATATTATGATATTAATTTATATATAAAATTAGTGATAGTACTATTGAATGAATCGTTTTTTATGTTATAAAACTTGTTCACAATAGAGATAGAAATAGTCAATATCTTCTTTGCATTAGATATACCGTGCACACCATTGCACGTTTTAATACAAATAAATTATGTATTTTAATATAATAAATCCTACGTTGCAAAAGTACACTATATAATGCTATATAATGCACGATGCAGTTGACGTACAACTAGGGGTGAAAAATTTACCAAAAATACCGGTATACCGGCTTAAAATATATCGAATTTACCGGAATTTTTGTTACGGTATGGTACTGTACCAGAATTTTCGATACGGTAACGGTATAAATTTTCAAAAGTCATGGTATACCGAATATATACCGGTATACCGAAATATTTTCTCGGTATACCGGTATATTGAATATATACCGTACCATATTTAGAAAAATATATAATATCTTTTATTTTTTTAATTTAATTAATATTTGAGACAATAATACAAACCTAGGGGTTATAGAATTTTTGTACAGATGGGGCTATGAAAGATTCACCCTTTAGTGTGTGTGTTCTCCATAATTTGAGGGGCATTGCATGTAAATTGTTCCTGATCTTGGCTGTTCTTGAATGGTGAAGTGAGATACCATTTTTGTGTGGAAATCTTGGTTGTTCCTGATTCAAGTTGGAAATTGGAATTCGTAGAATTTTTTTTGAGTGTTTTAAAACTAGTCTTTAAGGGAGATATATATTGTTAAAAAATTATTATTCATAAAATATAGATTTTTTTAAATAAATAATCAAGGTATGAACGGTATACCATTAATTCGGTATGAAACTGTATACCGTTAATTCGGTATGTACCGAAAATTTTGGTACGGTACGGTATATCGAAATTTCGGTACGGTATACGGTATGTGATTTTAGCATACCGAAATTAAGGTATATCGAACTTCGTTATGCCGTAATTTTCGATACGATATGGTATGAATTTTTACACATCGTAAATTACAGTACGATATACAGTATAACCGATACGGTACGGTACGGTATGCCACCCTACGTACAACACTACAGTACTACACTAGGCAACGTGTAAATATTTAATCAAACATTTTGACTTCTTTCTCCACAATTGCTTCAAATCTTATCTTCTACAGTCAAAATCTATCTAATTACTCCCTTGGTGGGACCATATTTTTCTAATATTTACATGATAATTATGTGTAAATATTTAAGTGTAAATATTTAATCAACACAAACTCTATAATTACTTGGAATCTTATCTTCTGCAAACACCAATTATCTCCCATGGATTTTCTACACTTTTTCTTCTTCATCTTCTTCATCTTCTTCCCCCTTTCCCTCCTCTACTCACTCAAACCAATCTGCCTAACAAAATTCCAAAAATACCCTCCAAGCCCGCTTCTCTCCTTGCCCCTCATAGGCCACCTCTATCTCTTAAAAAAGCCCCTTCACCAAACCCTAACAAAACTATCGCACAAATACGGGCCGGTCCTGTTACTCAATTTCGGGTCACGGCCAGTTCTCGTCGTCTCATCCCCCACCGCAGCAGAGGAATGCTTCACCAAAAACGACGTCGTTTTCGCCAACCGCCCCAAATTGCTCGCCGGGAAACACCTCGGGTACAACTACACGAGCCTCATTTGGGCACCGTACGGCGATCACTGGCGCAATTTACGTCGCATAGCCTCAATCGAAATCCTATCAACAAATCGCATCAATTCGTTTTCCGAAATTCGGAAAAACGAGATCCACGCGCTCGTTCGTCGTCTCGAAACAGAGACGAGAGCGAGTGAAAACGTTGAGATGAAAACGGCGCTGTTCGAGACGATGCTGAACGTGATGATGCGAATGATCGGCGGGAAGCGGTACTACGGCGATGAATCGGGGAGTGTTGAAGATCGGATGAAGTTTAAGGAGATTGTGAAGGAGACTTTGGAATTGAGTGGCGCCACGAATGTCGCCGATTTTGTGCCGATTTTGAGGTGGATCGGGATGGATAAGCTGGAGAATCGGTTGAAGGTTTTGAAGGTGAAGAGGGATGATTTAATGCAGGGTTTAATTGATGAGAGGAGGAGAATCGACGGTTGTGATGAAAAGAGGGATAAAACTTTGATTGATGTTCTGCTATTGTTACAAAATGATGATCCTGATTGCTATAGCGATGAAATCATCAAAGGCATGATGCAGGTACTTGTTTCATAGTGTTATTGATTATGGTATGCAATCTCTGATCACATATTGAAAAGAAGCCATTGATGTTTATCAATTGATTGTGTTTTTGCTGTGATTGCTTCTATCATTTTGTGTTATTTGATCTATCGAGATTTCGATTTCTTGTGTTGAATCGAAAAATTCATATAGGTGATGTTATCAGCTGGGACAGATACTTCAGTTTCAACAATGGAATGGGCAATGTCACTCCTACTCAACAATCCAGAGTGTCTAATCAAAGCACAGAGAGAAATCGACACGATAGGCAATTCGAGAATGATCGATGACACGGACCTCCATCGCCTTCCTTACCTTAACGGAATCATAAACGAGAGCCTTCGTATTTACCCAGGTGGTCCGTTGATCGTCCCTCACGAGTCATCAGCAGATTGCACTGTCGGGGGATACAGAGTCCCCCGAGGAACAATGCTGCTGGTGAACTTATGGGCCATACAGCATGATCCCAAGTTGTGGGACGAGCCGTGGGAGTTCAGGCCCGAGAGGTTTATGGATTCGAAAGGGGAAAGGGATGGACTTGTGATGTTTCCGTTTGGGTATGGGAGGAGAAAATGTCCCGGGGAGAATTTGGCAATGCGTGTCGTTGGCCTAACCCTAGCGTCGCTCATTCAGTGCTTTGAATGGGCTAGAGTCGGGGAAGAGATGGTGGACATGGGCGGCGGGCCTGGGCTTACGATGCCCAAGGCTCAGCCGCTCCTTGCAAAATGCAAGCCGCGTCCGATGATGGTGAAGTTGATTTCTCAGCTTTGAGAAAATATAGAATTTGTGAAGTAAGATTTCTTAGATCTATCAACATTGTACAAATGTATTGGTTACCATGATATGTATCCATTTGCCTGTCACAAAAAAATTAATTTGCATGAAAATATAATTTACTTATTGTGTATCATCAAATAACAAATACAAATTCAAGAAAGAAAAAAAAAAAAGATTCACGGTGCTGAGTTTACGTCAGTGCAACAGAATTAATATTGTTAAGAAAAAAGTATCCAATGACAATTGTTTAGGAAAGAATCTGTATAACAACGAATCTGCAGAGGTTCAGCGATGCAATTGAAAATGAAAAGCGAATTAATCTACGGAATATTCTAACCCTATAGGATTGGTAATTACTAACTACAATTGCTTATAAATATGATAAAAATTCTCATGAGACACTTATACATAAAATGATATATAATTAAGTAAGCCCAATCAAATTTCGCTCTTTTTAAAGGGTTCAAGTGTCATATTCGGTCTTATCAATATGTGCATCTTCTAGAAAAAAAAAAACAATTAATTAATTAATCTGGCATAGACGATGATATAATCAACAAGACTGGGTGAAATCAAATATCAATAAAAAAATAAACAACGAGTCCATTTATGGGGGTCGCTTTCTTTAATTGGAAGTTAAGAATAAACAGATATAGAAGGTTCCGTGGAATTTGTGGAACTGAGAGGATTCCGTCTCATCTAAAAACTAGAGCTTGTAGTGAGGGTCGGGAATAATCTATTTATTTAATTTCCCTCAACACTCCTCCTCACTCATTGTGGTAGAATCATTCTTTCTGCTTTCCTGAGAAGAGGCTCAACAGAAAGTGGACAATTTAAATGGGTGGAGTCTTCCATTTTAATCGAACCCACAACCTGGGCTCTGATACCATACCATGAGAGGATTCTGTCTCATCTAAAAGCTCGAAACATAGTGAGGATCGAGAATAATCTATTTATTTAATTTCCCTGAACAGGAACCATCGATCACTTTGATTTATATTAACGTCGTTCCTTGCATCTTGTTTCAAAATTTGACTTGGTGGTGTGGTTGTCATCATGAGTTACTACAAATCGCTGCTAATTGGTTTATAATACACACCAATAACCATTAACTTTATATATAATTAAGTCCTTGATATTCATGTACAATGATGTGCCGATCTATAAATTAATATGTGTGATATATTTTACGACATAATGCACAAATTCTTTCGTGTAACTAATTTATATATAGTATGAAATTGATATAAGTTTAACATCGAAAATTTAATCAACATAACGAGGCATTCGAATCTCTTGTATAGAGTATTATCTCGACTATAGAGTATATATGCCTCATGAATAAAAATGAAAAACTTGAATTTTTAGGGTATATATATACTGTATCTCAATTCTCAACTGTGTAGGAAGCAAATGAATATAATTTGTTTATGAGATAAATATTTATTATTATTATTATTATTATTATTATTATTTTTAACCAGATATTTTATCTTGTAATATAAAATGGAAAAAGTGGGACGATTTATATAAAAATATTGTGCAAGTGTGACCTACCTCGATGGACAAAAATAAAGGAGAATTACAAGTAAAACTCGTGTTTGCTTATATTGACAAAGCAAAGGATCTTGATTCTTGGGGGCCTTTTAGAAAAACTATGTTTTGTTTTGGTGTTTGAATATTAGGATTTTGATATCTGGAATTTAAAATTAGTTATAGTGTGTGATTTTGAAAATTCATTTATTTTATAAAACTACCACTACTACACTATAAATCTATTATTATACTATTCAAAATTAAAAGACAAAAATACCTCTTATTATTTATCAGGATTTTAAAATCTATTAAATTTTATTTTTAAAAGTTAATTAAACCCCAAAATAAACATGCCCTTTGGTGATTATCGTAAAAGTAATTTTAAGTATTTTCAAATTAAATAATTCTACTTAAATTAATTATTTAAAAATTGAAAAAAGTATTTTGTAGTACTTGATTTTAACTTTTCATCAATATTTTACTTTATCTATTTTTATTTGCCATTGGACAATTATAAGCAATTGATGTCGATTTTGGAGTTATTAAGTTGATTATACATTTTATTTTTATATGTATCAAGTTAGATACTTAGATCCAAAGATGTAATATTTTATTGTTCCTACTTATAAGATTATTCTGGTTCAGCTCATCATTTGTCTACTTAATACAGGTTCCAAAAAAACCTATCTCATAAACATTTTGCAAACACGCCCTTGCCTTTCGTCAATTTAGATTATGGAAAGTAGTTTAACTATAAAAAAAAGGAAATAAAAGATAGATATCTGTCAATGACTTGGGGGCGTTTTCAACTTCTACTCATGATGATAGAAATGCTTAATTTTTAAGTTAGTGTGACCCATTTTTTTTAAAATAAATATTTTTAAATTTTTATTTGAGTTCTAAAACATACCCTCACCGTTACAGATTTGATGAGTAGACTATTAAACATGTCTTTGTCCCTGGAAAATTAGTAACGTATTTCAGTCTTGATACCCAATAGAATCCGCCATTACTCTTTTCATTTTGAGACCTCATCGTATGTCACATGATTTCATTATTAGTTCCACATGGGTTTTGAATTATTTCTCACTCCAATATCACCTGTCCATATCAATTACTATAAAATTGGGTAGAATCATTTTAACAATTGAAAAGAGAGATTCCTTTTTAGCATCTCATATGACTATTTGAATTGAAATATGCACAATTTAAGAAACATGAATCTACTTCGAGATTCGCAACATATGTACGAAAAGAAAAGGTATTTTCTTCCCAATTCCAACTCAATCATCAATGTAAAAATTGTTGAATGGTATAAGGATCACAGGATATATTGTTGATGCCTATAAGGTTGTGGTCCGGTGGGCTACGTTATAATTTTATTTGTAACAAATTGATATAAGGGTTGGGTACCCCTTATATTTTTTCGGTAGGTTTAAATTATTTTCAGATAAAAAAAATCATCAAACATGTAAAAATCACATGCAAATCATTCTCTATGATTGTTTCAAGGCTTATTGAAAATATTGTTTCATATTATGTTTGAATTTATGCTCGGCCCGTTCTATAAAAATAATTATGTTCAAATTTACCACAAATCAATAAAACATAATTTTACCTGTAAAATTTTCAATAAACTCTTAGTTATAGAAACACAAATTATAATGATTATAAATTGAGGTCATTAAATATGAGTATTTTAAATAATTTTCGCATTTTTATTATAAAAAATAATAATAATTTGAAACAAATCAAAAAGAAAATTATACTCCCTCTGTTGTACTATAAGTTTCTCCCTTTTCTTTTTCATCCGTCTCACAATAAGTTTTCTATTTCTATAAATGGAAAAAGTAACACTATTATCCATAATTTTTATCCTTATTTTTCATACAGTATTACAAAGAATGTCATTAACTAATTCACTAATTACTCCACATACATTTTTCCTCTCTCCCAATAGGCAATACCCATAACTACCCTTCATTTTTATTATTTTATTATTATTCTTTAAACAAAATAACAAAAAGAAACATGAATTTTATATCGGGATGGAGTGAGTAACTATTTTTATAAGAATAAAAGGATATATAAAATTTCATATCGAAATTTTAGGTATACCGATATTGCTACACTCATCGACTCGATTTATTATATGCTGCCCAACATGACACTTCACATCATTTCGTTAAGGCATTGTACCAGCTGTTAAAACGTGGTATACTATACAACATATTAAAGCAGGTGTCACAGCCAAGAAAAAAATCCATTGATCACTCATGTCCAAATTTCCACCAAATGTCTCTCACATTCATGACCACATTTATTGGACCCAAACCAAATTCCACCATAAGTTTAATTCCAAGCATCAAACACACTCATTCCTCCTCCAATCCAAAAATGAATCCACTTTATCTTTCATACCTTCCACTAATATTTGCTCTCTACATTTTCACAAAACACCTCTTACACAAACTACACAATCTCCCACCCACCCCACTCCTCACCCTACCCTTCCTCGGCCACCTCCACCTCCTCAAAAAACCCCTCTACCGCTCCTTGGCCAAAATCTCCGGCCGCCACGGCCCCGTCGTGCTCCTCCACTTCGGCTCCCGCCGCGTGCTCGTCGTCTCCTCCCCCGCCGCCGCCGAGGAGTGCTTCACCAAGAATGACGTCATCTTCGCCAACCGGCCGCACCTCCTCGCCGGAAAACACCTCGGCTACAACTACACCTCCCTCGCCTGGACCTCCTACGGCGATCACTGGCGGAACTTACGCAAAATATCTTCCATCGAGATCTTGTCCACTCACCGCCTCCAAATGCTACACTCCATTCGGGCCGATGAGATTAAGGCCATGATTCGGGCCTTGAATCGGGCTTCGGGTCAGCGGCGGCTGGTGGATATGAAGACGGTCTTCTTTGAGCTGACCATGAACGTCGTCATGAGAATGATCGCCGGAAAAAGGTACTTAAATAATTTCATCTCATTTAAAAATTTAGAATTTAAATATATATGTGAAATTAATTAATTTAGGAGTATTAATCTTTTATTTAAATTCGAAAAGGGTGAAATTAGTTAATTTATTTTAATTCTCTAGTATGATGTGTGTGGATGTGAGCAAAATAATCTGATGCTATGAAAAAATTTCGTTTCATTTTTAAAATTCCAATTAATATAAAAATGTGTGAAATTAATTCGTTTATATTAATTTTTTTGATAGGTACTATGGCGAAAATGTGGAGGAGGTGGAGGAGGTGGGACGGTTTAGGGAGATTGTTAAGGAGACATTCCGGCTGGGGTCATCAAATTTAGGGGATTTCTTGCCGGTGGTGCGGTGGTTGGGGATCGGCGGCGCGGAGAAAGGGCTGGCGGAGCTGCAGAAGAGGAGGGAGGTTTTTATGCAGGAGGTGGTGGAGGAGTGTAAGACAAGGTTGAGAAAAGGAGAGGCGGAGGGTTGGACAAAGACGATGATTGAAATGCTGTTGGAATTGCAGGAAAAGGAACCCGAGTATTATACTGATAAGTTAATAAGAAGCTTGATGCTGGTAATTCCTTTTTCCCTTTCTATATTTGCAAATAATTCAATCTCTAATTATGATGTTATATTTCTGGGCGAACTTCACTTTTACCAAATCTTATGTTACTGCTAGGGCTGGAGGAAATACCGAAAATACCGGTATATCGCACTTACCGTACCGAAAAATATCAAATTTATCGAAATTTTTGGCATACCAAAATTTTTTAGATGCGGTATGGTATCAAGTAGTATCTTAGTGATATCTATAAATATTTTTAGATATCTTGAAAATATTTTGAGATCTCAAATATTTTTTTTATATCTGAAAATCCTATATTCAATTTCATATATATTTTTTAAAATAAATAATAATTATATTATATATATATATATACACTAATACACAAAAAATCCAAAAAATCCCTTCTCTCTCCCGCCTCCTTCTCCTCCCCTCCCCCCCCGTCTCCTCGCCTCCCGCCTCCCCTTCTCCCCGCCTCCCCCTCCCATTCTCCCCTTTCACCCGCCTCCCTCCCGCCTCCCTCATTACTGTCGCCTCCCTCCCTCTGCTTGTGCGTCCCCGACCTCCCTCACGCCACCGCTCTCTTCCTCCATTTCGGTTTCTTCAATCGGCCGCCCGTCGCCCCCAAGCCAAACCATCCACCACGTGACCACGCCCGTCGCCGTCGCCCCTCCTCCCCTCCGCCACCCGCTCTCTTCCTCCTTTTTTTTTTTTTTTTTTTATGCAAGAATCGAAATTTGTTAAATTAGGGATTGTTTGGGGTGTTAAATTAGGGATTGTTGGAGGTGTTAATATGCTGAGATTGTCTTGTTTGAATTGCATACCAATTTTTTGGTTTGGTTTGGTTTGAATTGCATACCAATTTTTTGATTTGGTTTGGTTTGAATTGCATACCAATTTTTTGGTTTGGTTTGGTTTGAATTGCATACTAATTGTTGGGGGTGTTAATATGCTTTCGAATTTTGGTTTGGTTTGGTTTGTTTTGAAGTAGAAGCAATTTTTGCAATAATGCGTATCGGTATCAATATTGGCATCTTAAAATTTCGATATACCAAAAATACCAAAATTTTTCGATATAAAAATTTTTGATATACCTTGTTGTCATCTACGAATTTTTTACCGAAATTTTTTTTATGACAACAGTATGACTTTTTATCGAAATTTCGGTATCTGCGAAATTTTAATATATGACAACGGTATGAATTTTCATTATCACGAAAATTTCGTAAAAATAACGATATGGCGAAAAAAAAAAATTAAATTATCTTGCGTGCCGTCCACCTAATTCTTGCATAATAGGATTAATGAAATATTTAAATTAGAACACTATAGAAAATATTGGTTAATCTCACGATCTCTTGTATGTTGTCGTAACACCGCTCATAGGCATGCGTGGGGGGACGACAAGATACCTAATTTTTTTTTCGACATACCAATTATCAGATCAAATTTTCGGTATACCAAAATTCATACCAAGAAAATATCATCTAAAAATTTAAGATAATACCGAATTTTGGTATACCAAAAAATCATACCGTTGTCATAATCAAAATTTTGATATATCAAAAATTTTGGTATTTTTTTGGTATATCAATTTTCGGTATGCCAATATTGATACCGATACTGCACCATTGCAAAAATTGCTTCTACTTCAAACCAAACCAAACCAAACCAAAATTCGAGCATATTAACACCCCCAACAATTAGTATGCAATTCAAACCAAACCAAACCAAAAAATTGGTATGCAATTCAAACCAAACCAAACCAAACCAAACCAAAAAATTGGTATGCAATTCAAACCAGATAATCTCAAAGATATTAACACCCCCAACAATCCCTAATTTAACACCCCCCACAATCCATAATTTAACAAATTTCGATTCTTGCATAAAAAAAAAGGAGAGCATAACTTTATTAGAGGTGTGAGGGAGAAAGAGAGCGGGTGGCCTGGCTTGGGCGACGGCGTGGTCACGTGGTGGATGGCTTGGCTTGGGCGACGGCGGCCGATTGAAGAAACTGGAAATGGAGGAAGAGAGCGGGGCGGGAGGGAGGCGGGGTGACGGCGGCGGGAGGGAGGTGGGGCGACAACCATGAGAGGGAGGCGGGCGACAACAAGGAGAGAGGAGAGAAATGTATGTGAGTCGAGTGGTAGTGGGGATGTAGATGGAGTTGTGGGCTATGGCGGCGGGGAGGTGGGGAGACGGCGGCGGGGAGGCAGGTGAGAAGGGGAGAAGGGTGAGAAGAGGAGGCGGGTGTAGACCGAGTTAGGGTTTCATTTTTGTGATTTGTGTGTTAGTGTGTGTATATATATAATATAATTATTATTTATTTTTTTTAAAAATATTTGAAATTCAATATAGGATTTTTAGATATCTAAAATATTTCTATATTCATATATATTTTCGGTATATCATGATATACCGAAATTTCTATATTCATATATGCTTATATCATCGAATTTTCGATAAAACCATATCGTATGCCTTTTTAAATTTTAATATTTTTCGGTACGGTAAGTGTGGTATATCAGTATTTTCGGTATTTCCTCCGCCTTAGGCATGCGACATGCCATGTTAATCTCAATGATTCTATTTTTTTTTTTAATAAAGTTATTTATACCTTATGATAGAGTACCAGTGATTTTAAAAAATTAAATAGTAGGCTGGTCAGTACCAGTAGTAGTTAAACTAAAATATGATTTAAATATAGTTGTTAGAATTATTATCCACCAAATGTAAATTTAAAGGTGGAGTCGAAGAAAAGTATATGTGAATATGATCTGAATAATTGCATAATATGCTAATCAAAGGAACTTTTTCGGTGGAAATTGTTGATTTTTTGGATGTTAAGGGTAATGCTAGTCAAAGTGGGTGGGCTCCCAGTAGGAGATAAGATTGGAGAGTTGGACAATTATTAATTATTATATTAATATAATCAAGAATCAAGTTCACTAATCGCTGAACCAAATCAGTGTATTTACTCTTTTACCCATTTTTGTATGGCAGGCTTTCCAGAGTAAGACACGTGGATAGTGGGTAACATATAAAAATAGTATTAAAGAGGATATTTAATGGAGTAATTAATTGTGAAAACTGAAAAGACCCAAAATGATTCAGAATTGAGATATGCTACGATATAGATGACAAAAGGTCAAATGGGATCACATGTTCTAGGAGTATATATGAAGTAAATGTCCATACTGTTGAACTATACTAAGAACAATACATAATAACTTGTATATAATTCATTTTTAATATATATTCATTAAAATAAAACATCTATAAACTGCGTAAGTTTAAGTTTTAAAATTTTAGTTTAAGTGCCCCAAATTTAATTTGAATTCTTTGTTAGAAGTTTAATAATTTTCGAATTTGAGCCCATATAAGTTCTACTATTTAAAATTATCACAAAAAATTATATAAAATTGTCTCATGTGATCGGGCACTTCATCGAATGATCGAGCAACTTGGTCTCCAGCACCATGAATGTAAAATATATGTTATTAAAGTTCATTATCTTATTTGTGGTTCTAAATAATATTGCAAATTAATTGTAGAATCTGCCGACACCACATGAGGCTAAAGAGAAATCGAGGGGAGAACGAGGGACTCCAATTTAATATCTTCGAACTTAGTTATCCCATGGTGAAGACTTAGATCAAGATGATCATTTACGATCTAGGGTGCACCGGATGGTATCGTCTAATGCTTTCGATATCGTCCACGTTCCCATGCTTGCTCACTTTCATCGAATACTTTCCAAGAATTCATTCGAGTGAGGAACATGTGTTCAAGTCTTGAATGACCAGTGGTTGAGTCTGACCACCATAGCCTTTTTTACCTCATGTATGTGTTTACTAATTCTCAATATTCATTTTTAGATAGTTTAATTTTTCTTTTTAAATATTAATTAACGATATATATTTGGTTAAAGATATTTGGGTGAGGTATATCTCTCCGTAGATAACCGAGCAAGTGGAATGTACTCCTCTCGCGTCCCCCAAGTGTCTTGCATAATGGGTGATAAGGTACATGCACCATGGATGGGTTAGTTAATCATATGTTGAATCTAACCGGGCGATCATCTCATTTTTTTGGCCAACAAATGTGGGGTGAGTGATAAACATTTCGTTAAAATTTGTATTCATGTTTATAATATTTGCACATATATATGCTAAATTTGCGATTAATTTTAATATTCTCAATATAATATAAGAACCATTTATCTTGGTGCCATACCATACACATGAAGTACATTAAGTGTGTATTTTATGGACCCAAATTTCGTGATGGAGTTTATTCAAATCGCCTCGATCTCGTTTATTCATATATGGGCGTAAGTTCATTTTTAATATTCTATACAATGATTTGTTTTTACTTTTAAAATTATGCATATTTAATCTATTTTTATTTTTTAATTATAATAATAATAATGTGATGACGATGTATCGGAATTTTCTTCAAAGTCGAGGTTCAAGATCCAACTTAAATAAAGTGAACCTGGATTAACATTAAGATAAATTTAATTTAAGTAAATTATCAAACTAATTAATAGAAAGAAATCATAATTGTAATATGTGATTATAATTGTTAATCAATAGGTTCCGAAAGACAACGAGATAATGACCATTGTGGACATTTTGTGTGTTCTTTATAGAAGATATAATCCGCGCTTCTCTAAATCGAACATTCCTCTCAATGTAAGTCAAATTTATCGATTTATTTAAATTATTATTGATTGAATAAAAATTCATACTATATTGATTGATTAGTTTGTTTTGCGGTTTGTCTATGAATGTGAGCTCAAGTCTTACTCTAAAAAAAGATCGAGAAATGGAAAAAAACGACGATTGATTTGGTACCTTTTACAATCGATTCTTATATTCATACGATATTGAGTGAATGTTGTTTGAAATATTGGTAGCGTGTAAATAAATTATATATTTGTGATTATATATATTTCATGTTTTTTTTGACGTATTAGACGATATGTTTATGATTGTATGTTTATTTATTTAAGTGATGTGTATGTTTATTAATTTATTTGATGTTTTGGTATATATATATATGTGGTTTATGGTTTTTTTATAGGATTTTTTGGTTTATGGTATATGATTTTGGGCGTATATATAAGTTTTGGTTTATAGTTTTATTATAGGATTTTTTAAATATAAATTAATAATTAAAAAAGATATTTAGACAAGCGGTTAATAACCATCTATGTAAATATAAAAACATGAAATTAAATTTTTTTTAACTTAGATGGGGGTTGATAACCTGTATCCAAGCTAAATCTTGCAAAGTAGTTGAAAACCCATTTGTCTTCTTTTCTTGGGCAAATGTTTTTATCACCGTCCGGTTTTTGAAACAGGTGATATCTTGGAAGCGGTTATAATTTCTCGAGGTCATTTTCACATGATTGTCCCCCCAGAAATGTGTATTAGTGTTCGGGACCCTAGAATGGGCACTCTCTCTCCTACTCAACAACCCACGTGTCCTCAAAAAGGCTCAATCTGAGATCGACGATCAAATCGGACACGATCGGTTACTAGACGAATCAGACATCGCCAAACTCCCGTACCTAAATTGTATCATCAATGAAACCCTACGCATGTACCCTCCGGGGCCATTGCTAATCCCCCACGAGTCCTCCGACCAATGCACGGTCGGAGGGTATTTGTCCCACGGTCCCACTTCGCCTTTGTGAACGTGTGGGCCATATAGAACAACCCTAAGAATTGGGAAGACGCAATGGAGTTCAAACCGGAGAGGTTTGAAGGAATCAATGGAAATAGGGACGGGTTTATGATGGTTCGTTCATTTCCATATGGGTTGTGAATTTGTACTTAATTACGAGGGCTGTTAATTTGATCTTCAGTGATCGGGTATCACCAAATTAACTACAACGTAATATGTACTGTCTTATTGAACGGGTTTGCAATAAACATATATAACATTAATTCATATTTAATGCAACAGTGATTAAATATTTATTTCAGTAAATAAATAAGAAACATCAGTTTTGTTATACAAAGTAAAAACATACTTTTCAGTATAACCCCAACATCGACCTCCTCGAGGAAAGAAGATTGGAAGCCAACCTGAAGAACGCAAATTACAAGCAAAAGTTGGAGAAATACTACAACTCGAAATAAAAAATTCGAAGATTCAAGGTTGGTGAACTCGTTTTAAAGAAAATTCTCGTAGTCCAGAAATGAGTTTTCGGCCCGATCTGGGAAGGCCCAATGAAAATTTTGAAATGTCTACCAAATGGGGCTTATCAACTCGAAGAAATGGATGGCACACCCGCGATGTACCCGTGGAACGCGACCTACTTGAAAAAGGTTTACCAGTAACCATCTGTCTTCATGCATCATGTTTTCATTTAGTTTTATCAATTTCATGAATGAACTCACATTTATCTGAGCATTTTTGTTTGGAAATCTGTCATTATTTTACACCACCTTTTTACATTCCCGGACTTGGAGGACTGGTCCCCGACCTCTCACGAGTTCGGTTATAAATAAATCCGTGAATGAAAAAGCACATGAAATGAATTTTAAACCAAAAATGAACCATCTCAAAATTTGCATAACCTTTTTCTTTTTTCAATCTTTCACATTTACGAACTTGGGGGACTGGTCCCCGACCTCTCGCGAGCTCGATCAAAGTAGAGATTCGCAAATGGAAAGAAATTAGAATCTAAGTCGACCTCGGTCGCATATCCTATCTAAGTCGACAAACCAAGAATATTAGAAGGCAATCGCGTCGTATACCCTATCTAAGTCGACCTCGGTCGCATATCCTATCTAAGTCGACAAAGCCTAGAATATTAGAAGGCAATCATGTCGCATACCCTATCTAAGTCGACCTCGGTCGCATATCCTATCTAAGTTGACAAAGCAAGAATATTAGAAGGCAACCACATCGCATACCCTATCTAAGTCGATCTCGGTCGCATATCCTATCTAAGTCGACAAAGCCAAGAATATTAGAAGACAATCACACCGCATACCCTATCTAAGTCGACCTCCGTCGCATGTCCTACCTAAGTCAACAAAGCAAACAGCCACAATAATCGAAAGACGAAGGAAGAAGCAAAAAAGAAATAGAAGCAATGCTGGATTGAAACAGAAAACAAAAAGTTCATTAAACAACGCTCGAAGGCAACCAAAGCACAACGTCCGGAGGCGGCAAAAACTTATGCCCGGTGGGCAAACATTCCAACACCCCGGAGGGCAACCTAACAACTTAATCGAAAACCCCGAAAGGCGAGTACAAAGAAACGCCCAAAGGCAACTGGCATACTGCCCCAGAAAAACTCCAAACAAGTTCAGATCGGTGGAGCCTCCGAGGTCCCCTCACGAGGGATGGTTGACGCATTGTGTTCGACCTTGGGCATCTCAACACCTCCGCCAGAACCTCCTCCAACATCTCCACCACCGACAATCCTATCGCCACCAGCCTAGCCCTGCATCTGGTTTAACATCCCGAACAACTCCTCCGGATCATATAGATTAGAGCTGGGAGGTAGGAAACTGAAATCGACACCGAAGGCAGCGAGATCCTTTATAGGAAGATCTTCCCCATCACGCACAGGGTTGTTGCGCATGTACGAGATGAGCCCATCTTTGACCTCCATCTGCACCCCCGCGAGGTCGCTCGCCTTATGCACCGCCCGCACGATGTTAGCATAAGAATGAATGTAGGCGATGTTGGATGCATGGCTACGCTCAGATTTAATGGTGGCGGGGACCTTCTTGATCTCGGTTTCCAGATGTTGAACCCGACCCTCTAACTCCGAGATCTGGCGGAGACTGGCTTCCTCTTTTTGGGTCCGGAGGTCGAGATCCTTGGTCATCAGCTCAATCTTCTTCATCACGTTATCCCGTTCTTGGGTGATCTCCTTCAGCTTCTCCTCCGCAGCCATCTTGGCGTTAATAGTGACCTCCCAGTCCTTGGCATGGCGCTCCGAGTCCCGCTTTATCTGCACACAAGCCTCCTCAGCCCTCTGTGCCTGTTGCCTGGCGTGGATATATTGCTCCCGGCTTCTCTCGAAGAAGGCCAAGGACTGACACAAATGATCGACCCCCGAGGTCATATTCTCATAAAAGTGTTGTGTCATCGCCTCCTCTTGCAGAGCTAATGTCCAGGACCTCGGAGCATCCTCGGCGATGTAGCTGAGAAAAGTAGGCTGAGGGTCATTGCTCGCGGGACTCCGCGACCACAGATAATTGCGGGAGGCCTCACCTCGGAAAATCCCATCTTCCAGTTTGTACCTGCGAGATAATTTTCAATCAAAAAGAAGTACACCATAATAACTCAGGACATACAAAACGTCATATATAAAAGAATACCTCTTACGGCGCTCGGGGTTCCAACCCAGAAAAGTCTCATTCCCCGCCTCGCGATCCTTGCGGGAATTCAGCTCAAAGACAGTGTCTGGATTGCCTCCGGATCCAGAAATCGTTATCCTCCAGCTCGGCGAGTTCCTCAGGGCCTCGAGGTCCACAGCGGGCGCTTCTACTTGAACTTCTCTCCAACGTCCGGGCCTCCGACATGCACGCTTCTGACCCCGCGGCATAGATGGGCCCTTACCCCCCGACGTCGGCATCCCGGTGGCTTCATTCTTTCCCTCCGCTTGGCCTTGCTGTTTCTTCTCCTTTTTCTGCTTGGAGAACTCGAGGGCCAAGGCGACCTTCTCTCGAAACTCTTCGGCATTCAAATTATTCATAGCTTCGTTGGCTTTTTCAGAAGAGAAATGAATAGGCTCGATAAAGGTAATTAGAAAAGCAAAATGAACGTATTAACCCGAGTTCATACAAAAGTGAATCGATAAACAAGAAGTGCGAACTATAAAATAATTACCAAGAACGGCAGCATCGAGCGAAGAGCGAGGAGGAATGGTCAGGCCGGCTCTCTCCCAAGATTTAATCTTTTGCAAAATCGAAAGAGATGGCTCGTCGGGATCAATCAGGCTGACTTGAATAAGACGCAACAGGAAAGCCTTGGAGACCTCGGAGCGTTTGGCAGTTTTGGGACCTACATAAAAAAGGAAAAGTTAAATCAGTACTACCGAAAGAGGTAAATCAAAAACTCTTACGTTTGAAGAAAGCATAATCCCGGGGTATTTCCCGATATCCCAAGGCCCCCAAGGCGAACAGCGGACTCTGCCAGGCTCCCCTCACAATCCACCACTTTTTTTTTCCAATCCCGAAGCTTGTTCGGAAGGTCCTCCACCACCTTCATATAAGGGTGAGCCTTAACATAGTAATAGCCCTCTGTTTTCTGCCACTTCACCAATGAGATCAGCGTATGCATCTCCTTGACAGACCGAACTCTTCACATATCTGGCACTGAAAACGCTCTCCGATCTCTCACGAGTCGGCCGAGCGACCTCGACATGAGGATGATTTCTCAAATAATCCTGGAGCCTAGACCTCAGATCAAATACATCAACCTCATCATCCTCACTCGCCGCATCCGGAGTCACCTCATCCGACAGAAAGTAGAACTCAGCGGGATCAATATGATCTAAAGTATTCGCTCCCTCCCCAAACTCTTCCAAAATTTGATATCCTGTTCACCGAACTGGGTCATAAAAAGAGCCTTCCCCATTACGATGAAGGCGGCGACATTTGGATATAGCCTCATCCCGGGCAAGTACCGGAATTTCACTTACCATCTCCGACGAAACATCAACAACCAATCGTGAAGGGACCGAACTCTCCGCCACACTCGCTGCCCCACCACGACTATCCGTTTTGAAGGACATCTTTAACGAAGAACAGAGAGAAGAAAGAAGGCGGAAATTACCTGAAGAAGCGCAAGTCGCCGGATTTTTGCAGAAAATCGCCGAAAAATCAGAGGGGCTCTCAACGTTTTAGGATGCGAAAGTGAGAAATGAGAGGGGAAAGGGGCATTTATAGGAGGGAAATTGGGCGCGTGGGACAAACTCGTGACTTTTCAAATCAGCGCGTGAGCGACACTCGCCATCATTTCATAGCCTTTAGTAGTCGCGACAGTCGAGGCGAGCTGCCGTCATCGCACCAATTTCCAAGAAGATAGTCACACGTATCTGGGAAGTCTTAGGACCTCGCACATCACGATCGAGACAAAAGGGTAAATCAAACCATAAATAAAAAAAACTCTTTTTGAAAAAGCATAATCCCGGGTATTTCCCGATATCCCAAGGCCCCCAAAAGGCGAACATTGTTGCTCCCCTCATAATCCAGCCACTTTTTTTTTCCAATCCTGAGTTAGGAAGGTCCTCCACCACCTTCATATAAGAGTTGAGCCTTAACATAGTCAAAGCCTCATTCTCTACAAGTATGGTGCCTCTCCCTGCAAACAGCGAAAGCTTGGGGTTTTATACCAAACAAAGAGAGGATCCCAACTATGGTACTCCAACCATTAGGATTATCGAGTGGGAGCCAGGGTAACAGGAGAAACCTGTGATCATTAACGATCCCACCATCATCGAGTCATAATTCATTGAAATACAGCCCCTCAACCCGGAGGCATAATCAACCTCAGGGATGACATCACTAGGAACAAAAAATAAGAACAACTAAGGCTTCTTGGCGAAATAATCACATGACCGGCAATGAAAACACTTAGATCTCTCACGAAATCCATGATTATCCGAATTGATGATTTCTCAAATAATCCACGGAGCCTGACCTCCCATCAAATACATCCCATCATCCCCTCCCCGGGTCACAGGTCCCTTTGGCCTCTTAAGCATTTAATGATTTGCAGAGTCACTTTCGCTCCTTATGTTCTAAAATTTGGATATGGGAGAGTGAGCTCCACTCTCCCAAACCTTATATATATGGGTCATTTATGACCAAAAACACTAGAGAATTCAATATCATACCCAAACTCTTGCCAATTTATTCCTCCAACACTTATTCTCTCCAAACAATCATAAGATATAAATACAACTTATGCAACTCATTTATTGTTTGTGTCACTAGGATCGATAAGTCACATCTTAATCCCTAATCCATATATTTTAGTGCACAACAATTTAAATATTATCTTTTAATTGATTTCATTTAAAATGTGACAAAAATAGAAATAAATTATTAAAATTACCATATAATTATATTGAAAGTAATTAAAAATAAATATTAAATGAATTGACGAGTTGACCATAATCCTATCGTGCTCAATTCTATAGGGTCTCGGGCTAAAAGATTTATAATCTTATTGGTTCACGATAAACGGACCTGAAAAGCCTTAATTGTGGAGTAGATGGTGTATCATGTCAATTTTCATTTTATTAAACTAATATTTTTTTAAATGAGATGTCTTACATAATAAGATATTTTTAAATGTAATTACAATTATAATTTACAAACCACTACACATAAAATAACCTTAATTAAATAAAATATTAATTAAAAAAATCATGAAATCAAAATCATCCCAATTAATTCCCAAAATTACAATTAGGAAGAAAGAATGTTCACCATCTTCATCTTCACCATCACCATCACCATCACATACCAAATCAAATCCCTGCACACAAACAAACAATCAATTGATCCCATGCATACATTAATCCGATGACATCTTCTCCGACCAGCGTCAACAGTCCGACGTCACACCGCGCCCTCCACCGCCATGCCGAGCTCCCCCTCCTCCCCATTTCCCCCCATGTCCTCCCCGAATCCCCGGAAAAGCCCGCCATTCTTCTCCACACGGTGGAGATCGACGCCTCCGACTCCCCCGGCGTCTCCGTCCCTTCCTTCTCCTGGAAAAAGCTCTGGAAATTCACCGGCCCCGGGGTTTCTAATGAGCGTCGCCTTTCTTGATCCTGGAAACCTGGAGGGCGATCTGCAGGCCGGCGCCATCGCGGGCTACTCCCTGCTTTGGCTCCTCCTGTGGGCCACCCTAATGGGGCTTCTGATCCAGCTCCTGTCTTTGAGACTCGGGGTGGCGACGGGCCGCCACCTGGCTGAGATTTGCCGCGAGGAGTATCCGTATTGGGCCGGAGTGATGCTATGGTTCATGGCGGAGCTGGCGCTGATCGCCGCCGATATTCAGGAGGTTATTGGGAGTGCTATTGCTATCAAGATTCTTAGCAATGGGGTGCTGCCTCTTTGGGCTGGCGTTGTCATCACTGCTTCTGATTGGTGTGGTTTTTTATTTGCATAAATATATACATATATAGAGTAACACTTCTGTGAACCAGGTTTATACATGAAATCTATCACTGTTATGCACAAAAATTTTCACTATTTACGGTGATTTTTTTTTTGAACATAGCAGTGATAGTTTTTTTGCATGACATCGAAAGTTTTTATACATGATAGTGATATTAAAAAAACTAAATTCACGGTGAACTTAGGTTCACACAATTTTTTGTCATATATATGTGTAGTATAGAGTAATAATATGGAGTCTGATGTTATGTTCTTCAACACCTGCATAAAATACTTGTACACTGTAGCATGATACAAGCAGTTATATATATGTTACATAAACTACTTGTACCGTAGCATGATATAAGCAGTTATATGCAGTTGCTGGGCTCCATAATAAACCCATCTGTAGCATGGTCTAAGCAATCTATATTTTACATTTGAAAGATAGTTTTAGCTATGTGATACAGAGGGAAACTACTGATAAGTAAAAAATTGGAAAGAAAAGAATTTCTAATTGCAAATTTACTAGTGTTTCTTGATACAATTATGGTCATTGAGCAATTTACTAGGTTCTAGTTGCATTGTTCTATTACCTTGTTTTAGTTCAGTGACATAATTTGGTTTGTCTTGCTGCAATCTTATAAATCATGTCAAATTTATGACCTTTTTTTGGGATATGGTTAAAATGTGTGATGTGCCAAAAATTTTGTAGTGAAATGTGTTAATGTTTCAGTTTGATGGATATGAAGCATTAATTGTTGAACAGTTTCATCTTCTTATTTCTTGAGAATTATGGAATCAGAAAGCTTGAAGCATTCTTTGGTGTTCTTCTTACAAGCATGGCAATCTCATTCGCTTGGATGTTTATCGATACTAAACCTGGTGGAAAAGACCTCATAGAAGGTAATACAGTGTAGTTCAAGTAACACTGTGCACCACAACTAATACTGTTCAGTTAAATCAACTAATACCTTTTAGTAAAACAATTAATACCATTTATATCTAATTGCAGGACTGTTAGTACCTAAGCTTAGTTCGGAGACGATCCCAAAGGCCATCGGAGTCGTCGGCTGTGTAATAACTCCGTACAACGTATTCCTGTACTCCGCATTAGTCCAATCCCGAAAAATCGACTTAAAGAAGAGAGGAAGAGTGCAAGAAGCCCTAAACTACTACACAATCGAGTCCTCCCTCGCGGTTTTCGTCTCATTCGTGATAAACCTCTTCGTCACAAGTGTATTCGCAAAAGGGTTCTACGGGACGTCCCTAGCTAGCAACCTAGGCCTAGTAAACGCGGGCGAGTACCTTCAAGAAAGGTACGGCGGAGGGTTGCTACCGATTCTATACATATGGGGCGTGGGGCTTCTCGCGGCAGGGCAGAGTAGCACCATCACTGGCACTTATGCAGGGCAGTTTATCATGGAAGGCTTTCTCAATCTTCAGATCAAAAAATGGCTTAGATCTGTCATAACTAGAAGTTTTGCAATCTTGCCTACGGTTATTGTTGCTGTTGTGTTTAATAGATCTGAGGAGCTGTTTGATGTTCTTAATGAGTGGCTCAATGTGGTTCAGGCTATGCAGATTCCATTTGCAGTTATCCCTCTGCTGCATTTGGTTTCGGATGAGCAAATTATGGGCACTTTTGTCATTGGGCCTGCTGTTGAGGTAACCCGTTTTTATCGTCTTTTCATAGTTCTGCGTAACTTGTCTTACATTATACGGTCTTGAACGAGAGTTAAAAAATGTTTTGGTCTCGTAACTTATGTACTATCCACTTTTGTCCCAATTATTAAAAAATTTGATACTAGACTTGTTATGAGATCAAAAAAAATTTAACTCCATGGTCTGTGATTTAACTTGTTAATTACCGTTAAAACTTATATACATTAGTTATGCCGTGTGATTGACGTGCATTTTTTTTAAAATAGTTTTTTCACTGAAACTTACTAGTTTGTTTCAATTTCACTAAAAAGTACTCCGCTCATCCCAAACCTAATTGAACATTTTCTGTCTACACGCTATTTAATGTAAAAATTATTCATTAATATTTTGAAGTGATAAAGTGATGTTTAATTGAGGACATTTCAGACAATTCTACTTTATAGATAAAGTAGATTCCTCTTTATATAAAAGAATATTTGAAGGGTGTGAGTTAGAATGTGTATGATAATTTTATGATATTTATCGAAACGGAATGAAAAATGTCCGATTGAGTACGGAACGTCAGAGGGAGTATTAGTTATTTTATATTGAAGAATATTAGTTGTACATTGTGCAATTGTTCCACATGAAACCGACCATAGGTAGTAGTTTATTTTGCTGAAAAGAATTAGATTGTTTCAATTTTCACTAAAAAAATATATTAATTCTGTTATAAAGTATCAATTGTTTTTTGTGCAACTGATTCACTTAATAAAGTATGCACATAAGACAGACTCGTTAATTATGCGTGATTTAAATTGCAGAGGATTTCTTGGGGTGTAGCTGCGATTGTAATTGTGATAAATGGATATGTTTTGGTGGATTTTTTCATGTCAGAAGTTCATGGATTTGTATTTGGAACTGTGGTATGCCTTGTAGCAGCATCCTACATAGCATTTCTAGTTTATCTCATATTTCGTGGCAACGGAATTTTCTCATGTTTTGGCAAATCAAGGTCTCATGGATTTGCATACATTAGAACTTGAGACATTTGATTGGATGGAACTCCGGTACATGTAAACCGAGCAGCAGACGATGGCTCCCAGTCGAGTTCAAGTATGTACACATAGGCAATTTATGTAATTTTTATGTGGGAAATGTATTTATTTGTATATGAAAGAAGTGTATGAGTATTTAGTGGTGCATACAGTGTTGAATGTTGTTGTATCCTTTAATATTGAAAGCTTGAACAATAATTAAGAGGAGATTCAGTATTATACTTTTTTTAACCCTTTTTTCATATCATATATACACATTATAATTTGATATATCATATCATCGACATGCATCCAAACATTATTTATTGTTATCCTTTTTATATAATTAATAAATATCTAAATATTATTGGTTAATAATATAAGTCCAAGTATAATTTATTTTTTTCTGTTTCATATCATTAACATATATTCAAATATTATTTGTTTATGATGATTGAAAATTTGATCTACAATTAAGAGGTTGATAAAATTGTTTGTGACTTAATATTCTATTGAACTGTTGAAACTCTATTTCACTATCTTATTTATAAGAAATTAATGATTTAAGGAGCAAGAAAAATATATAATCAAATCTGAAAATAAAGAAAAAAATCTTTGACATATTCTTATATTATTATTTCTAAAATTAAGATTTACCTAAAATATGACACTAATAACTTTTATTGAAATTTCAGTGTCTAAAATAATATTTTTAAAAAATTATGATATAAAATTTTGGGGGTATGAGGTATCACTTTCATTTCCCCACAATATCGAAGAGTTTATTTAAATCTTTCATCTCTTAGTATTAGAATTTTAAATTACTATTCAAGCCTTCACACCCTTACCAAACACTCTAATAATCCGTTCTCATTTCTCAATTTAAACGTTATCAATGAAACATTCAAAGTAAATATTCAGATTACATACATATTTTTAGTAATTTCAAAGTCATCAACCAGTCCAAAATAAAATAACCAAACACCCATTAATAATTATTCAAACTACACTCGTTATAGCAATTTAAACAATTGTGAGGAAATTTCTTAATTTACTCTTAATAACCTTTTACAATTTACACGACGGTTCCCTATCACACTACCCACCCTCCCTAAGGTTGGGCCCCTCATAATGAGGCATATCTTTTTTTGATTTAAAAAAATCAATTCAATTTAAAATTTAAATCACTTAATTAATTAATAAATTAAACGCGGCCAATAGCGCACCAGTATGATTATCTATAAGTACGGGTAAAACCCCTTAACAAACCCCTCAAATCATTCTAGAGATAATCACGCACCAAAATCTCTCTATCAACTTAATGACGGAAACCTTGGAAGACCCGGCGTCGCCGGTCGCCGTATCGCTTCAACGCCAACCCCTATCGCTTTATCACCGTCGAAAACCACCCCCAAACCCCTTCGATCTCGCACCTTTTAGCCGTCAATCACGACTTGGAATCGGCGTTTTCGCGCCTCGCTTTGTCGCCGGATTCCCGATCTCGGCCGCCTTGGAACGGCGGCGGAGCCGCCCGTGACGCGGTCTCTCCGTTTGGGGCATTCTCGGTTCCGGTACCCTACGGGGAGAATCAGCATTCTTCGTATTGGGGCGGGGGCGGCGCTGCCCAGCCGTTTCTGGGAGGGGCGTCGTTAAACGACGCCGTTGCGTCGTTTGAGAATCGGATTTACTTTCCGGCTCAAAGCAGCAGCGCCATTGCCGATGGGCCTGTTGGGTTTCCATGGGCCCACCAGAAGATTAAAATGGGCCCGTGGTTTCAAGGGTCAGGCCCATACATTCCTGTGGATGATCGTGATAGGTTGATGAATATTCATCAAAGGCAGGATTTTAGCGCCCCTGATTTTGCTGATTTTGACTACTCCACCATCTTGCATGGCAAGGAACAAAATTCAAGAACCAATCTCCCAATTTTGCCCTTTTCTCCAGCAGGGCAATTTTGGTACTTCAGGTTCAGGGTCTTCTTTCTACCGCAACCCTCATTTAACCCCTGAAATCATCAGGGGAAGAATTGTTTCTTTAGCCAAAGATCAAAAATGGTGTGGGCTTCTGAATTTGACCCTGGAAGAGGGGTTTACCGAGCAAGAAATTGACATGATTTTGCCAGAGGTTTTGCAGTTTTCTGGCGATTTAATGAGGAATCAATTTGGGAGCCAATTTGTTCTGAAACTTTTTGTTGCTTGTAATGAGGATCAAAAGACTAAAATTATTCTATCCCTCATTAGCTATCCATCAAGCTTCATTAATCTATGTCTCAACACATATGGGTATGATTAAAAAGTTGGGTTTAAGTATTTCAAGATTCAGTTTCTTGATTTTGGAAATTGCTGATAAATTTGTTGTTTTTTGATTTAATGTTATTCAGGGCTAGGGCAATACAGAAATTGTTGGAGAAGCTGATGATATCTCGTCATATATCATTTGTGGTGGCTTCTTTGGTCCCTGGTGCTTTGGACTTGTCTACTGATCCCAATGGACAGCATGTTATTCAGCAGTGTGTTAAAAAATTCTCTAGTGAATTTGTTAAGGTAATTAAAAAAGGGTTGTCTTTTATAATGAAACATTGGATAAGTGGTCCCATTTTATAATGATTTTATATTGTTTCACATGTTGATAAGTTGTGATAAGTTGTGCTTCTATGTGAATAGTTGTGCTTCTATGTGAATAGTTACTACACTTTTCGCCCATAAATTGACCATGAACTTTTTAGTATTTATAATGAGAAAGAGCAATAGTTACTGAAAACCAAGCTGAAAGTTCTAGACATTTCTATAATGTTGAAGGTTCTTTTGTGAATTGTATGGTGAATTTGTTATTGATTGGTTAACAAGAAATGTGATTTTGTTGGTAATGACTTTAGAGATTTTGTAAGTTTGTCTTTTTGGTTAACACACAAGATGTATGGTTGCTTTCTCGCCAATCATGTGAAGTACTACTTGTAATGCTTGTCCTAAGTACATTTTTCTATTTAATTTTGGTTCTTGCTCATTTATTTATTTTATTCTTTTTTGGTTCGATATTGACTGTGGGAGAAGAAAAGAGGCAATATTGGTAAGGCTTCTTTGTGCTGAAAATTGCTTCTAGTTATATGTAGTTGATAAAATGTTCTACAAAATGTATAGGTAGTATAATTAGTTAATTAGATGTATTTTCTGAAGAAGTTTGCTTTGAAATGAAATGTCAAGTATTCCTAAATGTCATTAGGTGTAAACCAGGTTGTTATAATCTTGTTTTCTGTTTCTTACTTCCTAACATTCAATAAAGAAAGTCCTACAAAGTTTCATTGCCCTAAAATCGTAGTGCTCTTATGCAGTTACCCTACGAGTGTTTAATATTTCGTATTATCTCATTAAATATCAACTGTTTGCATGTGTTCCTTTGAGCTCAATCATCTGTCTGATTTTGGGATTTCAACTGGCAGAGTCTTATCATTGAGATTGCAAACAACTGCTATCGTATTGGAACGAACAAAAGCGGGTGTTGTGTGATACAATCGTGTGTAGAAAATTCTAGTGGAGAAGCAAGAAAACGGTTGGTGAACGAAATAATTGCAAATGCTGTCCACCTAGCTGAAGATCCTTACGGGTATTATTTGAAAAATCTCTTCCAACCTTTTCTTTAATTTTTCCCAATTTGTGGGTCAATTATTGTCTTAACAACCTTATTATATGTCCTTTTAATTGCTTCTAGAAACTATGTGGTGCAACACCTGCTTGGAATGAATTTTCCGGATGCCACAGCAGAACTTATGAGACAATTTCGTGGGCGTTTCGTCTCTCTCTCGTGTAACAAATTTGCAAGCAACGTGGTGGAAAAGTTTTTGGTGTTATCGGGAGAGAATATTTCTAGAATGATAATCATGGAGCTTCTCCAGAATGCTTCGATGCTGTTTCTTGATCCTTATGGGAATTTTGTCATTCAGAAAGCATTGTCTGTATCACAGGTATATAAAATATGCCATCCAGTTTAATGGAATTGCTCCAATATTAATGATGCTTGTTCTTCGTTTAATCGGGCTCCACAATATGTCAACCGTTGCATTAAGCGTCCGCCCGTGACTTTGGGAGGGTTTCAAAATGACATTATATTTACGGGCCTATAAACTAAGGACAATATCTGTTTATCTATGTAGCCCCTACATTTACATAAGTTAAAAAAATTATTTTCCTTAATTTATAAGTATCAAATCCCGGTTTTCGGTCCTCACGTGCTATTCTTACCCGATTTGGGCTAATTCGGGCCAATTTGGCCTAGATTTACATAAATTAAAATATATTCTCAATGCAGGCCCCGTAAACATAGTTTCCTCCTTTTGCAGCCCGCAAAGTTAGGGCCTAAAAAACATTTTCCCTCTAAAATTTCATGTCTCGAAACTGTGAGAAGCAGCTTCTGGAAAAAAAGTGATTCAGCCCCAATTTGTAGAGTTTGCAAACACTAGTCAAGAATTTACACATGACTGTCAACTCGGTCTGATTTTATCTGTTTCGTTCTTAACCTATCTCTGACCGTTGGATTACAGGGCCCCGTTTTTGACGCTTTGAAGAAGTTGATCAAAGAGAATGCAGCATCCATGCAGAGCAACATATACGGGAAGAAGATTCTTGAATGGTTTCACAAGAATAAGGATTACCATGCCTAAATGTGTGCAGATATGTAGATTATTATCCTTTCACACTACTTTCTATTGTTTTGCTGTCTATTAGAAGACACTCTCTTATATGTCTATTTGTAGTTGTCATTTATTAGTTACATATTTCTGGTGTAGCTGTCTTAGAGCAGTCAGGGGATCATGTCTGTAAAAATGTTGTTGAATATCTGAGGCATCTTAATGCTGAACCCTGTTGTTGAATGTTTTGAATATTGCATTTGTTGTTTTGATCTGATAATTCATATTTTTTCTTGAGAGAGTGTGTCTAAAATTATATTTGATTGATTGTTTGAATTAATAATTTCAGTGGCAAAATTGTCATTACCAGGGTTACGTGACTTGTTTGTTCTATTGCATGTTGCACTGTTGCACTATGTTGTATTTAGTATTTTAGTTATTAAATTTTCTTGTTGGGCCTTACAAGACTGAGGCAGGGGTCAATTTCAAAGTGGACTCGTAGTCCAATTTTCTGATTTAATTGGTTATTTTCGAGTTGGACTGGTTGTCCAATTTGCTTATTTGATTTAGGCGGTGTTTTTAAACCCTTTCAATAGTGTTTTCAAATCTGTTTAGGTGTAGGTGTAGCAGAATTTTTTTTTTAAGCTGGTCAATAATTTTTTCTCTTATGTTAAATAGCGTTTGAAAACACGCACTTAAATTATAAGTTCATTCTTTTTTCTCTTTGATGTTTACTGAGTGAGGAAAAATATGAGGTCACACTTTATAATTTTGATAAATTCTTATGAGATGAATATATTAGAGTTTGAATAAAAAAATACTTCCATAACTTTGTCCTCAAACAAGTTTCTCATAATTTTAATAATGTTCAATTTTAGTATTTTGCCATTTCAGTTATGCGATCATTTGTGATTTAAACTTAATATATTATGCTATCATTTGTGATTTAAACTCAATATATTATTTTATAGATATTTATTTATCTATGAATTACATAAAATGATTTCACAGTGACACGAAACATAATTTAAAGATGTACTCTTGGGTGTGATCATCTTACGGTGATGCGGAGTGTAATTTTGACATTGATTTTGAAACAGTTTGGAATGAGTGAATGTTGATTGTGCTAAGTTTTAAATCTGTCTCATGCATGAGTAAGAGTTTTATTTATATTTACTAATCTTGAAGTATTTTATATAAGATGGTGTCACAAAAAGTTTGGAAATAATTTATATAGTCTAATCCTCGTGCACAATGTTAATTAATACCAGAATTAATCGCATGGCCTTAATTGGTTTGGAATTTGGATGTCAAATTCACACTTATCTTATTATTATAATTGAACGGGTTTAATTGTACATTTCAAATACATCTCCAATTCTGTTGTTAAATTTCTCGAATCAAACTCAAATTTATACATTTGAAAATTTTAGTTATTTTTAGTAGGTCATTCAAGATCTCTGGACCAAATGCATATTTAGCTTATTGATCAAACTTAAATCAAATTAATTTGTGGTGCACAAAAGTATTGTTCATCTTATAACTTCATAAGTATTAAATTTGAAAGAAATTTGTTTGCAGGATTGGATATATCTAAGAAGGAATTATGTAAATATGCAGTATATATGAACAAATGATATTTCAGAACATCTGGACAATTAGTGTCATAAGAATTACTTATTAAATTTGATATTTTGGCTAAATAGCAATGGGAAGAGTAAAATTAATTAATATCTGGTGGTGTCGCATGTAAATGACAACAAAACTTAGGTGAAGTGAATGCAATTTCCTTGTCACATTTGACATTTTACAGCCGATCCACAATATTTATTTTTTAAATGCAGATAAATAAAAATTGAGATATCTCAAATTTCACGGTGAAAGATGTCATTTGACTATTTATCTATAATATAACTAAAAACCAGCATCTCATCCTTTTTTTTCTCCTCTTTTCCACTTTTTTTTCACTTTCAGTTTCTTCTTATTTTATATTGAGAAATTTTATCTGGGTTGCAGCATTAATATTTTCTTTTTTTTAATATATTGTATGTAATGTAATTATAAGTGTGAGTATTTTTAATATTTAATCATATAGAACAAATTTTACATGACACCGTCTCACCATGAGATCATTGTAAAATCATTATCACCATTCAATAGACACTTATCACTTTTGAGCTAAATTGTAGTACTTTTTCAAAAAAATATAAAATATATAATTCTAAACAAAAGTTTAAAAAGTTATATACTTTACATTAAATAAATTGTATCATGTTTAAAAAAATGTATAATTTGATCAAGATAATATTTTGAAAAGCATTATTTATGTCAAATGTGATTACATATATATTCAAAAGAAAAATATAATAATTTCATACAAGTTTTTATCAATCTCATAAAATTGAAATACTACTCATATTAATATAAAAGTGATATTACAAAAATCATTAAAACGCGTTCTCATCCCCGAGAAATACTAGAATCTCTCAACCACACACAGATGCACACAATCAAAACAAGTAAACATACACCAAAATCATGGAACCCCAAAGAAAGACATATAGATACATACATATTGTTGTACTATATAGGAAGGTACAATTATTTTTGTGGCATCAAATTATATTCCACCCCAATATTAATATTAATTAATCAAGGAGCATATTCTTCCATAATGCAAAAGTCTCTTATATAATTAAATAGTACTACGAGTAATAACATTTAAGGGCATTTGGGATTGCCTTTGGAGTTCTTCTTTTCCATATAACAATGGCATTCATGCTTGTTTCCTAAGTACCAGAAGGCACACAGTTGTTTTCAAGCATCTCTCAGAAGGCACACAGTTGTTTTCAAGCATCTATCTTTCACTCCTGCTTTTGAACATCTCTCCCCACATTTCTTCCCACAATCAAATCAACTACTCAAACCCACCCAAAAAAAAAAAAAAAAAAAAAAAAAGAGAGAAGTTAATTAACAATGGTTTAATTCAAGAATATGGATTTTCTATTTCTATTTATTACACACTCATTTTGTAGTTTTAATATTTAATTGAACAAATAACTTCAAAAATATGGTACACATAGTTTTATTCAACAATTAGTGGGTGTGAATAGTTGTGTCCATGCTTACATATAAAATTCCAAACATTAATTAATAAAGTCATATGCATAATCGCTTAAAGAAAAGCATGTTTGTTATGGTTTAATATATAACATAGAGAAAAAAATTGATGGTGACCATTAATTATATAAGTATATATATTCATTGTCTTCGATTTTTTCGTTAGTTAATTAAATAATTAATTGGTATAAGATGACTTACTTGAAGCTGCGATTGTGGTGTGAATTAGTGAAGAGATGAGAACAAGAGTCAATAGGACAAGTGTAGGAAGAAGCACCTTCATTGAGGTATATAAATTGGTGGGGGTGGGGGGATTTTAATTTTTAATAATGCTGTGAAATAAGGTGGGTGAGTAAAGAACAAATTAGTGTGACCCATAACAAATGACTGAATTATGAATGATGGAGACTCAGGTATTTTGTGTGATTTATAAGTTAGGGGTTGAATACAAATTTGCTCTTCTTTTACTGAGGATGAAATTTGGGAGGACTCAGGGGTAAGTTTTCTGTTGATAGTATGAAATTTGTTTCATTACATTTACAAATTAGTATTACAATATTTATCAATTGATATCATTATGTTTATAAATTAATATAATAATATTTGTTTATAAATGTAAAAATAAACATTTAATTTAGAGAGTCAAAATCACTAGAACGTGATGCTTAAGCCTATGATATCGAATCTACCATAAAATTAATGATCTTTTGTTTACAAAAGTTTTTGTCATATCAAGAAAAATAAAAAGATGAAACTATTTGCATCCCAAAATTAAGAAATTCACTGATCACCTAATTAAATAGGTAGTCTATTGTGAATTAATTATGAATCCTTTCCTCTATATGCCTTATAAATTAAGTGAATCGAATCAAAATTGAGTGAGGTGCGCCAACCAAGTGTTACTTCAGATTTTATATACACACATAAACATATACACTTTTTAAAATAATTTTACTAAAATGGTTATATATCTTTTTTTTTCCTGTTAAAAACAACGTAAAAGACGATTTTGCTGTGTGCTGCTAAAATTTGGTCGTCAGTTTTCCTTCATTGTAGTGTCATTTAAAACTCGTCTTCAAAAGAATGTTAAACATATTGAACCCACGGAATTACTCCCTAAGTTTAGCAAAGTGATTATAATATTCACCATATACTTGTCATTTGCCCTTGTAATCAGAAATACATACCATCCATTATCTTAAATATATATGCATACATGTGTATACACACATAAATTTCTTGGTACATATATCGAATATAATTGTAGTACGGCGTAACAGAAAATATCGATCATATATATTTTGAGATTGACTATAGTATAAAATTATTGGTTGATTAATGATTATTGAATAAGCATGTGTCCCAACAATTTATAGTTGTGTGGTACAATGAAAGTGTCGGTGAAAAATTGATTTTGGGCATGTAGCATGCATGGGAAGGGACAAACATATCTTTCGTGATCTCTAACATAGAACCCATAATCATGTGCTACTTTCTTTTTCCATGCTACTATTTTTGTGTCAACTAATTTCTCTAGACATAGCCTTTCTATATGTATGTGAATTCGCATGTGATGTTTGCCTAGTTTGAAATGATAGTACAATTTTCTTCATTAAGTTGTAACAAGTAACAAGTAACAAGTAACAAGTAACAAGTAACAAGCAACTTGTACTGAAATTTAATGTGATTCAAGATTTAATCAAGATATTTTTCTATTTTTCATATTACGATAAACGTATATGTGTACTGAGACAAAAGTGTTCAAGAAACATTAATCTAATTGTGTTGGATTAATGAGATTGTAAACTTTTAAATAATTAGTAGGTCTTTTGTGAGATCATACGCTAGATGATTATATTCATTAGTCAAATTTACTCACAGACACATTTTTAAAAATAAAAGTTAAAAACAAATTTTTATATGAGACTTACATAAAATAAACCTCATGTATTATAATATACAAGTTAAATTATATTTTAAAAAATAAAGTATGACCAATTAAGTATCAAAAGTTGGAATTCCGTCTCATATATGATATCATGTGATGAGACTTTTTTTTTTGAAAACAAATGATGAGACTTTCTAAAAAGTTAAAACATTGAATTCATTCCATTTGATTTATTTAATTTTTAAATGGAAAAGCTGAAGCTCGTTTCCAATTTGATTTTTATGTATGGCCCTGGTTATTAGCACCCCTTCTTTTAGGAAATACACCACTTAGCTAATTTTAATATATTTATAAAATGTCAAAATTAACCTTTTTTCTTTTTTCCTTTTGAGATCATATACACCCCCTTAAAAGCATAATATATTTTAACGAATGATGCCCAATAAAAAGAATAAAAATGTCCGAAAAGTATCTTGGTCAATCTAGGAAGAAAATTTACATTTTTTCTATTCAAATATGTTGTTTTCCCCCTGAAAATCATGAGTCTGGTTTTCAGATATTTTGAAGAAAATTCGAAAAAAAAAATTGAAATTTTTTGTGAATTTCGAAAAAAATTTCAAAATTTGTATGTTTTTCAAAAAAATTATCCGAAAAGTGTTGTTTTCATACTTTTTCCCGAAAATGTATAAAAATTTCGGATTTCTTTATCGAATTTTCACATGTTTTTCGAAAATCAAGTCTGAATTTTACATGCGCGATCCATTTTTCGATTTAACAAAAATCCAGTCATTTCTCGCAGATCCGAGGACTTAAACCCAGAAATCAAAAATTTTGGGTGGCAATTTCATTCGTTCTTGGCCAAAATCCAAAAAATTTCGTGCAATACCCAATTGATTTGTACACAAATCAACAAAACCCTAAAGACATTAATAAATAACCTTTTTCTATAGTATGAACTTGTGAAGGATGACGTGAGTGCTCAGCGGCGGATCGGCGATATCGTTTACAACACGATGGTGGAGATGACAGTTGCACGCGATGGGGAAAGGAGGCGGATTGGCGGTGTTGTGGGTGGTTCGATGAAAGACGATTTTCACACATGAGTGCACATCAGTAACACGATCGCGGTGGTTGTGCGGTGGCGGCTCAATAGGTGGTGGTGGCCATGCGACAGAGAGGTTTTGACATATGAGGTTTTCAACTTGTCGGGGGTGTATGAATTGGACGCACAATTTTGATTTTGAGTTTCCAAATGGGGGAAGGGGTAGAGGGAGGAGGGTAATTTAGAGAGTACAATTAAAGTGTATTGATCTTGTGAGGGTATAGTCATTTAGATGGTGTATTTCCTAAAAGAGGGGGTGTTAATAACCAACGCCTTTATGTATGTATCTTGTTTAAGCCCAATGACAGAAGAAAGGCCCCATAATAAAGTAATATACGTTGGGTAATTCAAAAAACGTGGGCTTTTCGTCGAGTGTGAGTCGGAGAAGATAGTTAAAAAAAAAAAAAAAAAATTGGGTTAGGCCCAGTTATTTAGTTCGATAATGCCAGTTAAATAATTCTAAACAATATAAATAAAATTTGTAAACACACCATGAATGAGAGAGACAGGTTATAAGATTGAACTACAACAAATATAATTTTATCATCTTGCTATTTAGTCAATAGCCTGAGTTGGTCTCCCATAAACCAAATCTATATTATGAACTTGGATTAAGTTCAAATGCCCATAAATTAAAAATAGAGTTAATATCATGAACAAAATCTATATAAATTTTTGTCCAATAATACAATCTTGATCAATTTTACTTTAATATTTGATAATTTTTTACCATCTTACATCCGCCTAACAAAAATATGTGTCTTTTGGGGCTATTCCCGTAGAGTAGGGCCCGCTCGATTGAAATAAACTTGTGTGAGACGATCTCCGATAAGATCGAGTATATTTAGGCATTGATGTTTTAACATTTTAAAAGAGAAGGATGTTGATTTATATCAGCAGAACCCCGCCTCATGTATAAAACGTACTAGTTTTTGTTTTAAATAAAAAGCTTGTCTTGAATTACTTGTTTCTAAAAGTTCAAGGTAAAAAAATGTGCAATCTTCTAATAATTTGATCTAGCATAATTGAGTTTGTCCCGAAAAACATGATAAATGTGACTAGTATCAAAATTTTGAAAATGTTTAGGAAAAGGTCAAACATATACATATCCTCAAATTAGTGTTTTCATAACCGAATAGGTGACTAAACCAGCTAAGCATCGGTTGCCGGTTGAATCGGTTGGACCAGTTCAACCGACGGTTTAACCGTCAAAATGATTTATATATTTTTTTTTATATTTGTTATGTTACATTAAAAAATAAATATTTATTTATAAAAAATTAAAATTATATTAATTTATAACTTATAAGTCTTAAATTAAAAATACAATAGAGTTTGGAGATTAAAGATTATGGCATTGTGGATTAATTCCACACAATATGTGACGGCTGTAAAGAGGTTAAATGAATTTGATGACTTGTGAATGAATTTATGAAAGAGAAAATGATAACGGGATCGACACAACAATATTACAAGAGAGATTTAGAAAAAAAAAATCAAAAAAGTAATTTAATAAATAATAAAAAATAATTAAACAGAATGAACCATTTTTTTATGAAGTAATTAGACCGATGACACGAGCAGTTCACGGTCTGACCGATTCAATCGATTTTTGAAAACACTGCTCAAATTATCTTCCAGAAAACCCCTACAATTCTAATTAATTGAACCATAGAAATTAAATAAATAAATAAATAATAATCCATCTAGAAAGCTCTCAAAAAACAAAAAAAAAAAAAGTCCACCTATAAACCATAGACTAGAGAGGCGAAAATTCAACCATTACGCGCTTTTGTAACTTCCTTCAAAACCAAAACCCCCCTGTTGCCTCCTTCAATTCCACCTTCAATTCAACAAGAACAAAATTCACTCCAATGGCGACGATATACTGCTGCAGAGAGTGCGGCGCGAATCTCAACCTCTACTCCTCCCACCTATTCCCGCCGGACTTCTATTTCGAGGCTGGAAACAAGAACACCCTCTCCTTCTCCGCCGTCGATTCCTCCAAATTCCGGTTCGAGAAAGAAGATAAAATCAGGCCTTTTTTCGAGACTCTTAATTACTGGGGGATTCAAAGGAAACGCACCAAAATCAAGTGCAATAGCTGCGGCAAGATCGTGGGCTACGTTTATGACGACGGGCCGCCGCTGATGACCGGTACCGGACAGTTCGGGTTCGGGCCGAGCCAGGCGATTCCTAGAAACCCCAGGTACAGGTTTAAGAACAAGTCACTTGCTATTAGTTATGAGTCTTGATTTAATTAGGTTGGGTTTCTGTAATGAGAGATTGGGGCTTTTTATTGTATATTTGATGTAGATTTGGATTTGGATTATGTTTAAATAATATTCATTTTTAATAATTCTTGTTTGATTAAGTGCAATCCAATCTCTACTATCAAGTTGCAGACTTGAAGATGGAAGAAGAGGGGTGTAGGGATTTTTGGGGAAGGGGTATTTTTAGCAGTTTAGTAATTAGATTGGTGTATTTACTATTTGTGTTGGTGTTAATAACCCAAGCCCCTTACAAAACAAATCGATTTCTTTGGACTCCTATTTTTAATAATCCAGCCCAACCTATTTTAGAGATCAGGTCCGTCGAACCAAAGAAGATCTCTCTACTTTTTTCCGTCAGTTTTATCCAAAACCCTCTCTGAATCTTCGCTCAATCAAATCTCCAAATTTCCATGGCTGAACGACCTAAATCTGAATCAGTAGGTGTTATTTCTCGGCGTTCAACAGGCAACCCCCTCGGGATTGATTGGATTCTCAACCAACAAGCTCAAAATCAAATCCCCCTCAAAGATCAGGGCTTATCAGGTAAAAAAAACTCCCATCATTTCCAATTTGGTCAAGTTTGATAGGGTATTTGACATGTATGTGGTGGATCTAGATTTAGATGCAATTTTTATCGGCGACGTCCCTAGACATTATTTAGATATTAACCCTAGGATCAGTCTCGAATTTAACAGGGAAGCAGGGAATCTCTGGGTTGGGTTGTGTTCTCAAATCCACATTATATATATTTCAGGAAAGTGATGGGAGAAGCAGTTACTTAGATGATATGGACTCGAATGAAAAAAACGTTAAGAAAATATGTTTTATCTTCGGATTTTCTTAATAAGAAAACCAAGGTAGAAAAATTAGAGGAATTTGAGTCTCTGCATCCTATGTACTACACGATGGTGAAAAAATTCTAGTTTTCTCGTCTGCAATTGATACGTCTCACACCTATACTTGTTTTGAGTTGTATGATCCTTTGGATAACACTTGGACTCTACTAACACCACCTGTGTTTCCCCTTGGAAAACTAGCCATCATTATTAGAGGATATAATTTCATAGATGAGTCTAGATTCTTGCTAGAAACCTATAGTGGAAAATATATACTGGATCTTAAATCTGAGAGGAAGGACCACCTTGGGGGGGGGGCAAGAATGCCGACTTTTCATTCGATAGTAATTGGTGATCGAATTGTTATAGGTCCTGGAGTGATATCTGAAATTGGAAGTGGTGATGATATCCATGAGTTCACACTATCACCTCTCCCTAATTCCTGTTTTAGCTCGACAGGGTATTTGAGATGTCTGTGGTGGATCTAGATTTAGATGCAATTTTTATGGGCTATGTCCGTAGAGATTATTTAGATATTAACCCTAGGATTAGTCTCGAATTTAACAAGAAAGCAGAGAATCTCTGGTTGGATTGTGTGGGTTGTGTTCTCAAATCCACATTATATATAATTCAGGAATGTGATGGGAGAAGTAGTGACTTAGAAGATATGGAGTCGAATGAAAAAAACGTTAAGAAATATGTTTTATCATCGGATTTTCTTAATAAGGAGGACGAGGTAGAAAAATTAGAGGAATTTGAGTCTCTGCATCCTATGAACTACCCCAAGTATGCCACCTATTGATTGATATGAAAAAATTTAGTTTCTAATCTGCAATTGATCCATGTCACACCTATACTTGTTTTGAGTTGTATGATCCTTTGAATAACAGTTGGACTCTACTAACACCACCTGTGTTTCCGGGAGAACAACCCATCATTATTAGAGGATATTATTTCATAGATGAGTCTAGATTCTTGCTAGAAACCTATAGTGGAAAATATATACTGGATCTTAAATCTGAGAGGAAGGACCGCCTTGAGTGGGGGGGGCCAAGAATGCCGACTTTTCATTCAATAGTAATTGGTGATCGAATTGTTATAGGTCCTGGAGTGGTATCTGAAATTGGAAGTGGTATCCATGAGTTCACACTATCACCTCTCCCTAATCCCTGTTTTAGCTCGACAGGGTTTGAGTATTTTGAGCCTGAACCTTTCATCACCCTTTTGGATTTGAAAGATGAAGATGCCTATACTTTGGTTTCACAAGTCCGACCTTTCATCAGCCCCTGGTATAGGGAACTTGAAAAACTTGAAGAAAATGATAAAGTCGAGGAGGAAGCATGGGATTCTTATGCTCATCGTGCTTACCTATTGATTGATATCTGTCGCACTAATCTGAAGACGCTCAAGACCACCATTGTTGGGCCTCTAAAATATACCATTTATAGGGGCGGGAATATCTTTGTTCAGACTATGTTTATCTTTGAGCCTCATCACTAGTGTATTGTAGCTAGGATCCAGAATGCTTCTGTTCAACTTACTTTTAGTCTATGTTTATTGTAGCAGCCTGATTACATTTTATGGCATTAAATCAATCAATGTTAGTTCTGTTTTTTTGTTTAATCATGCGCGTGAACGTGATCATGGGGACATTAGGTGCTATGCCACCAGTTACCTTTTGAGTTCAACCAAAGTGATGACTCGCCTGGTTAATATAAATTTAAGACCTGAGTTTGTTTGTTAGCAAGATCATCTCGCCGCATCTTAATCTTCTACCTTATTCTATTACTTTGAACTTTGAATCATAATAATAATTATGCTATCGAAAAATTGAACGCTGAACTGGATCAGTACATCAAGCTGAGATATTTATTCAAGAAAAATCATATTTTTTTTGGCTTATATAGTCGTCGTCTGTATAAAAGAGTAGGTCTCTAATGATCTATATGAACATTTTCTAACTATTGGGTATTAAGATGAGTATCATTACTCACACACCCTATTTGTTAAACACACTACAATAATATGTAAAAATTAACTAAACTGGCTTAAACTTTAAAATCAATGGAATAGTGAATTTTCCCATTAAAAACTTAACACATCACTACTATAGATTGTTGTAATTGTTGATGAATAGAGCTTGAATTCAAACTAATATAATTAAACTGGCTATTTTATTAGTAGTTATTCATCTTAAATGTACGAATCTAATTATGAATATTATTAATTCACAAATTTACCTAAGAAAAATCTTATGTATAAATAATACTATAATTTTATGTCCTTTGGTCTTTACAATTTAAGATAATTATCAAAGAGTAACACTTCTGTGAACCGGGTTCATGCATGAACTTTATCACTATTATGTGTAAAAATTATCACTATTATGCATAAAAACTTTCACTATTTAAAAATATAAAGCATTTTTTAAACAATGATTGTTATTGTGCATAACAGTGATAGTTTTTATACATAACAGTGAGAGTTTTTGTATATAACAGTGATACTAAAAAAATCGAGTTCATAGTATGAACTAGATCTATACAAGTTTTTGTCATTATCAAATCTATTGATCTTAATTTTAATTTTGTTACGATATATAATGCTATAATTTCATTTTTATTTTGAATAAACATCAATTTCAGAATCATAATCTCTATGTTATCAATATTTGTTTCTCATTTCTATATATGGTCCTGAATTAAAACCCACACAAAATTACAATTAACCAAAATCCTGCTTGAATTTTTATTTTAATTGATTTTTTTTTTGAAGATTTACTTCGAATCTTTTATTATTTTTAATATTTTATTTACTATTAATGAATTTTGAATTATTAATTTTAAATGGTATTTTTAAAATTTCATTGAGCTTATACAAAATTTTCGATTTTTTTTTATTTGTCAAAAAAATGATTTTTAAAATGATTTTTTATTTAATTATTTTTAAAGTTTTAACTAATTTTTTAAATATTTTTAAGATTTTAATTAAACATTTTTTCAATTATTTTTTCATGTCTAAAGAGAAAAAAAGAATACCAGAAATGCCACATTATTGAAACCTGTTATTTTTTTAAAACAGTCTCGAGAGACGAAACAAGAGCTCAAGAGAAAGGGGATAAGTGATCATATGAAACCAAAGAGAAAATACGATAAGTGCAAGAACGTTTACATTTTAGAAGGGCGATGTAAAGATCATCACTTGAAGAAAGAATCTGTTGACGAAGATATTGACGCATTAGGACATAAGTTCAGATTTGGATCCTCTCCATTTCCTTGTGTAAATTTTTTGTAAATTTCGGAGAGAGAAAGACACAATGCAGGGATCCCACATTTTATATTTTTTTATATTAGTTTATTCTGTGTCTTTCTCTCTCCAAAATTTATAAGAAATTTACACAAGGAAATGGAGATGATCCAAATCCCATAAGTTCACATATGGGAACCAAATCAATAACAGGTGTAGAAGTTGGAGGACGGCGAGAGTACGCACGTCAAATGGTAGGTGGTCTAGTGGAATCAAGTAAAAAAACAACTAGAGAAGGGACTTGATATATGAGAAAGTTTGTATCCTACCCTGAGTGGGAGGAGGAGTGGATCGAGAAAAAGGTGTATGGTTATACATATAATCACTTCACATACTACTCTATATATCATGTCATTTAATCATATATATGAATTTTGACCTCTTAAGGAGACATACATTATTGAAATTCGTCTTATGATGATACATTATCAAAATAGGCTTCCTATTAGTAATATAAAAGACACCATATTAGTAATATATATGGAGGGGTTACGTAGAAAGTATATTATTTTGAGTTCTGCTTATTTATAGTTTTGAGGGGATTCGAATTCTATAGAGAGAATTTTGAAGAATTTGGTATAAAATAAAAAATGTATTTGTATTTTATATATGTTTAAAAATGTGAATTTTGTAGAATTTGATAAAGTTTGATTTTAAAAAAGTAGATGACATAAATAATATTGTATTGTAAAAAGTAATATATAAATGATTGAATGATTATGTAATGATTGGTGTGTTTGTATTGAATGATAATAAAGTAAAAAAGTAGGAGAAATAATATTGAGTTAGATATATAATAATTATTGAAAAGTGTGTGATAAATGATTGATAGTGTATTAAAAGTTGTATTTGAAAAAAGTAAAATATATGTATTTTAGGTATTATAAATTAAAATTTTGAAGGATTTAATCGTAATAAATAAATGGGAATTTGAGATTTAAACTTATAAAAGAGATTTTTCAAATCATGAACAAACAAGTCCTTAATTATTTGTCGAAAAAATCATGTAGGTGAGGGGGATAAATCAGATAATATATCTTGATGAATGGGAGACGTTATGGGGCAAATACCTGAGGCTGATTTGCAAATTTGCACTATTTCTTCGTACGGAGAGTCCATTATTTGACAATAGACGTGATATATTTTGTTAAAAAGTACTACTCCATAAAAAGTTGTAAATAAGATTGTTTTACGTAAAAATGGGAATTGAGTAGATCAGTAGAATACCGCCCGTTTAGAAAATACCATTCGATTAGTATGTATTTCACTCCGGCTCCGGCTCCATTCCATTACTTTAATAATTGAAGATTATATTTGATATGATTATGTGGGATAAGATTAAATTTTCTATTCTTATTTCTCGTTTACTTTATACATTTACTCTTTCTGATTCTCGTAATATTATCCTTTTATTATTTATTTTAAAATATAAAATTATAGATTTACAGTTGGTGGACAGATTTCGCGGATGTGTTGCAGTGTAAGGTGGGTAAGCTTCCTTTCTTTTATTTGGGGCTTCCGATCGCTGCAAACTTTAGAGAAAAGGATGTGTGGAAACCGTTGGTGGACAGATTTCGGCGTAAGCTATCGGCTTGGGAAAGACGGTATTTATCTTTTGGAGGTCGACTAGTACTCTTGAATTCGGTTCTCTCAGCTCTACCACTTTACTACCTCTATTTTTTCAAAGCCCCTGAGTGTGTTGTTAAAACTATTATTAAAATTCAACGGGATTTTCTGTGGGGGGGAATGGGGTCGAGTCGTAAAATTGCTTGGGTGACATGGGATATTGTGTGTGGGTGTAAGTCGAGGGGGGGTTTGGGGGTGAGGGATGTCAAGGAGTTTAATCACCCTTTCTATGCAAGTGGTCAGGAGGTGGTGTGTCCCATTGGGACGGACCTATGTGTACTATGCTTATTATATAAATTTATATAGATATATAAAGTGTTGTTATATGTCATGATTGGTCATGCACTTGGAGTATTAAGCCGAAGGGCCTGGGTTCGGATCTTAGCAACCACTTAAATTTACATTTTTTACATTTATTTTTCTTAGGGCTACCTCATTTTTTGTTGTATTTTATTATATTATTTTTTTGTGCCCCCGCCACAAAATATTTCTGGATCTGTCCCTGGTGTCGGGTGAGAAATCTCTTTGGGTCAGGATTGTAGAGTCTAGATATGAGGTCATATATGAGTGTTGTGAGTAAGAAATGGTCATTGTGGTGGAAAGATCTTTATGAGTTATGGTGGAGTCAGTCAGGGTGTCTGTTTAGGAATTGCCTGTTTTTTTTCTCTTGGCAACGGGTGTAGGACTAGATTTTGGGTTGACCCTTGGGTTGAGGGTGGTGGTCAGTTGTCAGATAGGTTCCCTTCGTTGTTTGAATTGTCTACTCAAAAGTTCGAGTCGGTGGGGAGGGTATGGGATGTTGGGAGGGGGTCTTGGGTCCTTTATTGGGTCAGAGATTTTAATGCTGATGAATATATTGAGTTTGTGAATTTGTGGCAGCTGATCTTCAGGTATAAAGTTAAGATGGACGTGGAGGACTCGTTGGTGTGGCGGGGCTCTGCTTCTGGTGTCTTTTCTACTAAGGCGATGTGCAATACCATTGTGGATGTTTCGGCCGAAGTGGAGGCGCTCCATTTTCCTTGGTAGAAGCTGCGGTGGAAGACGATTCCTTCTAAAATTTCAGCTTTTGCGTGGAGGGTGATTCGTGAAAGGATTCCGTCAAAGGACAATCTTCTGCGTCGCGATTTGTCCGAGGGTCTGGGGAACGGTGCATGCTCCATGTGTGCTGGTCCTATTGAATCCTCAAATCATTTGTTCTTCTCGTGTCCAATTGCTCTACTTGTCTGGCATGTCGTCGCTCTTTGGCTCAACAAACCGCTCCCGTTCTCATCAAATGCTAGGGACCACTTTGATTTTGTTGAGTCGGTCAGAGGCAAGGTAAAGCGGAAAGTCACGGGTTTGATTTGGCAGACTGCGTTGTGGAGATTTGGAAGGTACATAACATCGTGATATTTAAGGATAGCTCGTACTCGTTGGACGAGTTGATCGATGATATTAAATTTTGTTCACGGAAGTGGATTAGTTCGCATTATCCGTTCTCATTTGTTGTTCCTTTTCATATTTGGGAGTTCCAACCTCTAGAGTGCTTACCAGTCAATGTGTAAACTTTGTATTCCTGGGTTGCAAGTACCCCTTGTTCTCGTTTTAATATATTTCATCTTTACCTTTCAAAAAAAAAATCAAACAAAAACCTGTTTTTCTTTTTAATTCCTGGGGCTCCGGAATAATTTTATTTTTTAAAATTATCAAAATTATAAATGATAAACATAAATTATTAGTTGTTATTCAACATTATCACTTAAAGTAGATGGAGCTTACATGTATAATGTACTTGGCTTGTATCTATAATATATCTATAATCTATAATATTTTAAAAAGTGACAAGGGATTGAGAATTATTTTTTTGACCCTTTTACCCTTGTCATATTTTATTCTATACATTTTCAGCCTTTTATGTAATGTTATGTAACTTGATAAAATCTAATTTCTCATGACCTTTGATATTACTTATTTAATTTTAATGTTGTTTTTTCACCTCTTTCATTTCAAAATTCATTTGCATTCAGACCATCCCAATTCTCCCAAAATACAAAATCGCGTGGAGCGGCTTTTACAGTGGAGGGATTGAAATATACTCTAGAGGGCGGCAACTTCAGTGATGGAGGCAGCTTCGGCCGCGGAGATGGTTTAGGATTGAAAGTGCTCTAGATGGCGCGACTTCGGCGATGGAGTACTAATTTGATTTCAAATTTATTGTTCACTGTTTTTAGTGTGAAAGACGGGCCGCGAGAAAGCGTCTGCGGAGGGCTTGATGTAGGTCGCCACTGTGGAGAAAGAATTGGTCGCTCAAAAAGACGTTACAAGGTCTGTTTATTTTTGTTTTTAGGTGAATTTTGTAATCGGGTTCCATAATTTCTTGATCAGGAAACATTTATGGTGAAATGTAGGCTGGTCAGATCAGGTGAATGCAGTGAAGGTGGCAATGAATTACATAATCATCTACTCTGTAATCATCTATACAAAACCACTTGCTGCTGCATCCAATCATCATAATTTTTTATTTTTTTATTTTTTGTGTGTGGGGTGGGTTGATAACGACAATTAGACTGTTCTCATGTAGCTGCACCATGCCCCTTTGTTTTTCTACTTATATATTACTTCGAATTCTAGTTTTCATCAAGAAGTTTACCCTTTTGACAATTTCTTTGTGTAAATTCTTAGTAGACAAGTGACAACAACTTGTAGGTGAATTTTGATTATATGAGAATCTCCTGTGTTGCGATTGACGAGTTGTTGAGAATGGATTCATCTCTGAAATTGAAAATCGAGCTTGGGAAAGGTATTTGCAAACTCTGCTGAGAGGGCGAGGATTCAGGAATCCTTGTGTGAAAAGGAACTCTACAGGAACAGGTTAAATAAGAGAATGATTTTGTAAATATCCAGTTTTTATTTCCCCCTTCTCCAATATTCCGATGATATATGTTACTACTTGCATTAAGTGTTATCAATATATTTACAACATTGTTATTGCAGTTGGTAATGTCCAACAACCATTAACCCTTTGGAAACCCTGAACATTCATCCTATAATTATTTTTTCTTAGGTGAAATTAGTGAAATATATTTGTTTGTTTGAATTATTTATTATTATTTTTTTTTTTAATCATTTTGTAGGATTTGGGGGTATGTCCATGTAGTAGTTCGTCAAAACAACGTCCAATAGGTATTTTGGCACTAAACTTTGTGTTTAATCTATGTAATTGTGAAATTGCTTCAGTGAGTGATATTTATGCTATAATATAAAATCGTGGGTGAGTTTGGTGTTTGATGGACGTAAGCAAAAGAACGCCAAAATAGGAATTTCAATTTGGCACCAAATTTTGTATTTAATCTATGTATTTGTGAAAATGCTTAGTGAGTTGTATAACGTATCGTCTAGATTGTGCTCTGCAAGTTTCATGTTTGGTGGTTTGATTCTACCATAACTCAAGGTATGGGAACTAGCTCGAACTTTTTTTTAAAGGATGTTTTTTGTAACATTTTTTCCTTTTGTCTTTTGGTTCCATAGGGATGGCATTTGGGACTGGAAGTGTTGTCGCTGACTCCAATATTTGCTGCACCCATCAGAGATTTCATCAACCATGATAGGATACATTAATCATTATTGCATCATTTAGTGTTCTTTGTTTTTAAGTCTTTGTGCATTTCTTAATGTTCTTATAAGGTCTATCATCTATGTTGCATGGCCATGTGGTCTGGCTCTCAACTGATACTTTTATGATTATTTGTTCAGTTGTTTATTCGAGCTCTGTTCTCTTTTATATTGAAGTGAAAATCAATTGCAAATATGATTCTCATATTTTATTAGATTTAATGCTTTTCTGGTGTGATATCAGAAAAAAGTAACGTTGCACATATTACTATATTAGACAACAGTTCCTAAAGAACAAAGGTGGAACATAAGCTAGATTTAATCACCACAATTACTTGGATCATGCGGCCTGCATCAATTTTTGCCCAGTGCGTGTTCAAGGAATAAGCTAATCATCTTTCTTAAACAACAAGGTAATTGCCAACTTTGATCTTTTTGCAGTTTTCTCAATCACTACTTATTGCACAAAACATCAACAATCAAATCAATGTTAGACTGGTAGTTAAGATATACGAATTGCAATGCATGTCGAAACCAACCTTTTTATGAACAGTCTGGTTGCAAGTTTCTTTTACATATACATCTTTGAGTAATGTTTGACTGGATTTTGTTAGCATGTGCTCTCTTCGAGGATAGTCAGACTCAGTGTTTAAAATTCCACTCTCACCATGGATTAGATTTAGCAAACTTGTCAATGAATTTTTGCTACTTTTGTGTGTCAAAGATACGATCTCAATTGCAGTTTATTTATGCACTTTTTTTATTGTGTTGGTTTATCTTAGATAATTTGGTACTACTGCTAACATTCTTTATTAAGATATGCATTGAATGTGTAGTTATTTTCCACATAAATTATCTTTCTATTCTTTATCTAAAATGTTTCTACTATCGATTCTTTGGGCGAGTTTTCAAGTGATCGTCTATCAATTGATACGAGGGGTTCAACGGATAGGATTTAAGGAAATTAGTGGCCTCTTTTTTGTTACGGAATAATCATTAATTACCCTCTATGTAATACTTGACTGCTGTAGTAGGAAATGAGACACCATGAAAAATTGACCTTCTTTGAACTGTGTTTGCAGTGGTGGAAATAGATTGGCCATGCAGAGCAATCAAAAAACACATTTTTATTTGCTACAAGTGCAAAGGGAGCCACAAATGGTGCCCAAGTGAACGTGCATGGTAAAGACTAAAAAAAGTAACAATTTCGAACATACAAATTACAATAAATTTTATGTTTTTGGCGGTACTGTATTCAAAATTACTTTATTTTACAACGTATAGATTATGATTTCCCATCTTTTGACGCTTAAATTTATGATCCATGGAGATTTGATTTTTTTAACACGTACAAATTCCGATTTCTAATTTTTGAAATTTTGTAAACACAAATTGGGAGATATGTTTGTGTTATTTGCGAAAAATTCCACACACATGCTGCAGTGTGCAGCGGAATGCCTATTTATGTACTTTCACTAGGATAAAAACATTGATTACATAAAATGTTTCTTAAGCATTTCACTTCTCAATCATTCTTAAAATATGTCCAGTGTTGCACTTGCAATTTATAGATTAGGTTCTTGAAAATTGTAGTTTATTTTTTTTGAGATAGCTAAAACTTGGAGGAACCTGGTGCATCTTAGCATTTTTCTTCAAATTTGGTTTTGTTACTGGTGCTCAGAAACCATTTAACGACCTATGAAGATGAGGTAGACATGCAATACAAGAATACCGATCTAACAATGTGGTGTGGAATCAAGGTTTCATGGTTGCTATACAATATTCTTTTGCTACTCTCTTTTCTGCTTTTTCAATAGTGAAACTTCCCTCATTTGAGTTACACTCTTTTGCTGCTTCTAGGTAATCTTTTCTTCCCAGATACCGGAAGGAGGTTCTGAACGGTGTAACATCAATTTTTTAGTTCTAATTTTTATTTCATATACAACTGGATTTTATTCCAAGCAGTATGCTGAATGTTTTATTTTTGGAAAAATTCATGTTTTGCCCCTACTTTCAATTTATATGGGATTTTGCTTCCTATACCTCTTTACTTCTTGAAATGCCTAAAGGAAATGGACTGTGATATGATCTTGGAGTAAATAACTCAATTTTGTCATCTTTTCATGCTAGGTTGCTGATATTCAATACAAAGACATGTCGAGTACTCAAATATTACTATATCATCCATGGTTTGCTGAAGTGGTGGAGATTTATATGATAGCAATACTTTATCAGTTATTTTTCAGGGCATGACTGCTATTTAGTTCTAATATGAGAGATAAAATTTTGATAAACAATATTTTACGGAAAGCGTGCAGTGCAGTTTTAACCCTACTCTTTTAACTTATTTTCTTTTGTAATTTTTATTTAAATTCAGTTAAATATTAAAGTATCGGCTATGGCTTTTCGAATGGGTTGCCTTTGCAGATAGGTTGCCTTCTGGTTTTTTAAACTAGTTTTTCATTCTACAAATCGTGATGGCAGATTCATGATTTTTGAGGAAGTATTTGATGTTTTATTAAGTTCGTCATAAATTGAGTTCTTTATGGTTAAGACAATTTTTTATGTTTTTTTACTGGGTTTAGTTTTTCAATTACTTATAGTTCTCTTGTCTCTGTGTATCGTAAAGCAGAGCTTTTGGGTATAGTTGGTTTAGTGTTGAGCTATAAACTGATTGAGAAAAATTATTAGTTTTCTAATCAATTTCTCTTTCTTTTTGAAGGCTATGCCGAAGATGCATTAGGATATGGGCAAGGTGGAGCATAGACTGGTGTGTTTCAATACGGGAGCATCAAGTGGTTTGAGCAGGGTTATGAGTTTGGCAGACACCGGGTCACTTGGAGGTAACGGATCATTGCCTGAGGCATCAAAAAAGCTGCAGATCAAAAGGAGTTTCACAATGTTTTTATTATTTCGTATGGAAACTTCCCTTAGGTACAATTTAAGAGTTTATATCTCTTAATTTCTTTTTCTTACCTTGTAAATTTGTCAATGTGTTTAGTGCATTTGTAGGTTACTTTAGCAAAGACCAAAAGTGCATTTGACAAATGATGTGTTAGATCAACTACTTTATGTATTGCAAGCAATTGCATATGAGCAATCTAGAATACATGAATGTCTCTGGAGTCACATATTTGATAGAGGCACTTCCATTAAAACTGCCTTCCGGCATAGTTTTTTGGGAAAATGTCTCTAAGGTACAAGATTTAGAGTCATGAGACTCTAATGTACACAAAATTTGTGTAGTGACTCTTAAGGTGCAAAATGAGACTATTTTACCCCTCTCTTTTCAAAATTTTACAATAGGTTGGACCCACCCACCCTATCTCCCAAATCCCAATAATATCGGTCCCCACCCCACTTTTTCAAAATTCATTCACGCTTCTCTCACTCTCTGCCTCTCCCTTCCCCAAATCTTATCTCTCTCTAAATTAGGGCCAAATTATTTCTCTTTCAAAATTCTCTCACACCGGTGGAACTGGGTGGCGCCGATTGTTGGTGGGTTGTGCATCGCCACGGGAGGGCGGGCCGACACCGGCGACGACGGATGGTGGTTCACGGTGGTGGTTTGCGTCGCTGGGGGTGTAATTTTTTTTTTTTTTTAAATGGGCGGTGTTTGTGATGGTGTGGTGGTGTCTGTGATGGCGGCGGACGGTGGTGTTGATGGGCGGAGTTTTTTTAAAGCGGTGTGATCGGTTGTTTGTGCCGCGTCGAGATTGGTGTTTTCATGAGTGGTAGTGCCGATCTGGTTTCTGGTTTTTAGAATGTTGGTGGGATGGTGCGGCGGTGGTGCGGGGCGATGAAGGTAAGAGTTTTTTTATTTATTTTTGTGTTTATTTTTTCTGTATTGTTTTAGATCTGAGAAATTGAGTGGTATATCTTGTGTATGTGGTGGGTTTGTGCGACGGTGGTGGTGACGGCGGCAGATAGTCGGCGGCGGCGATGCAGATTAGGGTTTCTGTTTGATATTTTTGTAATTTTATGTTTTATTTTTGTAGATTAGGTGTTGTTTTATTAGGATTTATGCAGACTAGTGGGTATTTTGTGTATTTTTGTTAGGATTTATGCAAATTAGGTGTAATTTGGTTATTAGAACTTCTGCAGATAGTTGTTGTAATTTTCTGTTTATTTTTTGTAATTTTCGTTTTTTGTAAATATTTATTTAGGGAAAATACATTTTTTTTAGAGAAATATTTATTTGGTTTCTGTAATTATTTATTGTATGCTTTATTTTTTGTAACATGTAAAGTTGTGAGAAATAAAATGCACTGCAAAAATCGCTCAGAAGTACAAAAATAAAAATAAATGCACTCCAAAAATCGCTTAGAAGTACACGAAATATAAAAAAATTGAACTTCAAAATTGACCCAGAAGTGCATAAATTTTAAAAAAATTATTTTCTGAAAATTGTGTATTTTTTGTTCTTCAAAATACATTTTTTTTTAAATAATGCACCTAAAATTAGCCGAAAAGTGCATAAATTCAAAATGTAATTCAAAATTACTAAATAATTAATATATCACTTATAAATATTAAAATTACTAATTTACTAAAATTATTGAGGTGCTGAAATTCAAATTTTGTATTAATAAATGATGTAATTAATTCAACAAATAAAAAAAAAATTTAATTTTTAAAATTTTAAAGTACAAAAAGTTAAAATGGGTTAGAAGTGCAGCAAATGTGTCAGAAGTGCAGAAAATAGGACAGAATGTCAACTTAGACATTTTCTTGTACCTAATAGTCTCTATAAAAGTTTTTGTACCTAAGAGTTTTAAGGTATTTGAAAATGCACCTTAGAGACTTGGCCCCTAGTTTTTTCCATAAATTTCTTTCTGCAAATTATACGAATAAATTGGCTTAATTATTAAGGACATAATTCCATTGCATTTAACATTATAGGTCTGTGTACATGTCCTGCCCCCTTTTTTGTCCTCTAAATAGCAATAATTTTCTTCTCCCTCTCCTATTTTGGAGGTCTCCGCAGTACAATTTAATAGAGAATATTCTACAGATATCCCTTCATTAGATAAGAGCGAATTAATTTGAAGTAAATCTTGTATAGTTTGTTGAGATCTCTTCCCCTGTATTTACGTAAGTTTGTTTTATCCACTATACATGTAAATCTTTGTAAACTCTCATTATAAATAGTGGAACTGGGCATCACCTAATTCACTATGAAAACAATTCTCTTCTTATGATCTGATTTTATTCTTTACATGGTATCAGCAGAATACACAGAAAACCCTAAATTCTAAATTCTCCCTCTCATTCTCTCTAGCAGAAAACCAATTTCTGCACAATACACCTCCCTTCACCACACCTATCTCTCTTTCCATCACATAATACTTAATATATTCCAAGTTGTCAATCCTTTCTCGCCCCACTCAAAATTTTCCGTCACTAATCTCGCTAATTCAGCAACCTTTCCCCACTTGTGCACAAATTCACTCCGTCAAACCCTCTCCCGAAAAATCCGCCACCTTCCCTCACTAATCTGCGAACTCACTCCGTCAAACTTGTACCGCAAATTTCGCACCCAATCCTTTCGAATTTCTGCAATGGCCGATACACCCATTCCCCTCGATCGCCACTCTCATTCATATGGTGACCATCAAGCTCACCTCCACCAACTATCTCCTCTGGAAAAGTCAAGTCGAGCCGATGTTGCGCTGCGACAACCTTGCTTCCTTCATTGACGGTACTGCCGTCGAACCCTCGACAACGACGTTCCGAATCTGGAATTTCAGGCATGGCACAAACGCCATGACCGTGCCCTAAGCTTGCTCCTTTCCTCTCTGACGGAAGAATCAATGTCCGAGGTGGTCGGCATCAAGCACGCCCGCGACGTCTGGCTCGCTCTCGAAGCCGCGTTCAGTCACTCTTCTCCTTCTCGCGCTCATCATCTGCGTGACGAGCTCCAACTGCTCAAACGGGGCTCGTCGACTGTTGCCGAGTATGGTCGCACTTTTAAGGGGATGTGCGATCAACTTTCGGCTATTGGACATCCAGTGTCGGATGTTTGTAGACAAAGGCCACTGGTTTCTCCGTGGACTTGGCCCTCACTTTCGTGCCTTCTCCGACGTTCGCATGACACTCACGCCACATCTCAGTTTCACCGATTTGCTCCAACAGGCTCGCACGTATGAACTTAACGATAAGGCTATGCTCGGTGATGCTCCTCCACCTGCCGCCTTCTAAGCCAACCGGAATCCGAACTCCGATCGCGGTGGTCGCGGTGGTTTCCGATCCAATAGAAACGCCTCAGGGGGACGTGGTCGTGGCCCTAATGGTAATGGTTATTCAAACTCCTCTTATCATGGTTCAAACCCTAATACTGCAGGTCAATCAGGTCAATCCGTTGGAAGGAAACCCTTCATCCCTCGATGCCAAATTTGCCGAGGCCCTCATTATGCAAACCATTGTCCATCGCATCATCGTTGGTAAGGGACGCATCATCGTTGGTAATGGTGACACATTATCTATCTCTCATTTAGGCTCTCGTTTTATTAATAATAAATTACTCCTATTAGACGTTCTTGTTGTTCCACATATATAAAAAATCTACTTTCCATAAATAAACTAACTATGGATTTGCATGTTGACGTTTTGTTCTCTAACAAGTCTTTTGTGATTCAGACTCGGACGGAAAATGAGATACTGGCAAAGGGTTTTGGAACATGGCACCCCAGCCCTGATATTGGAACATGGCACCCCAGCCCTGATAGCTGCTTTACATTCTAAATTTTCTAAGTCGTCTTTTGAATTATGGTATTCCCGTTTAGGACATTTCCGTTATTCAGTTCGCTAAATAAATTAGGTCACTTGGTTGTTACTTCTGTTTTACCAAAACCTACTCTTTGTTCGTCGTGTCAATTAGCTAAAAGCAAAAGTTTATCTTTTTCCTTGAATGAAAAACATGCTATGAATGTGTTGGACTTAGTTCACTGTGATCTATGGGGCCCAGCTCCCGTTAATTCTGTTGATGGATATCGTTATTACGTTGTGTTTGTGGATGATTTTTCTCGTTTTTCTTGGTTATATCCTATGATTCTTGACACTTTCGAGCCTTATACTGGTAATGGACGCATCATCGTTGGTAATGGACGCATCATCTTTGGTAATGGACGCATCATCGTTGATAATGGTGACGCATTATCTATCTCTCATTTAGGCTCTCATTTTATTAATAATAAATTACCCCTATTAGACGTTCTTGTTGTTCCACATATAACAAAAAATCTACTTTCCATAAGTAAACTAACTACGGATTTGCCTGTTGACGTTTTGTTCTCTAACAAGTCTTTTGTGATCCAGACTCGGACGGAAAAGGAGATACTAGCAAAGGGTTTTGGAACATGGCACCCCAGCCCTGATAGCTGCTTTACATTCTAAATTTTCTAAGTCATCTTTTGAATTATGGTGTTCCTGTTTAGGACATGTTTCTTTTTCCGTTATTCAGTTGCTGAATAAATTAGGTCACTTGGTTTTAGGACATTTTTTTTTTGTTAAATCGTTCGATTAGCTAAAGCAACGTTTATCTTTTTCCTTGAATGAAAAACGTGTTGGTTGTTACTTCTGTTTTGCCAAAACCTACTCTTTGTTCGTCGTGTCAGTTAGCTAAAAGCAAACGTTTATCTTTTTCCTTGAATGAAAAACGTGTTATGAATGTGTTGGACTTAGTTCACTGTGATCTCTGGGGCCCAACTCCCGTTAATTTTGTTGATGGATATCGTTATTAAGTTGTGTTTGTGGATGATTTTTCTCGTTTTTCTTGGTTATATCCTATGTGTGTTAAATCTGAGTTTTTTGATATTCTTCAACGTTTTTCAGCTTTAGTTTGTAACCAATTTGGCACTAATATCAAAGTTTTCCAAAGTGATGGAGGAACGGAATTCACTAATAATCGTGTTCAATTTTTTTTTGCTAAAAGTGGTGTTTTTCATCGTCTTTCTTGTCCTTATACTCCACAACAAAATGGACGGGCTGAACGAAAACATAGACATATAACTGAAACTGGCTTATCTTTGCTTTTTCATGCTCATGCACCTGCACGTTTCTGGGTTGATGGTGTTCAATTTTTTTTTAAAAGTGGTGTTTTTCATCGTCTTTCTTGTCCTTATACTCCACAACAAAATGGACGGGCTGAACGAAAACATAGACATATAACTGAAACTGACTTATCTCTGCTTTTTTCATGCTCATGCACCTGCACGTTTCTGGGTTGATGTTTTTTCCACTGCTGTTTATGTCATAAATCGTTTACCCTCTCCTGTGTTGAATAATAAATCTCCTTTTGAAATTTTTTTTGGTACAATACCCAATTACAAAAATTTCAATATCTTTTTGTTGTCGCGTTTTTCCCTACTCGAGTGATTATGCTCCTCATAAGTTATCACCCCGTAGCACTCCATGCATTTTCCTCGGTTATAGTAGCATTTATAAGGGTTTTCGGTGTCTTGATCCTATTACTTCTCGTATTTATATTACCCGCCATGCGCAATTTGATGAGCTTAATTTTTCTTTTGATAACACTAAAGGCTTGTTTTCAAACTCTATTAGAATAGTAGAAGCACTTTTTAAAAAAAAAAAAATTGGGTGTTACCAACTTTAAAATAAAGTGTTTTTCACTAGTGCTATCTAGTTTGAAAACACCACCTAAGTCGATTTCATCTACTGCGTCTAATTTCGAATTCTCCGAGTTTTTTGAACCACAGGTCCAATCCATTGGAAATGACCAATTCGCTGAAAATAGCCAACAATCTCGGCAAAATGGGCTACCTGCTCCCTCTTCCCCAAATGGGCCTCATGCCACTTCTCAATGCACAAGCCCATCCACCTCTGATACACATTGGGCCACACCACCTTAATCCTGACTTACTCCAGCCTGATATATACTTACAGCCCAACCAACCCATGCAACCTACCAACCAAACCATGTAACACGTCGAACCCCATGCGGCCCAAGACATCCCACCAACCCAACCCCACAATCCCGCTCCAGCCTAACAGCCCGCTACGATCCAGCATCCTGAGCCCGCTTCGGCCCAACCAAACGAGCCCGTTCCACCACAGGTTCTACCAGTTAACACTCATTCCATGCAAACCCGTGTAAAATCTGGTATTGTTAAACCCAAATACTTTGTGGATATAACTTCTACTGTTTTGTTGTCTTCTCTGTCTGTTTCGTTAGAACTAATTCCAAATGTGTAAATCCTTTGGAAGCTTGAAATAAACTGCGAATAAAAAAATAAAGCTCAGAGACAAATAATTCAAAAAATAGAGTTTACTTCTTTCACACATAATTTTATATCGCCCAACAAAATAACGTGCAACGCACGTGTTAAAATCCTAATCATCTTAAAAATTTACATGATTTTGCTTGTAACAGTTTTGTATCTAATTATAAAAACCCGCCAACTATCCAAACCCGCGTACAACAAGTTTGATTTCCATGCATGTTTATAATTATGAATGTGTACCTAAATGAATATTCTAACAGGTATCCAAATAAATATATTTGATTATGTCAATAAAGGATAAAAAATAAAAATTAACCAAAAATATATTGTTGATAAAAAAACATTTAAATGAAACGGAACATAATTTGAATATGAGTTCTTAACATTTTAACGGAATGAATATCAATATGTACTAATTTATAACACATTTTATAAATGGGACAGTCTAATACAAATTTTATCTAATACTCTCTTCGTCCCGTAATTACTTGCACACTTGCCTTATTGGAACGTCCAACATTTCTTGCACACTCAAAAAATGGAAAGTCACTCATAAATTCCATCCTTACTATATTCACAAATTTACACAAAATATCATTACCTTTAGTTCCAAACACACAATTCAATTTTTTTTATTTATATAAAAATGTTTATAAAATTACCCCTTAAATTTTTATTTATTATTTAACTTTTTTAATATTTATGACCATCTATATGTATAAGTAATTTTGGGATGGAGGGACCTGTCAAAAGAAAAAGGAATTTGGGATGGAGGTAGTATTATTTTATAAGAAAAGGTGGGTTGTATCAGCTCTAGTAGTAGTAATGCAGTGGGCGACGCTCAAAAGCCCAGATGCTACCTTAATGGGCCTTTATCTAAAAAAAAGTTATTTAATATCGTGGGTCGTTAGCTTAAACATACTATAAGAACAAATACTATATTTTATTTTTAGACAAAAATTCATATGAGACGGTCTCATATATGAAACAGGGTACAACCAAGCATAAATTACATTCACCCCTCCAAAAGCGTTAAAACGTCAATGTTCAATTTATGCCTCGTCTCATCATGAGACGGTCCCATACAAGTGTGTCTCTTATTTTTATCTATGAATGGAAGAACAAAAACTATATTCGATTAAAAATACAACATACACGGTATATACATAGTTTTTTTTTGTTAATCGGACAAATGATGACTCAAACTCATGCCCCGATATAAATAGTGATGAGAAAGAAATACACAATGCACAATATGTAAATAGTTCACTAATTATTATAGTAAAATTATAATAATTAAATATATACTATCAGTATTAGATGAATAACTTAAAAGTAATAAGTGGGTTCAAATGATGAATAGTCGGGGCATGAACTCAAAACCCACAACCTAATGGGAATTTTTGTGTTTGTTTGTACACGACCCATTAAAATTTGGAAAATCGTATGAGTCAAGGCGATTCCCGTGTCATTTGTGTTTGATAGTTGAACTTGAGTTTAATAATACTCTTTATGTCTTGTAATAACATGCATAATTCTTTCTTTTTTTTTTTCAGTCCAATAATAACATGCACCGATAATAAATATATTTTTTACTTTTTCTTCTAAAATTTCTCTCCAATTTGACTCGGAATGAGATCACCTATTCCATAATTGATATTCCACTTTGTATTCCATAATATGAATGAATGACACGTGGAATAATAAAAAATATTCAACGAACCACCATACTCTGGATCTATGTGTTAAAGATCTAGAAGGAATGAAACACCAATGGAATACGAAAAGTGAAACAAAGAATCAAACCGAATTTGACTCGCCGCCTACCCTTTCCGTTATAAACACTCCTTTCAATATCTCTTCCCTCCAAAATATTTTAAAGTATATTATATGGATCATTTGATTTTATATTGTTATTTATTATTTGTTTTTTATTTTACTTGTTTGAAATTTATTATATTTACAATCATTTTGAAGCACTGGATATGCCCAATTTCATACATGCATCAGTTTGAGAATATCAAAGTGTTACGTTATATAAATTAAGTTAACAGAATAAATCCTAAAAATTCAGAATTATTAAAAAAAAATTACTATAAATCAGTAATCATTAAAAAATTAAATTATGAGAGTTTATATATAAAAGTAATACTTAATGTTCTCAAATTGATTTTTATATGGAATTGGGCAACCCTGTGCTTCTAAATAAGAAAGAATATAATTAGTTTCAAACAACTAAAACAAAATAAAAAAAATTGATAATAATAATAATATAAAATCAAATACTACATATTATATTTCTTTAATATGAAGAAGAGAGATACCAGGTGGCAGGAGTAGTGGCTTAAAGAGGGTGGGCATTGGGTGGCATCTTTGAAACGGGAGGGAGAAATTCTAAAAATAAAAATAAAATTTCTTTTATTAATTAAGTCAACAAAGCGGCACCGTTTTATGCCCTGATTTTTAATCCCCAACAGAACAACGGTATTATTTAGAAGAACAGCGGTATATAGTTAATAGAGATTAGTTAAATAAATTAGTTTTTTAACTGACAAGTGAGGATTAGGCGCCAATGTTTAAACACACAGCTTCCTGCTTCCCTCTTGTTTTTCATTTCTAACTTGCACACACCTCTTTTTCGTCGCTCATCTGAATTTGAAGAAGCTTGATTTCGGTTTTTCTAGAATGGACCCCTCCCACCAGAGTTCTGCTAAGGTGTTCTCTCTTCTCTATTATCCTGAATTTGTTTTATTTTTCATGGCTGTGTCTAAGGATTGGGTTCATTTAGGGTTTATTTGATATTTTTGATAATGATGTTGGATTTAGCGTATAATGACAAGCAAGTAAGCTAGATTTTATAGAGAAACTTGTTTAGATAACTATTTTACAGATATTGGTTTTGTTTAATGTGAAGAGGCGGCGTTGTTGTTTATCTGTTGGTCGCTTACTGTTTGGCTTGTTGGCTTTTTGTTATTTATTTGCTTTCATGGGTTCTCGAGTGCGGAATTCATTGTATTTCGAGTTCTTGGCTGCTGGGTTCTCTTGGTAGGGGCCCTGTTCCCAGATGTGTGTTCGTGTTACCAGCTTTTGGTACTGGTTTCGGCCTTTTCGTTTCGTTATTCTTGCTATTGGTTTATTGTCTTCCTTGCTGGTTTATATTCAGAGGAGTTGCGAGAGGATTTTTTTGCTTAGATTCAAGTTGAATGGTCGCTTTGTGTGTTCCTCCATCCGTTTGGGAAGTGGTTCTGTTTTGTTTTGTGTGCCTGATTCTTTTGCTGCTGCTAGTTCATCTCGCTGGTTGTTTCTTGTGCTGATTGAGTCCCGCCGCTTGTGGGGGTGTCTTTTTTCTGCGTTTTTTGTTGACTTTTGTTGGTTTTTTGGGTCTAGTTGACCACGCTTTGGCTAGTTGTTGCAGATCACCCTTTAGGCCAGTCTTCTTGTTTAGACTTGTTTGGTTATTTGGTCTTGTTTGTTAGTTTCTTGCGCTTTTGCTTGGTATTTTAGCTTTGTCTCCTTGTTGCTTTTTAACTCTTGCACATTCTATATCCAACAGAAATAGATCTAGGCAAAGGCAAGATAAATGTTGCCCTCCTGTGATTAGTGCTACTAGTGATCTTGGAATTAATCAAAGGTTAAACCGTACTCTATAGTTGTTGAGGAAACAAAACTTGTATGGGGTGGAAACAAATTGGATGATCAAATTCTACTTGTGGTGTCTTGAGTGTTATTATGTGTTCAAATTTGATCTAGCTTTATATGCACTCAATGATGTGTAGCACTGCGATTTGAGAAAAGTCGTTTTATCTAGTAGAATTTAGTTTATTGCTTAGTTTTTTTTGAGGAGGGAAATGGTGAAGATAATCTGTTCAGGGGAGAATGAGATTGTGAAACAGGCTGTTCTAAATTACAAATAGTGCAGTAAGCGCATAGGATTGGGCATTTATTTGGATGTAGTATTATTTCCAAATAGAGAGTGGAATAGTGAGTTGGGTCTGCAAGGGTCCATGTGACGTTGCTAGATTTTGTTACTTATTTGGCATTTTTCATCTCAGTTTATTCCTTTGGGAATCTCAATCCTCCAATGCTTGACTTTTAATTTAGTTATATATTATATGCTTTTTTGTTCCTTGCTTCAGTTTTTCTAGTTTTAGCTTAATTAGGTGAATGAACGTTTCTTATATTGTGTGGAATTGAAATAAAAAGACTTCTGTGAAACTAGGTTCGTAAATTATCTTATTTAAAAAGACTTCTAGTTTTGGACATTGTTGAAAATCTTACTTTGGATTGTCCAAAGTATCAGGATTGAAGAGTTTGGGATGTCTAGCCAAAGACAATAAAGGCGCTTTCGGGAGGCAACCCGATATTTATTTAGCTTTTATTTATGTTATTGTTAGTGTTTATTTTGTTTTTGTGTGTTTAGTCTTCTTGAAGTCCTTCTAGCAGGTCTCTGGCACAACTTAAGTTCAGAGTTTATTTTTGTTTTTCTGTGATATGATTGTGATATTTTCCAGTTTGTTACTGTACTTTGACTACACAGAGAGGTCCATATTATAATTATAAGCTTCAAATTGTGTGCTGGTTTCTTTAACTTTGATTATTAGGGTATTTAATCCACTTAATTGAGCTCATACTGTTGTTTTTTGTGGCAGTAGATAAAATTCTTTTAGAAGGCAGGCACTTTAACAAATTAAGTTGTGGTTGCCAGTTTTATAAATTCGCTCTCCATTTGAAATATTTTTTCTCTTGCATTTGAACAGTATGTTAAATGGATGCTTTAAGATTTACTAGCTGAAAGTATGTCTTATGCGAATATACTTTGAATTGAGATAGCTTTAGGGCCTAGAAGAGTTGTATCTGATAAAAGTATTTGGATTTAATCCCATGAGAAACTGTTCCATTAGACTGTCACTTCTCTTTTGTCTTTCCTTTATTCTTTGCCCCCTCTCCCTCCACTTCTTTAATATCTGCCTTAATTGAGTGTGTTATCTTTTGAGTAACACTTGGGTGGACAAGTTGCACATTGCAGTTGATGCACAACTAATACTGTATTACTGTTCAATAGAAATAACTAATACTATTCAGTAAAAACAGTTAATACTAACCAGCTTTTGGAAAAACAACTCATACCATTTTAAAATGCAATTACATAGAAGTAATTGCTTTATCTTGAATTTTATCCTTTTCCTCTTTTCTTTGTTACAAACTTACAATTTATTTTCTCCTTTCTGAATTTTTTTTCTGTGTTGCTCAATCACAGTTGAGTTCCTCATATTATCAAGTTGCCTATTAATCATTGGCATTTTCGGGGCTAAATGTCATTTCGAAGCATATCAAGGGATATAAGGGACAGTTTTGGGAGCTTATCACGTCGGAGTTTTGATGTGAGGCTTCCCGCTCATCATAGGGGGAAATCACACGGTTCTTTCCATGACTTAAACTAGCAGCCCTTGGTAATTCAGAGTAGTCGTTGGGCAAATCTTCCTCCCGAGTTACTTTATGATGTAATTAAAAGGCTGGAAGAGAGTGAGAGTGCATGGCCCGCTCGAAAACATGTGGTTGCATGTGCCGCCGTTTGCCGATCATGGAGGGGCATGTGCAAGGAAATTGTTAGGAATCCCGAGTTATCTGGGAAGCTTACTTTTTCCTTTTCACTAAAACAGGTTTGGTTGATGTTTTTGCCCTTTGACTATATTTTCATCTCTGTAATTACTAAGTTATACTAAATCCACTTTCCAATGTATACGGCCAGGGTCTTGTGATGGAACCATTCAGTGCTTCATCAAGAGGGACAAATCTAACTTGACATACCATCTTTTCTTGTGTCTTAGTCCTGGTGACTGTCTTGTGGGAATCATAAATAATGGGTAAAAGAATGTCGTCCTGTATTGATATCCACAACGTGCTTTAATAAAAAAAAAAACAGCATGCTATCTTGTTTATCATGTGGATTCCTTTTCTTATATAATGCATGTTTTGAAAATGCTTTGTATTAAACCTTAATCAAAAGATGTGTATGAATTTGCTGATTTTGGTAACAAGATAATTACTGATTTGTTATGAATATGTAATGCTTGCTCAAACAATTAATACATCTTCGTTTTTATTCATCGCAGATAATGCACTTTCAGCATAATAGAAATCAAGTGAGGACTCAAGGCTCAAGGAATCACACGTGGGAATTAAATAGAAAATGATGTATTTTGGGCAGTCAAAGAGAAACTATAAAAGCTGAACATACATACAGGTATAAGATCGAATTATTTATCTCTGCTAACGTTTTACATATGCTGCTGAGTTGAAAGACATTGTTCAATCAGAAATGACCCTGCTGTAAGAATGTCCAAATTCGCTTTTCATTCTTAAGAAATTGGAAGAGAGTGACATATGTTAATTGTCTGGCTATACACATTTTATTGGTGAAGTGAATGGATATAAATGGTTTTGCTAGAGTATTTATTAGGGAATGATTTTTAAGAGGGGCATAATATAATTAATCGAATGAAACCATCAGTACGGGATAAACTGAATTTAGATACTGTTTAGTGCTGGTATTGCATTAGATTTTAGTGTACAACATATTGATCTTTTTTTTTCACAAGACATCTCAACAGTTTGAAGGAAAATAGAAAATCCATATTGATTCTGCATTTGCACGACTGGAATGTACTATCTGATATTTTGAATTTGCTTCAAGGTTGCTGAGTTTAATGTACAAGCTGCGCAGCAGGGGATGGTTTACATTGATGAAGTTGATAAGATAACTAAGAAGGTTCGTCATCTTTCCTGCTCTATTCCTTTTGAGTGTCTTCCTATTTCTGAATGGACTTTTAAGACACGATTTCAATTTTGTGGTATTTTTAAGACCGAGATCTTAAACATCGACAGAGATGTTTCTGGTGAGGGTGTTCAACAGGCACTACTGAAAATGCTGGAAGGGACTGTAACAGTTCTCTTTTATGTCTCAATTTTTCCTTTTGGCAATCATATGTGGCTCATTTTAAATAAGACCACTTCCAGAATAAATTACATATGTTTCTGTAACTCTGTAACAATTGGCGTGTATATGGGCTAGGCCTATATGTGTAGACAACATTCCCCTTATTAAATGCTACCACTTCTAACTGTTTCACAGTAGTTCAGAACTCTGATGCGCATACGTGGTTAAGTGGCATTCTTAATTGTGTTTATGTTTTCAATTTGTGGTTACAGTTATTTGATAAAGAGGTTCTTTGGTTTTGGTATTAAAGTGGACGGAGGTCCTTTACGTTCACCACTGCCTACCATTTTGTGACAATTCTCGAATGCAGTTGCATTTGATAGAAGTCAGACATGAAGGCTTTTTTTTGGTGTGAGATGCTACATATGTCTTGGGGGCCTAACTTTGGGGAAGCTTTAGATAGTCTAGAAAAGAGTTTTTTCTTGTGATTTGCTATAACGTTCATCAAGGAACAATGTAATATCTCAGAATGACAAATTTGATGGTTAGCGCCTTCCTTACTGTTCATTTCATAGCTTTTTTAAATTCATTTACTATTTTTACCCCGAATTCAATGTTTATACAAATTGCCTATTGGATGTTTCTAATTTCCTAATCTTCAACAAGGGACCGACTTAGGTTTTCTTTTGGAATGACAAATATATGTTCTTATTCAGCAGTTTAATGTATCTTTTAAATGAAAAATATGTAACCATGGTTGCTGAAATAAATTAATTTTATTATAAGTTAAAGATGCTAGAGCCAAGGATCATATTTACTGGTAAGATAAAGAATTCACGAAACAACATTTATTAACATGAGAACTCATTTTATCGTCTGCCTTCTCAAACATATTCTACTGTCCTGATCACCTCCATTATTGTTATACGTTATCCATAATCGAATTTTGTTTTATCCTCTTCTTCATTCCATTTGCAAGAGAGCTATTAACTAATCAGTCTATTCATGCCCAAACTCTATCTTCTCTCGTATGGCGTTGTACCAATGATTGACTGATTATTCAGATCGTTATTGATGGAACTTGATGCTTTGTCTTATTAATCATCTGTGCTTCACATTTTATTATTTTGTTGTTCAATGATGGACACAAACTGACGCACACACACACACAATACCACATTTTTCCTTTTGCTAAAAGACGTAATTGTCTGGTTTAGTGTCTTTTGGTTCCGAGTGATACTATGTAATTCTTTTCAAAAGTCCTTTGACACTAATTTGGTATGGGCATGCAGCTTCAATGGAGAATAAGATAACATACGATAGCGCAAGAACTGATTCACCGGTTCAGAAGTTGACTTCTGATGCAGTCATTAAGGTAGTGATGTTATCTCCCGTCAATTATTTCAGACAGCCATATGATATTTCTCATATGGCTTGATGCTTTTGGTCTACTGTGTTTTAGGTCAGCATTAAAATTCCATTTGCATTTCGTGCCTTTCCAGCCCAAGCCATTGAGTCAACTGGCTCCCAAGTGCTAGAACAGATTCTGAAGGCCATGCTTCCACGCTTTATGTCACAGGTTTACTCCCTGCACTTGCCCACAAACCTTCCATTTTCTGGAGTAATGATTTATTCCTATATGTTTCTTATTTGCCCATGGAGTTTCTGAAACAAATAGTTCACTGTTGATTGTGAAAAGTCAAGTTGGTTCCATTTCATATAGATTTTTATTAAATATAAAATAGCATTCAGATTTATTAAATACAAATCATGTCGTATGTTATCTTTTTGAACGATAAAAGATTTCTTATTGATAAGTTCACCAAGGATAACTTGGAGATGGTTGGTGAACACGGTAAAATTTGTTGGAGTTGGAGTTCATAAGCCTCCTAAGCCCAAAACCTTTGCCTCGGTTACCTCTTCCTTGGCTGGGTCTAAGTCTACCTTTGTACCGTCTGCTGAAAGAAAACCTAATATGTTACGTGTCAAGGAGGTTTTCCTGGATTTGTTACCCCTTAAAGGTAGCCCTGGGGACTACACTGATCTTATTAACAGATTCGAAGTAAACACCCTTGGTAAAAGTGAAGCAAACAGTATGAAGTACCACCTTTGTCTTATGCCCCCAGAAAGTATTCTATGATTTTTCTATAACGTCGGGGCTAGGACTGATCTACGGCAGGGAAATATGCTCAATCAAATTGTGGATGTCACGAAGGTTGAAAAATATGGTGATCACACAGGTTGGAATACAAAGTTGAAGGTAGCCGGACTAGAAGTTTTGAACCATTTCGTAGTGACTGCAAAAATTCCATATAAGTGTGAAACTACTGAGAAACCTATTAATTATCTTGCTTCCAAATATCAATCTATCCTCACAGTGACCAACTCCTTTCTAAGGTGTTGCCGCAATATGGCAATCCACCTGAAGGTTCCATGTTCATCCGCTACAGGTGAGACCCGAATAAAAATAATAATTAACAATTGTTTTATTTACTTTATAATGTGTTGTTTCTTTTGAACCAGAGGATCCGGTTCTCAAACTTCAAGTATTCATGCTCAAGGCTTTTAGGAACGAGTTGTGCAAGTTACAATATGACCTCTGTTGTCTTCAATTACCAAGCTTGTGGTTTGAATAGGTGAAACATTATATCTTGCATTTTAATACCTATAATTTCTTTTGGGTTGTTGTATTGAGTTGATCACACTTATTTTGTTGTAGGAGAATTACAGTTTTTGGAGAAGACGGGCTTGGATGAAGAAGACAGACAAACTTCTGATTTTTGTCCTTATTCTTCTTTTTTAGGGTTTTAGGAATATTTTATTGCAAGACAGACTAAGTTTTTAATTCTGATTAGTGCTTCTAGTGATCTTGAAATTAAGCAAAGGTTAAACCGTACTCTTTAATTCTGATTAGTGCTACTAGTGATCTTGGAATTAAGCAAAGGTTAAACCGTACTCTGTAGTTGTTGAGGAAACAAAATTTGATGATCAAATTCTACTTGTGGTGTCTTGAGTGTTATTATGTGTTCAAATTTGATCTAGCTTTATATGCACTCAATGATGTGTAGAACTGCGATTTGAGAAAAGTCGTTTTATCTAGTCGAGTCAAAACACTTTTAGCATCTAGCTCAACTAGGATGAAATTGCTTAATTTTACTGGCTCGAGCTCAACTAAGAATCGAACTTGTGTTTTTTTTTTTTTTTTGATCTTGAATTGGTGTCAAACTTGACAAAGTCGAGCTCTTATATAAAATGTTGGAAGATGTATGTTAGTTGAATTAGCAAAGGCTTGATAAGATTGAACAATTACGTGTGTAAGAAATTGAAAAATAGATTAAGTGGCAGACTAGTAACTAGTTTAGGCTCTATTTGCGATTAGGTTTGTGTGTCTATTCCAATCATGACCTCTCTTATACCCGAGCATTATATAGTGAAATACTTTATGACCAAGCGATAGATCGAATCACGGGTTGGGTTTACAATTTTGTCACTTTGATTTGAAGCATTTATGGAACTCCAATTTAGCCCAAATCTGTAGTCATTAGAGTTGACTCATTTTGCATCTTTGCTGCATGCGTTAGTGTTAGCCTTTGACGAACGAAATAAATGGGCTCGCTTTAAACAAAAAAAATTCTGTAAAATAGTTAATGTTTTATTTTTTTATGTGACAATTGATGTAATACACTAAATACATTAATTGATGTATTATTTTACAGATGGCCTGGGGGAGATTAACATATTCTCATAATTGTATTCAACTTGGGGTTGTTTGAAACTGATTTATAATCAAACAAAAAAAATTAGTGCACCACTTTTTCTTTCTTATAATTAAAAATAAAGGAAAATAAAATTTTAATCTGTTTTGGGTATTCATTTAGGTGGTGGAGAAAGAAGCTACTATAAAGTACACGTATGATGGATATATGTGGAGTGGTAATGTAAAAACACCTATCCGTGTGATAGGTAATTGTAGTGAAAGCCTCAAAACTTGTCTGTCGATAAACCATGAAAATCAAATCGTATACAAGTTTTGGGACGAAAAAAATGGACTGATGATTTGTGAAAGAACAGAAAAAACCTTGGTGGATTATCGTCTTCTTATCAGAAGATAGAATCGTTCACACAGTCAACCAACTACTTGACTAAAGAATTTCGCCATGTACTTAGACAAATTATGTCTTATGTTATCTTTTTGAACGATAAAGGATTTCTTATTGATAAATTCACCAAGGATAACTTGGAGATGGTTGGTGACACGATAAAATTTGTTGGAGTTGGAGTTCATAAGCCTCCTAAGCCCAAAACCTTTGCCTCGGTTACCTCTTCCTTGGCTGGGTCTATGTCTACCTTTGTACCGTTTGTTGAAAGAAAACCTAATATGTTACGTGTCAAGGAGGTTTTCCTGGATTTGTTACCCCTTAAAGGTAGCCCTGGGGACTACACTGATCTTATTAACAGATTCGAAGTAAACACCCTTGGTAAAAGTGAAGCAAACAGTATGAAGTACCACCTTTGTCTTATGCCCCCAGAAAGTATTCTACGATTTTCTATAACGTCGGGGCTGGGACTGATCTACGGCAGGGAAATATGCTCAATCAAATCGTGGATGTCACGAAGGTTGAAAAATATGGTGATCACACAGGTTGGAATACAAAGTTGAAGGTAGCCGGACTAGAAGTTTTGAACCATTGGTGATCACACAGGTTGGAATACAAAAATTCCATATAACCATTTCAAATGAAAAAATTCCATATAAGTGAAAACCTATTAATTCTCTTGCTTCCAAATATCAATCTATCCTCACAGTGACCAACTCCTTTCTAAGGTGTTGCCGCAATATGGCGATCCACCTGAAGGTTCCATGTTCATCCGCTACAGGTGAGACCCGAATAAAAATAATAATTAACAATTGTTTTATTTACTTTATAATGTGTTGTTTCTTTTGAACCAGAGGATCCGGTTCTCAAACTTCAAGTATTCATGCTCAAGGCTTTTAGGAACGAGTTGTGCAAGTTACAATATGACCTCTGTTGTCTTCAATTACCAAGCTTGTGGTTTGAATAGGTGAAACATTATATCTTGCATTTTAATACCTATAATTTCTTTTGGGTTGTTGTATTGAGTTGATCACACTTATTTTGTTGTAAGAGAATTACAGTTTTTGGAGAAGACGGGCTTGGATGATTTGGATGAAGAAGCTAGACAAACTTCTGATTTTTGTCCTTATTCTTCTTTTTTAGGGTTTTAGGAATATTTTATTGCAAGACAGACTAAGTTTTTAATTCTGATTAGTGCTTCTAGTGATCTTGGAATTAAGCAAAGGTTAAACCGTACTCTTTAATTCTGATTAGTGCTACTAGTGATCTTGGAATTAAGCAAAGGTTAAATCGTACTCTGTAGTTGTTGAGGAAACAAAATTTGATGATCAAATTCTACTTTTGGTGTCTTGAGTGTTATTATGTGTTCAAATTAGATCAAATTTGCTTAAAAAAACCGTTTTTCAATTAAGCAAATTTGATCAAAACAAAACATGAACACCATTCAAGAATCACCAAAAAAAAATTTGATCATCAAGACAACAAATCAATAGCAAATAACAAAACGAAAAGCTTTAACACGAACACACATCCGGGAACAGGGCCCCTTTTTTTGGTCTTAAATTGGTGTCCAATAACTAAGAAATACAATGAATTCTAATCATAAAAATTTGGAAGATGTATCACAGTAAGCCAAAATATTCAAAACCCTACAAATTAAAACCAATATCTGAAAAATACAGTGATTTAAAACTAGTTTATATAATCCAAATCATTTTATTTATACACTAAATCCAAAAATCATTATTCTCCTACAACAAAATAAGTGATCAACTCAATACAACAACCCAAAAGAAATTATAGGTATTAAAATGCAAGATATAATGTTTCACCTATTCAAACCACAAGCTTGGAAATCCATTCTACAAAATCCAACTCATATTGTAAATTTCAGAACTTGATTAAAAACTAAATGCATTAATACTTGAAGTTTGAGAACCGGATCCTCTGTTCAAAAGAAACAACAAAAAAGAAATAAAATAATTTGAATTATTATTTTTTTATTCGGGTCTCACTTATCAGTTATGAAATGGAACCTTAATTTATTTATTAATTCTAACACCTTTAAAAATTAACATCTTCTCATATTGAGGATATTTTGATATTTTTGAAACAAGAGAAAAAATAGATGTCAAAAAAAAAATTCCACTTTGTATGAAATTTTAATTAAAATAAAATAAATTTAAATGGTTCAAAAATTCTAGTCCTTTGGTGGACCTTCAAAGATTCCAACCCAATGTGATCACCAATTTTTCAAAACTTCTAAATATCTCTCTTCAACTTCTTCAGATTAAAGAAATATAATTTGTAGTATTTAATTTTATATTTATCATTATTATCAATTGTTTTGATTTTGTTTTTAGTTGTTTGAAAAAGGTAATTATATTGTTTTCATTGTTTACCACCAAGGTTGTTTATAATTCCATATATAAGATCAATTTGAGAACATTAAGGTAACAAATTTATAAAAACCTCCTTACTATAATTTTTTTTTTTTGATTATTGAAGGTTATAGTAAAAAATATTAGGTAATTCTCAAAGGTTTTGGGCTTATTCTGTTAACTCCAACAAATTTTTATGAAACCATCTCCAAGAAATCCTTGGAACTTAAATAAAAATTTTATCGCATTCAAAAGATAACATACGATTTATGATTTGTTTCAAGTACATGCCGAAATTTTTAGTCAAGTAAAATAATTGGTTGATCAAAGTGAACGTTTGTTCTATATCTCTTCCATATAATCCACCAAGGTTTTTTTCTCTTTTTTGATTCACAAATCATCACCATTTTTTTTCGTCCCCAAAACTTGCATACATTTGATTTTCATGGTTTATCGATTTGAGTTTTGAGGCTTTTCACCAATTACCTATCACACGGATAGGTGTTTTTACATTACCACTCCACATATATCCATCACACGTGACTGCATCATACGTGTACTTTATAGTAGCTTCTTTCTCCACCACCTAAATGAATACCCAAAACAGATTAAAATTTTATTTTCCTTTACTTTTAATTATAAGAAAGAAAAAGTGGTGCACTAATTTTTTTTGTTTGATTATAAATCTTTTCAAACAACCCCAAGTTGAATACAATTCTGAGAATATGTTAATCTCCCCCAGGCCATCTGTAAAATAATACATCAATTAATGTATTTAGTGTATTACATCAATTGTCACATAAAAAAATAAAACATTAACTATTTTACAATTTTTTTTGTTTAAAGCGAGCCCATTTATTCCGCTTCAAAAAAGCTAACACTAACTTTTTAATCAAGATGCAAAATTTGTCAACCCAATTAATGACTAATTTTGGGCTAAATTGAGTTCCAAAAATGCTTCAAATCAAAGTGACAAAATTATAAACATAACCCGCATTCGATTTTCGCTTTTCATCAAGTATTTCACTATATAATGCTATGTATAAGAGAGGTCATGATTTAATAGACACACAAAAAACCTAATCGCCAATAGAGCCTAAACTAGTTACTAATCAAATATAATCTATTTTTTAGTTTTCTTACATAATTGTTCAAATATCAAGCCTTTGCTAATTCAACTAACATATATCTTCCAACATTTTATATAAGAGCCTGACTTTGTCAAGTTTGACACCAATTCAAGATCAAAATAAAATTAAAAAAAAAAAACACAAGTTCGATTCTTAGTTGAGCTCGAGCGTCGCCCATTAAGCAATTTCATCCTAGTTGAAAAATACTAGATGCTAAAAAATGTTTTGACTTAAAGATAAAACGAAATTTCTCAAATCGCATACACATCATTGAGTGCATATAAAAAAGTTAGATCAAATTTGAACACATAATAACACTCAAGACACCACAAGTAGAATTTGATCATCAAATTTTGTTTCCACCCCATACAAGTTTTGTTTCCTCAACAACTATAGAGTACGATTTAACCTTTGCTTAATTCAAAGATCACTAGTAGCACTAACCACAGGAGGGCAGCATTTATCTTGCCTTTGCCTAGATCTATTTCTATTGGATATCGAATGCGCAAGAGTTAAAAAGCAACAAGGAGACAAAGCTAAAACACCAAGCAAAAGTGTAAGAAACTAACAAACAAGACCAAATAACCAAACAAGTCTAAGAAGACTGGCCTAAAGGGTGATCTAGACCCAAAAAACGCGGAAACAAGACACCCCACAATTAGCACAATAAACAACCAGCAAGATCAACTAGCAGCAGCAAAAGAACCAGGCACAAAAACAAAAACAGAACCACTTCCCACACAAAGCGACCATTCAACTTGAATCTAAGTAAAAAAAATCCTCTCGCAAGGAAGACAATAAATCAATAGCAAGAATAACAAAACGAAAAGCTGGTAACACGAACACACATCCGGGAACAGGGCCCCTACCAAGGAAACCCAGCAGCCAATAACTCGAAATACAATGAATTCCACACTCAGCAAAACACATCACAGTAAGCGACCACAACTCACATTAAACAAATTAAAACCAATATCTGTAAAACAGTGATCTAAACAAGTTTCTATATAAATCCAACATCATTTTATTTATACACTAAATCCAACATAATTATCAAAAATATCAAATAAACCCTTAGACACAGCCATGGGGAATAACCAAACAAATGCACAGGAAAATAGACAAGAGAGAACACCTTAACAGAACTGCTCTTCTAGTGGGAGGGGTCCATTCTAGAAAAATCCAACTCAAGCTTCTTCAATTTCAGATGAGCAGAGCGGCGAAAACTAAATGTGCAAGTTTTTCTTTTCTTTTTTGACGGAAAGAAATGTTCAAGTTAGAAAGGGAAAAGAAGAGGGAAGTTTTAACATTAACACCTAATCTCTCACTTATCAGTTAAAAAACTAATTTATTTAACTAATCTCTATTAATTTAACTATATACCGCTCTTCTGCTATTGAGTACCGTTGCTCCCCTGGAGATTAAAAATCAGGGCACAAAACGGTGTAGATTTAAGAAATGCAAACAATAATATTGATCGGAATCAAAATCTACTTTTTAACAATGAAAAAAAAAAAGTCATTAATAAGTTTGTAACTACAAAAAATTACTATCAACACTTTAATTAATTACATTGTTGACTTTAATCATCCACCAAAATCTTAAAAATGTTGGTAATATTGCACACTAGTATTATGCGCAATACACATAAATAAGGTAATGACCAAAATTTGCGGGTCAACACGGGCGGGCTCGAGCGCGGGCAGGGCGTGGGTTGTGGGCTTTAGTTTGGGAGGATGCATATATATTTATAGAAGAATTCTTTTATCAAATATGTGTAGTAGCCTAGTGATTCAAGTTTATTCTTAATGTATGTGGTCACAGGTATGACTCCTATCAAACACATAATTTTTTAAATAGTTTTTTTATGTGTTAATACATGAAAAAAATGTGATACTTATAGAAACGAAATTAATGTGTTACTACGTGAAATAAAAATTACATTATCATTTAAAAAAAAAGATACATTATCATACGGTAATACATTGTTGTTCATATGGTAACACATGAATATTCATTTAGTATCACGACGACATGTGTACAGTTTTTCATATTATTAAAAAAAAAATATGTACAGAAAGTATTACCTTATGAAGAAAAACGTGTTACCACATGAACAAAATCAGTACAAGCGCGAAAATAAAACCTGAATCCAAAATCACAGGTTTAAAGAACTTGATGTGTTACTACATGAACAAAAGAGTGTTGTCATATGAACAAAATAGTGTTACTACATGAACAAAAACTACAAGCGAGAAAAAAAAAATCTTCAGTCAAAATTTACAGATTTAAAGAACAACGTGAGAAGAGTGCAGAAGGATTTGAACGATTGCGTCACAAAATCGTGAGGTAAAAGAATGGAAGGGCCTGTAAATTGCAAAGTATGAGAAAATTGAAGAAAACAAGAAGAATATAGAAGAATTTAAATAAGAAAGATAAGGAAAAACCTGTAGATGCACGACTGTAAAATTTGGTTGGTTCTTGAAGAAGAACCCTAAATCGCGAGGTAGAAGAATTTGAAAGCACCATATTCGTGTTGCCAGGATGGAAAAACCTAAGAATCGCGAGAAAGAAGAAAGTGAAAGAGTCGGATCCATAGCGCGGGTCTAGGCTTGATCCGAAAGTGAAAGCGCCGGATCCGTAGCGCGGGCCTGGGCTTGATCCGAAAGTGAAAGCGCCGGATACGTAGCGCGGGCCTGGGCTTGATCTGACCTAATTCGTCTGACCTGCGTTTTTTTTTTTAAAAAAATACCAATTTAAACTAGAATTGCACATAACACTAGTATGCAATATTCGTCTTTCCATATTAAAAGGTTCCATCTACAAATGATTTTGAGTTGAAGGAATAATCTCCTCTCATCTCCATGATTCAGTTAGCGAACATGCATTTATCAAATAACCGATTAACAGTCGAAATGATAAAAAATATATTAATAAAATATTAAAAAAGATTAATATACAAATGCAAATTATCCTAAAAGAAAGATTGCATTGGTTCAAAGATCAAACTCATAGAAAAATATATAAAAAAGTTATGAATAAACATAAAATTATTGATTTACTTTTAAAAAATATTATATTTTCTTGACAATTTATAATTACAGAAAATAGTGAGCAAATAAAAAATACAAATATTAATGTCACTGTAGATTAATGAATTAAAAATTGAAGAAAGAACCTTTCAAAAAATCTATTGAACATATTAAATTCAATAATCTATTGAGATTTATATAGAAGAGTAGACCGTACTTATATGACATGTTATACCTATTTTATACTATATAGGTAGAAAATTAATATAAAGACCAATAATTTTGTATGGAGACGAAAAGGATAATTGAAAACAACGTTAGTCCCTATGGAGAAATTTGATTTTGGATAGAAAAATGAAAATTAGAAAAACGCAGAGATTAAGAAGAAAGAAAATTGAAATTTAAAATTCGGTAAGGTTAAGAATGAGATAAATATGGAAAAGTTAAGATATATATTGAAATTTGAAAAATATGGAGTGGATAGAGATAAAAATATTGAGTGGTCAAAATATTTATAAATATTAAAAAGTACAAAATAATAAGAAAATTAAAAACTTAAAAGATAGAGATTGAGGAGTGCCACGTAGAAGGAATAAGATTGTGAATTAGATATTTCGTAACAAAATTAAAATTAAGATCAGTGGATTTGATATGAGGCATACTTGCATGAGATCGTCTCATGGTGAGACGGGGAATAAATTAGACATTGACGCTTTAACACTTTGGGAAAAGTGGGTGCGATTTGTGATAGGTTGTAACACGTTTCATGCATGAGACCTTTTCATATGAGTTTTTGTCATTTAATAATTATCTTAAATTATAAAGACTAAAGGACATAAATTATATTATTTACACATAAGATTTTTCTAAGGTAAATTTGTGAAATAATAATATTCATAATTAAATTCGTACATTTAAGATGAATAACCACTTATAAAATAGCCAGTTTAGTTTAATTATATTAGTATGATTTCAAGCTCTATTCATCAACAATTATAATAATCTATAGTAGTGATGTATCAAGTTTTTAATGGCAAAATTAAATATTGAAATGATTTTAACAATTATAATAAGGTAGAGTGCACTTGGGTGTACATGAGACAGACACTTATAATAAACTATAGTGGTGAATATTCATATGATCTTCAAGTTTAGGCCGGTTTAGTTCATTTTTACATATTAATGTAGTGTGCTTAACAAATAGGGGGTGTGAGTAATGATACTCATCTTGATACCCAATAGTTAGAAAATGTTCATATAGATCATTAGAGACATACTCTTTTATATAAGCCAAAAAGTTATGATTTTTCTAGAATAAACTGTACTGATCCAGTTCAGCTTTCAATTTTACGAGTTGATAGCTTAACTATTATTATGTATGATTCAAAGTAATAGAATAAGGTAGAAGATTAAGAAACGAACAAACTCGGGTCTTAAATTTATATTAACCTGGCGAGTCATCACTTTGGTTGAACTCAAAAGGTAACTGGTGGCATAGCACCTAATGTCCCCATGATCACGTTCACGAGCATGATTAAACAAAAAACAGAACTAACATTGATTGATTTAATGCCATAAAATGTAATCAGGCTGCTACAATAAACATAGACTAAAAGTAAGTTGAACAGAAGCATTCTGGATCCTAGCTACAATACACTAGCTATGAGGCTCAAAGATAAACATAGTCTGAACAAAGATATTCCCGCCCCTATAAATGGTATATTTTAGAGCCCCAACAATGGTGGTCTTGAGCGTCTTCAGATTAGTGCGACAGATATCAATCGATAGATAAGCACGATGAGCATAAGAATCCCATGCTTCCTCCTCGACTTTATCATTTTCTTCAAGTTTTTCAAGTTCCCTATACCAGGGGCTGATGAAAGGTCGGACTTGTGAAACCAAAGTATAGGCATCTTCATCTTTCAGATCCAAAAGGGTGATGAAAGGTTCAGGCTCAAAATACTCAAACCCTGTCGAGCTAAAACAGGGATTAGGGAGAGGTGATAGTGTGAACTCATGGATATCATCACCACTTCCAATTTCAGATACCACTCCAGGACCTATAACAATTCGATCACCAATTACTATCGAATGAACAGTCGGCATTCTTGGCCCCCCCCACTGAAGGCGGTCCTTCCTCTCAGATTTAAGATCCAGTATATATTTTTCACTATAGGTTTCTAGCAAGAATCTAGACTCATCTATGAAATTATATCCTCTAATAATGATGGGTCGTTCTCCGGGAAACACAGGTGGTGTTAGTAGAGTCCAGCTGTTATTCAAAGGATCATACAACTCAAAACAAATACAGGCGTGACATGGATCAAATGCAGACGTGAAAACTAGAATTTTTTCACCATCGGGTGTGGGCACGGCCACGGTGGCACACTTGGGGTAGTTCATAGGATGCAGAGACTCAAATTCCTCTAATTTTTCTACCTTGTCGTCCTTATTAAGAAAATCCGATGATAAAACATATTTCTTAACGTTTTTTTCATTCGACTCCATATCCTCTAAGACACTACTTCTCCCCTCACATTCCTGAAATATATATAATGTGGATTTGAGAACACAACCCACACAACCCCACCAGAGATTCTCTGCTTTCTTGTTAAATTCGAGACTAATCCTAGGGTTAATATCTAAATAATCTCTACGGACGTAGCCCATAAAAATTACATCTAAATCTAGATCCACCACAGACATCTCAAATACCCTATCAAACTTGACCAAATTGGAAATGATGGCGAATTTTTTTTTACCTGATAAGCCCTGATATTTGATTGGGATTTGATTTGGAGCATCTTGGTTGAGAATCCAATCAATCCCGAGGGGCTCGACAATTGAACGCCGAGAAAGAAGAAGTGCCATGGCTATTGGCAACACAGGAAAACTGGAGATTTGATTGAGCCACGATTCAGAGCCGTTTTAGGGTTTTCGATCGGAAAAAAGTAGAGAGATCTTCTTTGGTTCGACGGACCTCTTCAGAAGATCTCTAAAATAGGTTGGGCTGGATCAAAAATATCAGGCCCGTGAACTGGATGGGCTCGGACCCATTTGGTTAAGCCGATCTTATATTCTCCTGTCAATATTTTCTTTTAATAATTATTATGTATATGTGGAATATTAAACAAGATAAATTATGTATTATATATACACACAATTTAAAACACACCTTTTATAATATTACAAATAAAAATATTAATTCATTTGGTTAAAAAAATTAATGAATTAGGATATAAAAATAATATATACAACGTTAAGCTTTTTTCATGCATTTAACATTTCTGTAATTTTGTATTAGTAATTTATTGTTTAAATTCCTAACTTCTGTAATTTCACATTTTAATTAAATAGTTTAATTATATATTGAAGTAAAAAAATAAAAGGTTAAGTCTTGTATGTATCAGGTGCACCCTGTACTTCACAGTGTATTTTAGAACTATATAACTTATTGTCATTATAATATCAATTTACCTAAAATGAATCGTATGATATTACATAATTCCAAAATATACTATGAAGCGCACATTGCACCTGATGCACATGAAACTTAATAAAAAAAAAAATGATGTTAAGTAAGGTTGAGCATAGTTCTACTTTAGTATTAGTTTAATCATTATAACAATTACGCTATCCAAGAGACCTACTCTTTTATTATATAGATAACGACTATATAAGCTAAAAGATTGTGATTTTTTTTATATAACTTACAATAAAGAAAATCACAATTTTTTGTGCACTCGCCCCGATCCTATCCAATTTATTACATACTGGTTGTATATATAATTTCCTTTTCCACCTTCTTCTACAGTAAACACAAATTGTCGTGACTCTATTAAATAATTCGCCCGATCCTATCCAACTTATTACATTTTGGTCATTTATATAATTCCCTGTTCCACCTTCTTCTACAGTAAACACAACGACTCTATTAAATAATTCGTGGGCCAGCTGAATTTGGGCCATCTTTTATTTTGTTGCTACAATAAGAGTTTGGGGCTTGGCTATTTGCGACCCAGCTCGTTAGTTGCCTGGTAGCGGCCCTTTTCATCCGCTTCATTTATCTGAGCCTTTTATTCCATCTTGATCGAACGGCTTGGGATTTATCTCCGGATTGACACGCCTAACAGTTTGCGGGAGTAGTGCTACAGAGTATCAGGAATCATCCATGGCAGAAGAGGAGTGTGGTTGAATGAGGTATATTCATCTTGCTTTAGCTTCTTCGTTCCGTATGAATGGTATATCTGAGCTAAATTCTTCTTCGTTGCAGATATGAGATGAACTTGTGAGCTATAGCATTTTCCCGTGAGAGTTTGAGACGTAAAAGTCATCTTGAGTGAATTAACCCTCCTAAAAAATATCCCAACTCTTACCAAATTCTCACTATAATCCATTTATTTGCAGGTGATCGTGTTCGTGATGGCGAATCCTTCTTCCTGTTCACGTTATGACGCAATATACGTGCTCTGTTTTACTGTTTATGTTATTTGCATTCTGAATTAATACTTACTAGTATTGCGTGTGATACTTTTGAGTTGTTTTACGTGAAATTCGTGCTCGGGACATTACACAAACCAATTCAGTCCCAGCTCCCTCTTGAGCACCTTCATTTTTTTCTCTTTATTTTAATTATTTAAAATTGATATTAACTACATGGTGATGTGCGTAATGTCAGGTTACTTATTTTTATTGATCCTTTTTATTTTGATCGGACAAATAGTAATTCGAACAGGTTATTCCACATCGTTTTTATTTGAATTGATCGTTCATACATGAAATACTATGGTTATCCATACCCAACGCAAATTCTTATATGTTTGTGTGTAATTTTATCATGTCAGTGTGTCCATACGAAATCCAACATGACAATATGAATTAACACTCTTAATAAATCCGAATAATGAGCATCTATACAAGACTTTCCAACTGATGTGTAATCAACCTCTTTGCATAATGAAATTCCAGAACTAATAAATATTTGAATAGTTCTATGTATAGCAGGTTATAAAACATGTAACCAGATCATGACAAATTATAGTGCAACTACGTACGCATGTTAATTTTGATATTGCTCAATCATTTATTCTTCTTTTATATGGATGCAGTTTTATTCAATCATGACTATAAGAACATAAAAGAGAGATTGGATCGCACTTGATCAAACAAGAATTATTTAAAAATGAATATTATTTAAACATAATCCAAATCAAAATCTACATCAAGTAAACAACAAAAAGCCCCAATCACTCAAAAAACAAAACCTAACCTAATTAAATCAAGTCTCAGAAGTAATAGCACACGATTTGTGCTTAAACCTGTACCTAGGGTTTCTAGGAATCGCCTGGCTCGGCCCGAACCCGAACTGCCCGGTACCGTTCATCAACGGCGGCCCGTCGTCATAAACGTAGCCCACGATCTTGCCGCAGCTATTGCACTTGATTTTGGTGCGTTTCCTTTGAATCCCCCAGTAATTAAGAGTCTCCAAAAAAGGCCTGATTTTATCTTCTTTCTCGAATCGGAATTTTGAGGAATCGACGGCGGAGAAGGAGAGGGTGTTCTTGTTTCCGGCCTCGAAATAGAAGTCCGGCGGGAAGAGGTGGGAGGAGTAGAGGTTAGGATTCGCGCCGCACTCTCTGCAGCAATATATCGTCGCCATTGGAGTCGAATTTTGTTCTTGTTGAATTGAAGGAGGGTGCAGGGGGTTTTGGTTTTGAAGAGAAGTTACAAAAGCGCGTTAATGGTTGATTTTTTTTTATTTTTTTTTTGAGAGCTTTACTTATTTATTTATTCAATTAAGTTTATTTTGGTTTTGGTTTTGAAGAGAAGTTACAAAAGCGCGTTAATGGTTGATTTTTTTTTATTTTTTTTTGAGAGCTTTACTTATTTATTTATTCAATTAAGTTTATTTTGGTTTTGGTTTTGAAGAGAAGTTACAAAAGCGCGTTAATGGTTGATTTTTTTTTTTTTTTTTTGAGAGCTTTACTTATTTATTTATTCAATTAAGTTTATTTCTAGAAAGTCAAGAGTTCAAATCCTCTTAGCATTATTCTCATTTTTTTTTCTTTTTGAGATTTTCTATTTCGTTCTTTCTTTTTGAGCTTTTCTATTCCGTTCTTTCTTTTTGAGCTTTTCTATTTCGTTCTTTTCAAACTCTTAAAAAAATCTTGCTAAAAAGTCATTCTCAAAACATTTAAAATAATATATTTTGTAAATAGATGTAACAATACCACAATTTATATGAAATAGTATTATATTATTACAATTAATAGTTTTCCATTTTAAATTAAATTTTTTGCTTTGTAAAACAGTGAAAGAACCTGTTAAAAAAAAAGTAGTCTTCAAAACATTTTAAAAAAATAATGTAATTTATAAATAACTGTAGTAGTACCACAATTTTTATGAAATAGTATTACGTTATTACAATTAATAATATGACGTAATTGCACTTGACAATATTACATCCTACTGTAAAAGTAATATATATTTAATAGATAAATGTAATAAATTCACAATTTTATGAAACAAGTATTACATCATTATACTTGACAATACTATATTATTGCACTTGAAAGTATTACATTAAAAAGTTAAATTTATCCATACATTTCACTATTTTCTCTGCATTAGTTACCATAAAATTAATCAACGGAGTAGTATTGCATTGAAAACAAAAGAAAAAAGTAAAATTCTAAAGGTTATTAAATGTAAATCAAAGCAATAGTACAAATAAAACATAACAATATTATAGACAAAATATAACAGTATTGCATTCAAAACACAAAACACAAGAGTCTCAGAATCCACATTTCTAGTTATTGCATGGATTGCTAAACAAATTGGTTTTAAACATGCAAGCTCCTTATAAAATGTCACTACATTTTCTCTTCAAAGGAATAAATGAAAGATACCCTGGGTACTGATGGAATCAACTTCAGTATATTGTTACAGAACTCACTGTCCCCATCCACAAACTGCTGCAGAAGAGATCATTGTACTAGTGAATGAGAAAGAATTTATTAAATCACCAAATAAGATAATTAGAAGGAAAATCAGTAGGACAACCAACTCACATGAAGTTTAAAGAAAAAAGAAAATTTTCATCTATTTGATGCAAATTAGAAGGAAACACAAACAATGTTTATCTAAAAAATCCAGAAATAAGGATTAATTGAATACAATAACATTTCAAGTCAAACAGTATTATATCATAAGACAAAAAATCATATCTACAATCACATAGTATCACAAATAACAATAGACTGGGATGATTGGCTGTCAAGTGAGCACGTGCGTCAGGCGTGCATCATTGCTTACGTGTGTTATGAACTAGGGAGCTATCTCGTGTTTCCCAATCGGAGAGACGAACTCCAGATTAGAAATAATTGCCCAGATGGTCTTTTGATAATCCTCATTTTGTAACTCAATCGGCCGTTTTGTTATGAATATACACTTGCTTAGTTTTCTTTGGATATTCTTGATGTTTCTTGTTGTTGATTGAACTAATGACATACATGTATATTGAAACAAATAATTTGTAGCAAAAATACTTAATATTATCACTGTACAAATAATCAATAGAATTATTGCCAACAACCTCATAATCACCCTCACTGAGAAGTATTGAAAACAAAAACATAAGAAACAATACACTAAATAACATCACAGTATATACACTAAAAAATATCATAGTATACACACTAAAAAGAATAACAACCTAAAAACAAGGGAAAATACAAAACATAGACATGTACATCCAAACTTTTAAAAAATAACATAAAAATTGGATAATAGAGAGAAACAAGGATGTCAAGCTAATTAGTATAAGAAAACAAACATACGATATAATACTCTAAATAACATCACAATAATACACTAAATAACATCATAGTATCGCATATGTCGATTAATCTGTGATGTGGAACATAGATTTGAGACTAGTGGATCTGCTTAGATGAAGACACAAATTCACGCAAGACAAGAAGATTTAAAGTTACTTTACAACAAAAAAAAGCTAAAAATTCCAGCTAGCAAAAATGCTAAAAATAACCATAAATCCCCTTCATTCAATCTGCTTAAATACAAGAAATTTAAAGCTACAAAAAAAAAGAAGAGAAAATCAGAAGTTACATTCCATTGTCGAGCTTTTTCGTGCTTAATGATGTCAGCGACCTCTAAAGGATCAATCTAACCAATCAAAACAAAAGTTCAAACTTAATATCAGAATCGATGACAATGACCCATTGATTCCTACAATTAAAACATGCATCAATCAGGTTGTGAGCTTACCAGATAATGAATCATATAATTTCAAAACAACTGAATCCAACATTCTCCGATTATCGAGGAAGGGAATAAGGAAATCAAATATAATGATACTGATTGTACTCCGCCCGCAATCATTAGATTCTCCGATGACATCAAAGAGAAATCGCCGATTAATAAATTTCCAAACAATTGTCTATTGAAACTGAAGGCCGAAACCAATTAATTAATCTGTAGTGGAATTGCTGAAAGATGATTTCAGATTATAGAATTTGGAGAGATAAAAGACGGCGATGGCGAGAGGAAGATAGAGAGTAGAAATTAGTTGGACATGGTGCCTTATTGAATTGGTAGAGAGATCCGAATACAGTCATTGGGTTAGGTTGGATCCGAATAAAACATGGGTCGATAAAAATTGGATTTCAATTGGATTTTTTCATGTAATAAATATTAGACTTTCTCATTTAATTATATTTTGCATTATGGAAGAATATGCCCCTTGATTAATTAATATTAATATTAATATTAATATTGGGGTACAGTATAATTTTATGCCTGCCACAAAAGTTGTGTGACTTATTTGGAAATGGAGAGACGCCATTATCTTTAAGAATTTAGTATTTTCTAAAATCAAGTTCATTAATGAGTTCAAGGCAAGAACTTGGAGTTGACTCGTTGTGAAAGATAAGACGACGTCTTGATTTTCTTTTAATGACTGGATCTCAAGTCTTAGAATGATCATCGAAAACACTTTGTAATTAATTGTATAATACCAGGGCTATTACCCTTCTATTAATAAAATCCTTTTTTCTTGATAAAAAAAAAAGGTAAGCCCTCACTACAAATAAAAATGTAAAACTACAAAAAAAAATGTAAAATGAAACTGCAAATTATCCTCCGCGATTTGCGCCATAAACGTATCCAATTCATCAAGATATATTGTCTAATTTTTTAAATTTTTTTGGTGAGTCAAGATTTTCAGGTAAAATTCATTCAAGTTTTTTTTTTCTTTTTCCTTGAGCGCATACAAGTTAAATCAACAAATAAACGGGAGAATATGTGTAATGTATAATTTATAAAATATTATAATTTTAATTAGTTAAGTAAAATCGAAAAAGTTATACTTTGGAAATAATTCATCTCTTCTGTTGGGACATATAAGTACATTTTACAATAACTGTATTTATATATAAGTCAAACAATAATTTAGTTTAGCTGCCTTTAATCGTTGAGTCGGTACACTGTAAAACTTGTTCATCGTGAAACTGATTTTTTTTTATAGACGTACTTATTAGTAATATAAGTCACACCTTTCAGTTATTACCATGATATCCCTTGCTACAATATAAGTAACACTCTTTATTTTTATGAATAATACTCTTTATAGTAAAAAGTTACACCCTTTAAAATAAAAAAATCACACTTTTTAATACTATAAGTCATATTTTTTAATAATATAAATCACTTTTTAACCAATTTCACCGTAAAACTTGTTCACCCTATATTTTAATTTTATCATATCATATGAACAACTTAGTCATATATGTGGATGATTTTTCTCCAACGGGGGCCAAACACCCAATTAATTAAGTTATTTTTATCATATTGTATGAACAACTCAGTCATATATGTGGATAATTTTTCTCCAACGGGGGCCAAACACCCAATTAATTAAGTTGTGAATTTTCGAACCGTTTGCCTGATATAACATGACAATATATTTAATGGGTAAGTCTTATTCTAGATAATTTTATCTATGAACAAATTCATAATACATATATGGAATTAACAATAGTAACAATAATAATTTGAAATAGTGCAGTAAAGCGGATAGGATTGGGTATTTATTTGGATCATTGGATGTAGTATTATTTCCAAATAGAGAGTGGAATAATGAGTTGGGTATGCATGCAAGTGTGCATGTGACCTTCCTATATATTTTGTTTTGTTATTTGGCATTTTACATCTTTTAATTTAGTCCTTTATTTTATTTGAGAGCTAGCGCTCGTATTGTGTGAAATTGAAATAAAAAGACTTCTAAGAAACTAGGTCCATAAATTATCTTTTTTCTTAAAAATCACTGAGGATTGTTGAGGTATATAAAATGTCATTGAAATTAAATAAATAGATTATTCCCGATTCTCTCTACAAGCTCGAGCTTTTAGATGAGACTGAATTCTCTCATGTTGAGGGAAATTAAATAAATAGATTATTCCCGACCCTCTCTACAAGCTCGAGCTTTTAGATGAGACGAAATTCTCTCATGGTATCGAGCCTCTCGATCCTACCCTAATTCTTAATCGGTTGTTGCCGTCTTCCGCGCCTCTCTCCTTGACGGACTTGTCCCCTCCATCACTCCTCCAAACCAGACGGTCCCCTCTGGTATTCTTTTTGGGTCTCGTTGCCCTAATCCCTATCATCTCCATCCGTTAATATCTTCTGCAAACCCTAAATTCGCTCACCCTACTTCCCACCATGGCTGCACAAACCGAAACTCTCCCCGTTACCGCCATGATCAACATGGTCTCTGCTATAAAATTGAGTGCAGCGAATTACCTACCTTGGCGCCGTCAAGTCGAACACATGGCCGATTGCTTTGATTTGATGGGCCATCTCGACGGCACTGCTATCGCGCCATCCCCATCTGTCATCTCGGACGCTGGAGTTCAGTCCGTCAATCCGGCTTATACGACTTGGAAGGTGAAAGACAGAAAACTGCTAAGTGTTGTCTACACTTCGCTTTCTGAAGATGCAGCGAACAAAGTCCTTGATGCTTAGACGACGAGGGATATGTGGGTTACTTTGGAAAGCGTCTTCTCCTCGTCGTTTCGCCAGCATCAACTGCGTGAGGAGCTTCTTTCTCTTCGTCGGGGTGATTCCTCTGTTGAGGACTATGGTAAGAAGTTCAAACTCCTATGTGATCAATTACATGCCATTGGATGTCCTGTGATTGAATCGGATAAAAGTCACTGGTTTTTGCGTGGTCTGGGTATTCAATTTGCTAGTTTTGCGGATACCCGTATGACGTTCTCTCCGGTTCCCAGTTTTCGCGATCTGCTAAGTCAAGCCAAGCAATATGACTCGATGCTTCGGGCGATGGAAACCTCTTCCACTCAAGCAGCCTTTACGGCCGATCACCGCTTACAGTCTGGGCGTGATTCAACACCTAATGGCGGTCGTGGAAATCGGTTTACTCGTTCTCAGAATGGTGGTAATCAATCAAGCAACAATGGTAATCGTGGGAATCAGTCTGTTCGTGGGCAGTCCTCGGGCAATCGTGGTGGTTCGAATGGTGGTCCTTTTGGTTCGAACAACGGGGGGCGACGTACGTATATTCCCAAGTGTCAGATATGCCGTGGGGAACATTACGCAGACAAATGTCCTCAATTTCTCGATGCTAGACAGGCTGTATCCTCTGCAAATTTGGCACATGATTTTCAATCCTCTTGCAATGTGTCGGATCCCACACCTGATTGGTACCTTGACTCGGGGCCTCTGCTCATATGACCAATCAGCCGGCTGCTTTGGTCTCCTACGAGTCTTATTCTGGTAACGGTTCAGTCATTGTTGGTAATGGCAATGCTTTGAATATTTCTCATATTGGCTCTAGTAAATTGTCTGCAGATGTTCAGTTATTAGACGTTTTAGTGGTGCCTCATATCACTAAAAATCTTCTGTCTATCAGTAAATTAACATCCGACTTTCCGGTTGACGTGATTTTTTCTGATAAATTTTTTGCCATTCAGAACCGAGTGACGAAACAAATTTTGGCCCAGGGAAGGTGTGATAAAGGCCTTTACTTACTTGACAGGGGTGTTCCACTTTGGTGGCTGCGGTCCGGAACAAGGAGTTGAAAGCAAGTTTTAGTTTATGGCATTTACGTTTGGGGCATGTCCCGTTTCCTGTTATTTCTTATTTAAATAAACGTGGTCACTTATCTGTCACTTCGGTTTTGCCTAGTCCGAATATTTGCTCTTCTTGTCAATTAGAAAAGAGCAAAAGACTATATTTTCAGTTGAATGAGAAACGTGCTGATAATGTTTTAGATTTGATACATTGTGATTTATGGGGTCCTACACCTGTTTCTACTGCTGATGGATTTAGATACTATGTTGCTTTTATTGATGACTTCTCTCGTTTCTGTTGGATTTATCCGTTACGTGCAAAATCTGAGTTTTATGGAATTCTTGTTCGCTTTCATACCTTTGTTTGCACACAGTTTGAGCATAAAATCAAGGTTTTCCAAAGTGATGGGGGTACTGAATTTGTGAATGCTAAAGTTCGTGATTTTATGCACTCAAATGGCATACTTCATCGTCTTTCTTGTCCATACACTCCGCAACAGAATGGTAGGGCTGAACATAAGCATCGTCATATTGCTGAAACCGGACTTTCTATGTTATTTCATGCTCATGCTCCTGCCTCTCTTTGGTTTGATGCTTTTGCAACTGCTGTTTATGTCATCAACAGGCTTCCGTCTTCCGTATTACATGACTCGTCTCCTTTTCAAACATTGTTTGGCTATGGTCCTAATTATGCGAACTTCAAACCATTTGGGTGTCGTGTGTACCCATATCTTCAGGATTATGCTGCCAACAAATTAGAGCCCCGTAGTCGGCCATGTATTTTTCTGGGGTACAGTAGCATCTACAAGGGATTTTGTTGTTTTGATCCTGACTCATCTCGGGTCTTTCATACACGCCATGCCCAATTTGATGAGCATTATTTCCCTTTCTCTCAAGAGTCGTCTTCCACTCCGGTGTCAGACTTGGACGTCATGACTTTCTTGGATGCTTCGGGTCCCCAACCCGACCCCCGGCCCTCACTTTGAATCTTAAGTCCCTGCCCGTTTAAGTGGCCACCGCTCTCATCTGACTTTGCTCCATCGGCGCCCATTCTGAAGCGACCTGCTTTGAGCTCCGACCCTCGGCTCCCCATGGTACCCCGCCCACCTGCTACACCCGGCGGCCCCTCCACTCGAGCAACCTCCGCTTGACTTGGTCGCGCCCCAACCAGCTGTCCCAACCGAGCCGTCTCCCGCGCCAGGCGCACCTCTCATACCCGCTACCGGTCCCCCGACTCACCATATGATCACTCGGGCCCGGGCAGGAGTATTCAAGCCTCGTTACCCACTTGATTTATCATCCACATCTCTATTATCGGCCCTTGTTGCGACTTCAGAACCTCGTGGATTCGAGAGTGCTTCTAAACATCCCGAGTGGCTCGCTGCTATGCAAGAAGAAATAGATGCTTTTCGTACGAATGACACGTGGGATCTGGTGCCCCGTCCCCCTGGTACTAATATTGTCGGTTCGACATGGGTTTTTCGTACGAAGTTTCATGCTGATGGCACTATTGAGCGTCACAAAGCTCGTCTTGTGGCCCAGGGCTTCACTCAAATTCCCGGCACTGATTTTCACTACACTTTCAGTCCAGTTGTTAAAGCGGCCACATTTCTCATTATTTTAGCCCTCTCTGTTCAGCACAGTTGGCCACTTCATCAGCTTGATGTCAAGAATGCCTTCCTTAACGGTGTTCTTGACAAACCCGTCTTCATGGCTCAACCACCAGGATTCGTTGACTCCCGATTTCCTGAGCATGTTTGCCGTCTGAAGAAAACCTTATACGGACTTCGTCAGGCGCCTCTTGCCTGGTTTCAGAGGTTCAGCTCGTACCTCACTAGTCTGGGCTTCCTTCAAAGTCGTTGTGATTCTTCTCTTTTTCACTTCCATCGAGGTACATCTGTCATTTATCTATTACTCTATGTGGATGACATCATTGTTACAGGTAATGATGATTCTTTACTTCGCACGTTTATCTCTCGTACTCATCAAGAATTCGCTATTAAGGATCTTGGCCGCTTGAATTATTTTCTTGGGCTTGAGGTTACTTATACTCCGGATGACTTATTTGTGGGACAAGCCAAGTATGCCCATGACATCCTTCAGCGGGCTGAACTATTAGAGTCAAAGCCTGTCTCCACGCCTTTGGCAGCAGGGGAATCCCTTATCAGTGATGGTGTTCCTTTTTGTGATCCCACTCTATACAGGTCCCTTGTTGGAGTGCTACAGTACTTGACTATTACACGTCCTGATCTCTCATATGATGTTAGCTCGGTCAGTCAGTTCCTTCAGTCCCCTACTGAGGATCATTTTTCGGCAGTGAAACGTATTCTCCGATATGTTAAGGGTACTTTGCAGTTTGGCCTTTCCTTTGTTAAGCATTCAGATTCTTCTATCCTGGGGTACTCTGATGCTGATTGGGCACGTTGCACTGAGACACGTCGTTCGACATATGTGTACTCAATTTTCATCGTTGGAAATCTGGTTTCTTGGAGTGCCAAGAAACAACCCACAGTTGCTCATTCTAGCTATGAGTCTGAGTATCGGGCCATGGCAAACGCTGCTTCCGAGCTTGTTTGGGTGACGAATCTCCTCCGTGAACTTCGTTCACCTGCTTCCTCCCGGCCCACTCTTCTGTGTGATAATAAGAGCGCCATATTCTTGAGTCAAAATCCTGTAACACACAAACGGGCTAAGCACATTGAATTGGATTATCATTTTGTTCGTGAGCTCGTATCTTCAGGAAAGTTGGTCACCAGCTTTGTGCCTTCTCATCTCCAGCTTGCTGACATCTTCACGAAGAGTCTCCCTCGACCTGCTTTCGAGTTTCTACGTTCCAAGCTTTGTGTGCGTCCACTTCCCACGCAGCGCTTGACGGGGGGTAATAGGACTAATAATTAATATTGTTGACCATATATTTTGGGTATATATTCTTGTTGTATTTTACCATGTATAGCTCCTGTAATTGTGGGCTTTCTGTTGTAATCCCTGACTCACGTTTTATTAATTGACGCTCTGTTATCACCACATTCATTGGTGATTTCCTAAATCTCCTTACAGTATCAAACTCTTGAACTGTCAAATTTTGTTTCATTAAAATTTGTAATTTTATTTTGTTCCACTAAATTCTTAACCGATTGATAATAATTGAGCCCTGAAAACATGAAAATTGTTCATATGCATCACGTATTGTTAATCATCTTCTCTCAAAAGTTTGTACTTTATTATGACCTTCTTTGCACCCATAAATTTTTTGGTAACATAAAATAGAATACCAAAAGTGATACAAGTGATATTATTTCTCGATGGATCCGGGTGTTTGAGCACCTTTAACCCTATTTTAAATGTGATATCCGGTTACAGAATGATATAATTAAATTTATTACGTAATTTAATTAAATGTGATATCCGATTACAGAATGATGTAACATAATTTATTACGTAATTTAAATGAATGAAATGTATATAATATAGTTAATCACATTTGGGCCCTGTTTTGAAACTCAAATAGAGCGGTGAGAAACATTTTTTTAAGTTAGTATGAATTAATTTTTTTTAAATGTTCTTTATACTTGTGTTTTAGAACACACCTTATTATTTACATTACATACGTGTCAGTTATGTAGCTGATGAAACCAAAGATTTATATCCAGAAAATTTCGATCGAATCTCATATGATGAACATCATAACTTGGGTTGGTTTATAAATAAATAAATAAAGGAAAAATATTATTTATTTACTCCTTCTATTTAATACTATCTCTGACCCACAAAAAATTGCATAGTCAATATTTGGTTTGAATTTTAACAAACAAATTTCTTATTAATATTTAAAATAACAAAATAATTTTAAGAAAATAATATGATATATAAGGAGTAAGACTATCATACCTTAATTTAAAAGTTACATTTCCAAATAAATATTTTACTGGCTAAAACACAGATAAAAAAGTAAAATATTCAAATTTATATGGGATGGAACGAGTTCTTATTTAAAAAGGAGAAGAAAGGGACATTATCAAAATAAATTCAGCGGGGTAATTAGGTCATTAGAATTGAAAATTCCACTAGAATAAAGGTGAAACGACTCCTGTTACTCTAAAATCCTAATAAATTAAAATCGTCACTGGTTACACTTTTTCTCTGTTTCTCACCATGTATATTCATGGGAAATAGTAATATTTTTTTAGAATAATAATTAATTTAACCTTTTTGTTTTAAGTAGAGTAATTTTATAAATTTTAAAATATAAATAATATATTTTAAAATTTATAAATATAAAATATTTTAAGAATTATAAATATAAAACAGTCGATCTCTGATAAACCCAAATCTCACGTAATATTTCAATATGATATGAGCCCATTGGAGCTCTATTATTTTATATTTTTATATTTTAAACATAGCACTATATTATATTTATATATTTTAAAATATGTTATTAACTTATTATACATTTTTTTAATTTATAAAATTATTATTTTTAAAACATAACTTCCTCTAAATTATTATTATCCTAAAAAAAACATTTTTCCCTTGAATTTATAAGAGCATCCACCCTCTCTCCTCCACATCATTTTTCATTAAACACCTAACACTTTAAATTTACTTTTACAATGGTTCATCCATCCATATATATTCTTGTGGACCCTTGTACACTATAAAAAAATTATTAAATAATGATATTTAGAATTAAAAAGAAAGAAAAAATAACAAAAGTTGACATAATATTTTTTCTCTCCTGTCAAATGCATTTGATGAATTCCTTCTCTCTCCTGTCCAATAAAGTGTCACAATGATTTAAATTGCAACCTCCATCCATTCAATCATTGAACAATCCCATTAAATGCTCTATTGTGGATGCTCTAACAATTTAAAATATATTTTAAAACATATTATTATTATTTTCTCAAAGAAAACATATTACTCCTATTTCATATTCACATATTATTAACAATACTCCGCTTCTTCTTAACGTCATTGTCTTTCTTCCCTTTTTTCCTTTCTCTCTCCTCCTTTTCCTGATTATACATATATACTACTCTCACACTCTCACTTGCTAATTTCTTTTCCGCTAATTGCGCAGCGCAGCACTGCACTCTGCTTTTCCTCGCATTGCTGTAAACATGGACCGAAAACACGGATTCTTTTCATCTCTAAAGCATGAAGTAGTTCGCGGCCTATCGCCGTCGCGTTCTCGTCGCGGCCGGAGCCAATCTCCGTCGGGTTCGGGCCTGCGACGCCGCAGAAGGCCCAGCAACCTGGCCCCGCCCGAAATGTACATTTCGAGATCGGGGATTTTGAGGCCCGGTACGGAGACCCTGTCGCCCTTACGGGAGGGCCCGGATCCGAACAGGCCGGATTCCGGCGACCCGAGAAGCGATAGGTGGACCAATTGGTTATGTCGGGCCCCGTCAGTCTCAACTTCCGGGCCGGGCTATTCCAGGTCCGACCTGAGGCTCCTTTTAGGAGTGTTGGGTGCGCCGCTTGCCCCTGTGCACGTTAGCAACATTGAGCCTCTGCCGCATCTCTGTATTAAAGATACCCCCATTGTTAGTTGCTTTTTTTCTCTGCTTTTCCTGTTTTCTTTTTTATCTTTTGCCTTTTTACTGTCCCATGACGCTATCTACTTTTGCCATCTTAATCAATGTGTGTGTTTTGGATTTATTTTGATGCTTCTAAATGTCAATTAATGGATGAATTGAGAAAGGAACAATTGATTTTCTTCTTCTGTGAAACTGTTTTGCTGTTCATATACCTTAAATTAACAGTAGTAAAATTTGAAATATTTTCTTGGAAGTTAAATTGGAAGGTGGAACAACAAATGATTGGTTGGTAGGAAGCTGTTCCATTCATTAATTTGTTAACATCAAAAGAACAGAGGATAATAAATAGATTGTGTTGCACATGGTGGTGGCCCTCCTTTGGAGTTCCATCCCTTTCCTACTTTCAATTCAGTATATTTTCGATGAGATAATAATATGCTTGTAAAACTATAAACATTATTCAGGAAACTTCTTCAGCGCAGTACATAATCCAGCAATACTTAGCTGCATCTGGAGGCCAGAAGCTTCAAAACTCGATTCAGAATGCTTACGCAATGGGGAATGTCAAAATGCTGGCATCTGATATAGAGACGGCTACCAAGGTGATAAAGAATCGTGGTTCAGCAAAATCAGCCGAATCAGGAGGGTTCGTTCTATGGCAGATGAATCCTGATATGTGGTATGTGGAGCTTGCACTTGGAGGTAGCAAGGTTCGTGCTGGTTGCAACGGGAGGCTCGTGTGGCGGCATACTCCTTGGCTTGGTGCTCACTCGGCTAAAGGACCTGTTAGACCTCTGCGTCGTGCACTTCAGGTAACTTGCTCGTTGCCAATCGAGATTTTACGATGTTCGATTGATTCTATGTGATGTTCTGATTAATAGAATTGGTCTTATGTGAAAAAAGTTTTACCGGACAATTGGTTCATAACTATCACTTTATAGTATAATAACTAATACTTTTAAATGAAACAATTGATACTGACAAACTAATACATTTTAATGAAACATTTAATACTGTTTAAACATATACACAAAATGTGTGTGATTAACTGATAAGGTGAGATAGTGTAAAAAACGATTGTTAACATGTGGTAGCATTATTCAATTGTTTGGTACAAGAGATTAACTACAAGTGATATCTCGAGGTACTTGTTATATCGTGTTTGGTGTTGCATTATTAGATGTTATAAGATAACAAATGTCATTTGTCTTCCATTCACATTAAGAAAGTAGAAATTAAGGTGTTGTAGTAAATTGGGTCAAAAAAAAGTAGAAACTAGGTTGTGGATACCAGTTTCGACTTTATTACGATTTGAAAACGGAAACAAACACAAGATATAGGGGATAAGACATCTATACCTGCCTTATAGCAAACGAGCCCTTAGACTCATATTATTTATAGTGAGCTTGGAGTTGCATTTGGATTTTTTCGTTTTTTTATTGAGATGGTCGTTTTTATTGTAGGGTCTTGATCCAAGGACAACGGCCAACATGTTCACCAACGCAAGGTGCACGGGGGAGAAGAAAATCAACGGCGAAGATTGCTTCATTCTGAAACTGTGTGCCGATCCTCACACCCTGAAAGCTAGAAGTGAGGGGCCTGCAGAGATCATTAGGCACGTTCTGTTCGGTTACTTCAGCCAGAAAACGGGCCTCCTTGTCCATCTAGAAGACTCCCATTTGACTCGAATCCAGACCAATGGAGGTGACGCTGTGTACTGGGAGACAACCATAAATTCATTTCTTGACGATTATAGGCCCGTTGAAGGGATCATGATTGCCCACTCGGGTCGATCCGTGGTTACCCTTTTCAAATTTGGTGAAACAGCAATGAGCCATACTAAGACGAGAATGGAAGAAGCGTGGACGATTGAGGAAGTTGCGTTCAATGTTCCCGGTCTGTCAATTGACTGTTTTATCCCTCCTGCTGAGCTGAGATTTAGTTCGATTAGTGAAGCCTGTGAGCTTCCTCAGGAGGATAGGGTGAAGAATGCCGTTGTAGCAGCGTCTGCTGCAGCTTATCGAGCTAAGGTTGCTGCTTTAGGGAGATCACACGAAGCAAATGGTAATGATATTTTAGTTAAGATGAATATATAAGTATCTCAGTTTTCAGAATATATTAGCCTAGTTTTGCAGTACATACTGACTGATGTAAGCATTAAGATGGGAATGTGGGTGTAATTGACTCAAGGTAACTCTGATGTCGACTCGATTAAAGCTCGTTTAGCTGTTGACTCGAGTCTCTCCCTAGTTCCATAATGTACTTTCTTTTTTTTCTTTGTAATCAATGTTTACCTTCATGGTCATGTAAAAATTTCAACTGTAATGGAAATGATTTTTCTGGAATCTGCAATTGTAGTTGATATGATTGTTTAGACTTTGTTGCTGATGTAAATGAGAAACTACGAGTGGAAGATTGCAACTCATTATGATTAAGCGTGGTGCCTGGTTATGATTATGACAATAAAAACTTCTGCAGAAGGTAAGTGTTCAGCAAATACTTTGATTTTTATTTTCATTATTTATTTTTTTGTGAATGATTTTCGGTCTCTGTGTCCCCAGGGAGCAAATAATGTAAAATATTGACTAATGCAAAGATGGGTCATCATTGCTGAAATGGCTAGTCAATGCTTGGAGCTGCATGCTTTATGTTTTTGTAATATTTTGAAACTTGAGATAATATCTTAATTCTTAATACACATTAATAAGAATAAAGAATATGCCACATGTATGGAGTAACAATTACACTTGTACTTAGTGAAATGAAAAAAATATTGCTATAGACTTTATTTCTGTTTTCGCCAATTTCACAAATATAGCCCATATAGTATATTTAATGATTAGGTTTTGTATGTACTAAATGCACCATAAATTTTATAGTATATTTTAAAAATATACAACTTATTACATTAAAACTTAAAGTTTGTTATAATGGAGTGTTGCACATGAGATTCACTTCTATTTAATAATGAAGCAACAAATTAAAATAAGTAACACAAACTATATGATTACAAATTATCGAATTATCGAAATCTAACATCATCCCAATTGGATTAGGTCAGGCAGGCCCATTCACATGCGAGCCTTCAGCCGGTCAACCAGGTCATTTGGGCCGAATAATTTTTTAACAAAACAGAAGTCTTGATTTGATTTCATTTGATCCATATCTATTCTCATAATCATAAAATACATCAACTTATAAGTGTCAATCATGACAAATGAGGAACCTATTATTTTTTTATTTTTTTACTTTTTTAAACCGGAGACAAATCAAGACTTAAAAATTAATATAAGCCCCCTGTACAAATTTTAACATATTCTCAACTTCTCGTGATCTTGAGCAATTACCTGAACCACTGTTTCTTGATTAAGTTTAACATTGATCACGAGTGAAATAAAGTCTAAAAGACTTGGTGCAATTCCAGCAAAAAAATTGTTAATTATACTTTTCCATAGAGAACCCAACATTAATTTGGTTCCATTTCTTTTTTTATGCAAATTATATATGATTTACATATACATGTGCATGGGGCATGAGAACCGCATATTCTTGAGACAATCACTATTTGTACTTAATGATATATAGTTGATACTAATTAATGTATAAAATAAAACTAATTGTGTGTTTACTTCTCCCCCAATCGAAATGAGTTGATGGATGAGCCCCAATAAAGTTGGCAAATTAAGGACCACATCAAAACCTAACTATACTTGGATTTCCAAATCTATCTTTTAATTTCATCACTAATATAAAACCCTTTAATTAAAAACATACCATTAAAATAAAATTAGTTAAAACCTCGAAAGAAGCTCTTGTTGTTGGTCACTTCCTTCAAGGTTAGTTACAAATCCTCTAATCATCATCATCATTCCAACTTCACATTAATCATGGATGGAAACAAATAAATAAATTATGCACAAGCGACAAAATAGACGCAATTCAGGACTTACTTTCTATAAATTGCGACACGTGTAAGCATGCCCATTACTACTTATTTAATTTCAGAATAATGTTAATTTAGACATTAATCTTAGATTGGTAAAATTAACTGCTTTTTATGTATGTTCACTAAGCTAATGGTCCAGCTGTAGACTCTTGAGACCATCCCCATTAGTACTTGATCCAGTATAAATTAATGTTAATAATTCTTATTTAATTGCAGGATTATAATTAAATTGAGTTGCATAGTGTAAAAGTGACAAGGGACCACAAGCACACTTCTTACACCAAGAGGCAACATTCATGATCTTAAGACTCATGTTACACTGCTCTAAACTAGTGTATATATAATTAGTTGTACCTTGCCAACTAATCTTATTCTTGACACTTAATTTAATTTGTCTTTCAAGAAAAATGGAAAGTAGCTGTGAAAAAATGGAAAGAAAGTAGGCGATGATGGCCTCTAAAAGTGAAAGAAGTAATATTGAGATTTTATTAAAAGCTAAAAATAATAGTGTCCTACATAAATTATTTGTACTATAAATAAAATGTAAATGGGGAGGAATATCGTTAAAATCTTCTGGTACATCAATCTCAATATAAATGATCTCTAGTTAACCAAAAAAAAACCAAAGTTAACTAGTTAATGATATCTCGATACGGAGAATTAATTAACTATACTAATTTTTTAATCACAACCCTAAATCATAGAGAACGTAATTAACCCAATAATGATAAATTACTGTTCCTTTGTAGAATTTGAAGTTACCTCTTTTGCACATAAGACAAAATTTTTCCTGTTATAGGAACAGACGCGAAGAACTATGCATGGTGTACATTATTGGTCCTTAATTGGGAAAAATCTTGTGGAATTTTTATCCAAATTTTGACTCATTTTAATGCAATTTTAGTTTATATAAATAATATTATTAGTTTATGTGCGTTTATATATATATATATATATATATATGATTAACAGTTTAGTGTTTTCAATATGTAAACTGCTTTAGTTAAAAAAAAAAACAATAAACCTACTTAATTGGTTGATTTTTTTTAAAAAAAATTGAATCAAAATTACATCAGTTACATAATAAAACTGGTGCACGATAGTGTTACTATTCTTAATTTGTCCCATAAAAGAAAGCCTAAAAGTTGAGGTGAACAGAAAAATTAGGCAGTAACCCAAACTGTCTTAACTTTATGTTTATTAATGTTTGAAAAGTAAAAAAAAAAAATCATAGATCGGGACTTGCACAATATTAAAATTGTTAAAATTGCAGAAAAGTCCTCCCATGCGCCGATTAGGCTCACAGCTTGGCCTAATCCACTTTCTAAACTTTCTTATGATTCAAAAAATGGAAAAGGTAAATCAAGAAAATTTCCTCGATTGAGATTTGTATTATAAATTACTGTACTTTACCCCCCAGGAACAAAACCCTAGTGAGTATTGCTAGCTATCCATATTTGACATGCTTTCACAACAATCTTGCACCAAATCTAGTTGCTTCTTTGGCACCATGGAGGAGCAAGATTCACCAAATAGGAGTGTTGCAATAAAAGATTACATAAAAGGCATACCTTTTCTTGATGATGAAGAACTTATATTAGTGGTGAGTGAGCTTTGGAACGTTGCAATGACCCGACCCGACGACGATGAGTTGCCCTCACTTGGCATCTTCGAATGCATGACAAGTTTGATAAACAAAGGCATCCATGATAGAGCTTGGTTACTCAAGAATCAAAACATTTACATCCCTTATTACGCGGCCCACATTGTGGGCTCGTACACGATGAACAAGGTTGATTTCGCGATGAGGGCCGTTGAATCTGGCGTGTTTTTGCCGTTGATGGAGCTCTTGAGAGGGAAGATGAGTTGGGTGGAGCAAAGGGTTGCAGTTAGAGCATTAGGTCATCTAGCAAGCTATGGAAAGACCTTTATAGCCTTGGAGGGTTATGAAGATGAGGTGGTGGAACTTGCCATTCACTTGGCTGGATCATGTGTGGAGGAGGTGTATAGTAAGTTTGTGGGGGTTAAGGATAAGGGGAAGAGATTGAAGTATCATCGCGATTTGCTTACACGTGGCGTTGATCGGGGGGAGATGGAGGATCGGAAGGCGGAGGAGTGGGCTAGCCAAATGCAATGTTGGAGCATACATCTTTTGAATTGTTTTGCTGTGAAGGAGAGGTGTTTGGACCTCATGTGTAAGGAGCAATTCTTGAATGGCTTGTGTGGGATGTGGGGCGGATTGGCCAATCACGCGTCGCCAGCTGGTGTTGGGTTGATTCGAATTCTTTGTCATAACAAAGTTGGGAGAGAGAGCATCTCAAGATCTCGAAAGGTTGTTGAGAGTCTATGCAACCTCTCAAGATCTTCAGATGACTGGCAGTACATGGGTATTGACTGTCTGCTACTGCTTATGAAGGATCCTGACACGAGATACGAAGTGATCGAGGTTGCCATCCCGTACCTCGTTGATTTGGTCGAGCTTAGGGTTCTTGGAAATAGAAAAAATGTTGGAGAAGCAATAACTCGAGCGCTTCTCCACAACCGCAAGTATCATCAAAGTCAGGCAAAAATCAAGAACACGAACGTTCGAAGATTACTCGAAGAGATTAGGGTTTCGAAGGTAGAAACAAGAAGAAGAGAGATGCACATGTCAATTGAGAAGCTTGAAGAAAAAAGGGTCATGGTCAAATTAGTAAAACAACAAGGGAATCACAAGTTTTCATTGGGAAAGATGGAAGAAGCAATTTTGAAGTACACCGAGGGTTTACAAATATGCCCTTTAAGGTATAAAAATGATAGAATTGTGCTGTATAGCAATAGGGCACAATGTTATCTACAATTAAGGGATCCAGATGGTGCTATAAGTGACACAACTAGAGCACTTTCCATTTCTACCCCTCCAAATTCTCATGCTAATAGCCTTTGGACTAGATCACAAGCTTATGATGTGAAAGGGATGGCTAAAGAGAGCTTGATGGATTGCATAATGTTCATCAATGCTTGTATCAAATCCAACGGTTGTGATCGTTTCAAATTTCCGTATTACGCGGTGCGTATGATCAACAAGCAGATGGACGCCACGTGGCTTTTCGGAGGCGCTCAGATGAAGGCATTGAACTCAGAAAAGGGTAAAGAATATGGCAAGCATCACAGAAGAAATTCGGAAAATATTAGAATTCAAGAGCAAATTAGCAAGAATCATGCATCAGGTAAGTTATATATATATATATATATATATACATATATATTAATTAATCCTACATATGTAATATATAATTTTTTAAATGTGATATCTTGAGCAGGACTTTGGACGATTTTAGAAGAACCTTTTGATGGAAAGAAAGGTAGTGGAAGAAAGAAGGTGGAAAGGACTAATAGAAGAAACAAAACTCTTTGATCATTCCCATATGGACTTTTTGGTATGTATTTAAGTGATCAAGTGTCTTTGCATGTAAACGGAATTAAAGATTTTATCCACTTGATGCTCAAAAGTTGAATACTATTTTAGTTTTTGGAATGAGAAGGTTGAATTGTTTAATCCAAAGAATTGATTAGAAAGTAAATGAAACAACCAACAATTTTCTACCTTTAATTACCAATTTACCATCATAAAACACTCAGAATCTAGCTAGATCATCAAGAATGACATTATTATTATTATTATTTTATCATCTTTTTATGATCATTATATGTTGATAGTGCATAGTGACCAATCACCATGATCCTATTTTTTCTTTCCAAATTGGTGCATAGATACATACATATTAATTTTCTATTTTCACCTTTCTGATAGGTAGTGAATTATGAATCATGCATGATCATGGTGAGGACCACGAATCCACCTTGATCGAATTCTAAACAGTACTGCCAATAAGAAACTGTACCTTCCATATAAATTAAATTAGTAAGGTAGTGGACTGGATGCATTGCTTATATAATTGTAAATTTATCAATTTTATATATATGATGGAAAAATGATATGGATGTGAGAAATTAGATGGTTGAGAGGAGAATAGAGAGCTTTATGTTTTTATATCAATATATATCACTAGAGTTAAAATAAATAGAATGAAAGTAGTTTAAACTTGAGACATGCAAAGAATAGGAGATGATTTGACAAATAGCTGGGATAAAGAATAAAGATATGAATGTGTTTTGAAACAATTAAAACAACTTTCGAAAGTACTTATTTTCAAAAGCTGTAAGAGGAAGCTTTGAAAATAAATGCTTCTGGAAGCTATTTTAAGTGTTTCAAAACACACCTATAAAAAATGAAGATAAAGATTATAATTTTTTTTTTGTCACACACCCACATTTTCTCATAATAACACATTTGTGTTCATATATGTATTATTAAAAAGAACAAATATGTATTGTTTTTTCCCACATTAACATATATTTTTATCTGGTTAAAAAAAACATATATTTTTATATTTTATCTGGTTAAAAAAAACATATATTTTTATATTTTATCTTTACACAATATTCTTAAAAATATTTGTTCGACCCGATTTGATCAACGATAAATCTACAAATTTTTACACTTCCTTAAATGTGTTAATATTTCAGTCCCTCGTATTAGATCACACATACACATAAATTATACTCTCCATGTTAAAGCATTAATTTTTGTCTTAATTTTTTCTTTCGTGGCATAATTTTCGAGAAAAATGGAGGTTGGTGCATAAGCACCTCGTGCGTGAGATATTTGCTACTCCTGGGCAAATAAACAGCTAGCCAGACTTTTGGTCCACCCCACATAATCCACCTGGAATTTTACCAATTTTAATGTAGTTAATGTATACACATTTAAATCCTTTAAAATATATATATATATATATATATATATATATATATATATATATCTACATTTAAATATTTTCATGTGGAAACATGTATTGCCAAAGACCCAAAGCCCAATATCTCTACTATATATAAAGATAAATTTTTAAGCAAAGTTAAATTGCTCTATTTCAAAATTCTTATAATCTCAAAAATTCTAATTTTAAATTTAATCTCAATCATTCATCTTTTAAAAGATTTTATACTTTAATATATTTTATTTACGAACAATATGATAGATCCACAAAATATATCTTTTAATATATCACAAAATATATCTTTTAATATCTCACACAATATATCTTTTAATAATTACACTAGCACCGATTCTATAAATAATATAATTAAAGGTTAAGTTACAAAATGTGAATTATTCAAGGTACTATATATAAAGACAAACTTTTAAGTAAAGTCAAATTGCTCTATTTCAAAATTTCTATAATCTCAAGAACTCTAATTTTAAATTTAATCTCAATCGTTCATCTTCTAAAAAATACTATACTTTAATATATTTTATTTACCAACAATATAATAAATCCACAAAATATATCTTTTAATATATCACAAAATATATCTTTTAATATCTCACACAATATATCTTTTAATATTTACCCTAGCACCGATTCTATAAATAATATAATTAAAGGTTAAGTTACAAAGTGTGAATTATTCAAGGTCAGGTGGACGGGGTTAATTGAACAAGTAATTTTTTTATATATATAATTTAGGAATATAATTAAAGGTTAAGTTACAAAGTGTGCAAAAATTGAACCACATTATACAAGTATTTTTATACCAATTACCTATTACATATTATAAAAAAATTTTTTACATATTTTGCTTATATTAATATTAACTGTTTTTCTATATAAGAAAAATATGTCTCTAATACGATGTATGCAAGTCGTCTTACTATCAATGGAGATATTTTCGATATTCATTATTACTGAAAGAGGTATGTTTTATTTAATACTTATAATTTAATTTTATTTGTTTGTTACTGAAATTATTTTGTAAAAAATATCAATTGGTTCAGGCTTGAAATGTCATAATTGCCTCGAAAACTTAACGCATTCGAATGTCACGCGAAGAGTACATCCGCTTCGAAGAGTACATCAGTTCGACGAGAATGTTGAAATTAAATGTTGTGCTGACATTGATGAGATAAAAACGGTATTTTTAGAATTTTACTTAAGATGGAAGTCCATTTATATTTTACAAACAATACACACAAGAAAAAATAATAATTTAAAAAATTTATGATTGTTTCAAGGAAAACAACCACCTTATAGAGTAATAGGAAAGTAATTCATTATCATTATAAGTTTTTAGTTGTTAATCCTTTTTTAGTAGTAACAAACAATTACGTTCAAATAGGTTTTTCAATTTTTTAAATTGACAAACTCCACCGCATTTAGGTTTCTCTATTATTTATACAATTGAGAATAATTTAATCCTCAATTTATTCTTCATCATTGCTATGTACAAAATTATTCTCAAATCCATTTAATAATATAACTTTGATTGACCATAAAAATCGTATACGTGTTTTGATATATATATATATATATATTTAAACGTGTTTTGATATTTTAAACAACATACAAAACAAATTTCTACTAATGTACACAAAATTAATTCTTAATTTAAAAAAAAAAATCCATATACATTCACAATTAATATAAAAAAAACAACAAAACTCAACATCATAAAATAATATTCATTCAATAATCCTACTATAATATATTTCAACCCGCGTAATAAGCCGGCCTGAAAACTAGTTATATATATAACCTCGTCTAAAATAAAGGGTGTTCATCATGATCAGCATTTCGGAATTTCGTTGAAGGTATTTCTATGTTGAATTGTCGATGGATCATCTTTCCTCCTACTTATTGGAGTTTAAAACGAGTATATAAATTATAAGTAACCAGGTCTAGTCATTCACTGATGGATTTTTATGGAAAATTCTTGTCTCAACTCTAAATTTCATTTAGCCAATTAATTGGTAAATTACAAAAGTGGTTTCATGTGAATTTTTTACTGCACTTTTAGTCTCACGTTCTTTTTGCGCCCTTTTTTTTTTGGCAAAAATGGTCTCATTTCAATTTTTATTTAACAATTTTGGTCAAAGAGAATTTTCAAAAAACAAAATTGATCTAAAATATTAATTTATTTTTTGCTTGTGAAATTCTATGGGATCATTTTTATTAAAAAAAAAGACCATTTTTATTAGGACAAATTCACATGAGACCACTAGCTTCTACAATTTACCCCATGAATGTTTATGTAGTAAATATAAATTTTATAATACAATAAACGATTTACTTATTCTATTGAAGGGGATACAATGCTATATATATATGTATATTATCGAATTATATCTTGTCAATGAATTTAATATAGTCACAGTCACTAACCCTGCCTATTTTTCTAACTAAACTTATTGCATAAATTAAAGAGGCACACACTTGCGCGAGACCGTCTCAGGGTGAGACGGAATGTAATTTGGGTATTGACGCTTGAACATTTTGGAAGGAGTGGTTGTTGATTGTGTTAAGTTATACTCCATCTCATGCATGAGACCGTCTCATACGAATTTTTGTCTAAATTAAATGCATATTAATGTGTATATATCATTCGTCAAATACATATAACGGATAATGTAACATCAAAATGTATCAAGGTCCATCATTCCGAGTCTATTGCAAGGGTTAACTTAATTTGCAGAGTTTATTCAATGTGCATTTTAATGACAAGTACATAGTATATATACTTTTTAAATTAACTACCACACACAAACATACAAGCCCAATTTGGACTATGGTATTTGAACACATAGCCAATACAAACACCATAACTACAACTTAATTCAGTCTGCAATAAGACCACACAACAAATCATCACACACAATTATTAAAAGGAGAAACTTTTTTTTGCCCTTATTTCATAGCTCAAACTCTTTTTTGTCATATCCTTGATAAAAAATATTCTTTTTTACTCGTTTATAACATTTTTACCCTCATTAAAAAGAGTCGCGCATAGATTGCACATAAGTGTTGCGTGTAGGTTGCATACAGGTCAACGCGCATTGGTCGCGCTATCTATGCACGACCGAATGAAATGAATAAACAAGGGTAAAAATATCATAAAATGACAAAAATATATATTTTTTTAATAGTATGACAAAAAAGAGTTTTAACTATAAAAAAGACATTTTTATATATTTTCTAATTATTAAACCAAATCGATTACGGAATAAACCTATAATCCCTCATCTTCTTAACACAATTAACAAACGACTTAGTGGTATCCCTAAACCCCAAGAACCCAAACTCCTTATTCTTGTTCATGCTACACAATGTCTCCTTGTTCCTAAACACCACATCCACAAGCCAAAACGCCGCAATGTCCCTCAATTTCGTTGCAACCAAATTATGCTTCTTCACAATCTCATACCACACTTCATCCTTATCCTTCATCAAATCCTCCAACAAAACCGGCTCTTTCCCATCATATCCCACGCTCTCAATCCCAAATTGCTCACCCAACACTCTCCACATATGCTTCCACTTGAAAACGTCGCCGTTGTTCACATTGAACGCCTCGTTTTTCGCCTTCGGGTCCATGGCCGCCCATATGAAATGATCCGCGAGAAGATCTGAATCCACCGCGTCCCACAAACACGTCCACGATACCTGTTAAGAAAATAATATAAACTAATTAATTTTGCACCAATCTATAAATTCGAACTTTTAGATAAGTTGAAAATTCTTTTATGGTATCAGAGTCAAAAGACTCATGACCACATCATGAGTTTGATTCTCGCTGAAAGTAACTCCATCCATATTAAAAAAATATCTACGCGATGGGCCTCCTTCGAACGATGGAGTAAAATAGTTTAGCCCATTGAGTGAGGGGAATGTTAGGAAAATTACATAAACGAATTAGTTTTACATTTCTATACAAGTTCGAACTTGTAGAGGGTTAAAACCATTTTTTAGGCCTATAATTTTCAATTTTTTTCACAAACAACTTACGTTCAATTTTCGCAAAACAATGTCACTTTTTTTTGCTTATTTTTGGTCGTGTAACTCTTAATTTTTTTGCAAATTGTCCAAACTCAAAATGGAATGTAAAATGAGCATTGTACAAGTTGAGGGACTAAAATAAATTTATCTAGAACCATTTACGTAAAAGATGAATGTTATCTAGAACCATTTACGTAAAAGATGAATGTTACTAGACCAAAATAATTTTAACTCGACTTTTAAATAAGACAGAATTCTTTCATACCTCGGTCCCCGTGTACACCAACGGCTTGTTCTCGTGCTTGCATATCGCGGCGTACACGCAAAGCGTGCTCACCGTGTTCATCATGCTGCACGGTGAGAACCCGAATATGAGCGCGGGTCGGTGCACCGACCAAGTCAAGTTTCTACTACCCGATCCGGCTTCGAACACCAAATCCTCAAGATTGTAGTAGAAATTCTCCTGTTTCAACCGCGGCAGATTCTCGTAAAACGGACAGTCGTGTGGCTGATTCGTGCTGTCCATTTCCTCCATGTTTCCCCAATAATACTTAATCCCCGTTTGGAGGCCGATATGTTTGAGATAAGGCGCGTTTGGGATTACAGAATCCAGAATGTTCCGGAACATGAGCGTGTTGAGTGCCACGTCCTCGGACCCGGTCCACGACACGTAGAAAACGTGGGTGATGTCTTTTAGAGGGGAGAGTTTGGAGTGCGTTTCTTCGGGGTTTGCGATGTCGCATTGGACGTAGGACACGTGGAGGGTGGTTAGCCACTCCGGGCAGGGGCGCCGGGCTACGCCGTACACTTTCCAGGGCCCGCCGGGAGTGTCGGGTAGTGACAGCGTCTCCGCTAGGCCGCTGCCGGCGATGCCGGTTACGCCGACGATCAGTGCCACGCTTTGGTGGGTTGGGGTGTGGCCATTGGGTTGGAGCTTCTTCTGTGTGGCAAAAGTTGAGAGAAATCAAAAAGATATATTGTTGAAATATAAATAAGTATATGATAATTCCAAGATTAATATATTTTTATTATGACCGTTTTTTCAATTTGTAATTAATTTGTACCCTTTTTTTATCAGATTGGAACTGTAAGTTTAATACTATACGGAATTGATTGATTGCAATATAGATTTTATTTTTATGGTGTTTTTTGGCTAATTTTTATGGCTTGTTGATTTGGGGAGTACTAAATTAATACTCTCTCCGTCCCCCATTAATTTTCATACTTTTTTTTTTGTTTGTCTCATATTAGTTTTCACACTCCAAAATGGACACCTTTTACACAACTCTCACCCTAAAAAAAATATACTTATTTACCCATATGTCATTACTTTTTGCATAAAGTGCATTTTTCTTGATTTGCTGCCTCAGATCAGTGTGAAAACTGATCTGGGACGGAGGAAATATCATTTAGATTGCTACCGATTAATTTCGTATCACACGTTGCAATATTTAAATAAAATTTATGAGATTGTAAGTTGAAAAAAAAAGAGCTATATAATAAGATTGTAAGTTGATGTTAATTCATAATTCTATGTTTTACTAAAATAAAATGAAAGATGGATTTAGAAATTAGTAGATACCTGCTCAATTTCACCAATGGACCTTTTGTAGAACCAGTTGTCAGTGTACATGATGAATTCGAAAGGAAGGAAAAGAAGTCGTGGTTAAATGCAATTAATTGGGAGGTTGGACTTGGGCCGAGGAGTAGAAGTATATATAGACATGACATGATAAAAAGCCGAAAATGGGAATTAAAAAGGCAATATACATGGCTTGTTAATTTGGTTGAACAGATTAAAGAGAATGGCACTTTACTAATTGGGATTAATTATCACTAGACAAAAAATTGAATCTATATCTTTTTGATATTCTACAACTTTTTCGTATTTTTTCATTTAAAAATATTACTCCAGTTAATTTAACAAAAAGTATTGGGTGTGAACAATTACACTATACATGTGGAGTGTAGGAGTACTATTATTCTTATTAGTGAGTCACACTTTCTCGAGAGACAGTATTCCCGTAAGATAAAGTATAATTTGAGCAATATCGATTTATCATTTTAAAAAGAACATGTATTGATTTGTGCTAATTTATACTTCGTCTCATTTATGAAACCAATTATGTAATAAGCTTTTGTCCTTATTTGTTATACTATTACACAATTATTTTCATTAGAGTAAGTTTTTGTATATCAACTACACTGGTATACAATTAATAAGAGTATTATTTAATAAAAATAGTTAATATTGTTTAAAATGCACTTGACATGCATGGTGCAAGACTTTTTATTTAATTATTATTATTATGGTATGAAACTCTGAATCAAAAGTCATGGTGGATAAGGAGCGTTTTATTTATTAATAAACAGTGGCACGGACCTCGCATGCGCCATACCATATATGGATGAATTAATATTAACAAAAAAACACTCCATTTCTGGACACAAATATAACGACTGATTCACAGTAGCCTATAGTGACAACAACACACACCGGACATTAATATTACCTACTCTGTGCAAATTATTGCGTCTTTAAATTCAAAGATATGTAATGTAAACAAGAAAATTATCATGTGTATTAACTCTTCAAATTTTATATTGCGGAAAAAATCAAAACTGTGAGAAGAAATTGAATTTAACTCGTCAATTGATTGTCGTCGCAAATCCATGCCAAAGACCCCTTTTAATTGATCACCAAAATAAATTGCAATGCTAATAGAATTTTAATAGGTACAAATTTCTTATGATAATCTCTAATAAGTGCAAATGAGATTGCATATATAATAAAAATTGTATGTGAATATACAAATATACCTAAGCATATGCAATTATTTTGTATTTATTACTCCCTCCGTCCTAATTTAGATTGTACATTTTCCGTAAATAAACGTCCTAATTTAAATTGGTCATTTTTCACTAATACACATTTGAGGCAGACACAAAAAAAATGACGCTTGGAGAGCGGTTATAACCGCTTTCTCGGCATCACCGTCCAAACTTGGACAATCGATAAATAACCGTTGTCCAAGAAAAGACTTGGACAAATGGTTTTTAACCATTTTGAAGTTTAAACTTGGGCGGTTATCAACCGTTGTCCAAGGCGATATTTTTTTTTTTAATTTTTTTTATTTTACATAGACAATGATTTGAAAACCGCCGTCCAATATCTTTTTTTTTAATTATTAGTTTACATTTTAAAAAATCCTATAATAAAACTATAAACCAAAACTTATATATACGTCCCAATACCATATAACATAAACCAAAAATCCTATAATAAAACCATAAACCACATATATATACCAAAACATCGAAAATATATAAACATACAATCATAAACATATCGTCCAATACACCAAAAACATGAAATATATATCATCACAAATATATAATTTAATTACATGCTACCAATATTTCAAACAACATTCTCTCAATATTGATCGTATGAATACAAGAAATGATTGTAAAGGTACCGGCCAATCGTTTTTCCATTTCTCCGGTCTTTTCTTAGAGTAAGACTTGAGCTCACGCTCATAGACAAACCGCAAACAAATCGAATCAATCAATATAGTATGAATTTTATTCAATCAATAATAATTTAAATAAATCAATAATTGACTTACATTGGGAGGAATGTTCGTTATTTGGCCATGGATTATATCTTCTATAAAGCAACAAACAAAATGACCACAATGGTCATTATCTCGATTACCTAACCCACATTGATTAACAATATAATCACGTATTACAATTATGATTTCTTTCTATTAATTAGTTTGATAATTTACTAAATTAAATTTACCTTAATGTTAATCCAGTTCACTTTATTTAACCTGGATCTTGAGCCCTGACTCTGAAGGTGACTCCGATACATCGTCATCACACTATTATTATTATAATTAAAAAATAAAAATAGATTAAATATGCATAATTTTAAGTAAAACAAATCATTGTATAGAATATTAAAAATAAACTTACGCTTCCATATATGAAACGAGATCGAGGCGATTAGAATAAACTCCATCACGAAGTTTGGGTCCATAAAATACACACTTAATGTATTCATGTGTATGGCGACCCGACCCAATGGTTCCTATATTATATTGAGAGTATTAAAATTAATCGCAAATTTAGCATATATATGTGCAAATATTATAAACATGAATACAAATTTTAACGAAATGTTTATCACTCACCCCACATTTGTTGGCCAAAAAATGAGATGATCGCTCCCGATTAGATTCAGCGTGTGATTAATCTAACCCATCCATGGTCATGCCTATCACCCATTATGCAAGACACTTGGGGGGACGAAGGAGTACATTCCACTTGCTCGGTTATCTCGAGAGATATAGCTCACCAAAATATCTTTAACCAACATATATCGCTAATTAATATTTAAAAAAAAAATTAAACTATCTGAAAGTGAATATTGAGAATTAGTAAACACATACCGAGGTAAAGGGCTATGGTGGTGGCACTCAACCACTTTCATCATTCAAGACTTCGCACACGTGTTCCTCACCGGCCGAATTCTTGGAAAGTATTCTCGATGAAAGTGAGCAAGCATGGAACTGTGGCGATATCGAAAGCATTAGACGATACCATCCGGTGCACCCTAGACCGTAAATGATCATCGTGATCTAAGTCTCCAAATTATGGGGATAACCAAGTCTTAGAAGCGATTGGAGTCCCCGATTTAGCCTCGTGTGGGGTGGGTAGATTCTACAATTAATTTACAATATTATTTAGAACCACAAATAAGATAATGAACTTTAATAACAAATATTTTACCCTCGTGGTGCTAGAGACCAAGTTGCTCGGCCATTCGATGAAGTGCCCGACCCATTATTCGACGTGACGGCTTAAGTCGATTGGTTTTGCATCCATTGAATCCTCCTCTCCCGATTACGGGTACATAGAGTGTGACCCTCACGAAACCCGGAGTGATGGGATGACCATGAATCATTCCATGGGAGTCACCTAACGAGCTTTGGGGCCACCAACCGATCGGGATCCTCCGGATCACAGTGCAAAAAAAATTGGTACATTCGCTCGATAAGATATTTAGTTAGAAAATTTTGATACACTAGTCTTTAATTAAAACAAATGTGAGACATGCATATCGATACGTGAGGCGTTTTGAAGTGCCTCAATAAAGTCGTCCCTAGGGTTAAATTTGAAAACATAGCATTAGCGACACTATGTTCACACTTGCTCCACTCGACGACATTTAGGTGGCTCGATCTTTTCTCGGACCTCAAGCGTTCCACATCTTTAGTCAACTTGGCAACTTTGTTCGTTAGTATACCCATCATATTCATGGCTTGAAGACCGGTGTCATTGCTAAAGATGTCTTAAATCACGCCATATCCGACACTCGCCGTGGCGGCGGGGATGCTCTCTTTACCCATAGCCCGGGTCCCAAACAGATCATCGGGGCGATCATGCGAATGTCGTCAAAGTCCATGGTGCGAGATAGACGCTCCCGAATCACAAAAAAACAAAAGATTATTATTTAATTATTTGTTTATAAATAATAGTTTGTAATTGAAAGATAAATTAATGGATAGATTACCACTTCTTCCGATGATGCGTTGTGCATTGGGATCGTGAATATTCCCGTCTCGACCCTTTTACGGTAGTCTAAAATAAGTTTAAATGTGTAACAATAGGCTCACTCTCTCCAAATTTTTCTTCTTTCCTCTTTCTCTACGATAGTGATGAACGTGTCCCTTTTATTAGATATATTAAAAGTGAATATATAAAAAAATTAAAAGTTAGGATTTTGATCTCACCATATTTTCTCTTATTATTGCATAACCTTTGTTGGATCCACGATATCGCGCCTCTATCGACTTGGCTTGAACGCCGATTTTTTTTTTGCTTCGATCCTACAAAGATAATAGAAATATGATAAACACTTTGAAAAAACTTAGGGCATTAGAAATTGAGGAAATGACATTGATCAATTTTACACGAAAAAATCATCCTCCATTGCTCTCTTTCAAAAACCTCCCAAAGATGGAGCCACCATAGGGTTATTCGATACGTCTGGAGGCGGACTAAGCCGAAAAAAGACCGGTTCCGGATCTCGTGTGTTACTTCTCAACCAAGTCCGGAAATTCTTGGCCATTACTCCAACTTGCGACAATATTTGTTTTCTTCTTTGTGAGGTCAAGACCTCTGAAAGGTAGTCTATCTGATATAACATAACAATTTAGTAAATTTAAGGGTCATACTACAACTTTCAATAAATATATAATTAATATACCGTAAGCTCGTCCCATAATCTTTCCTTCAAAAGGAGTCATTTGGGGTTATGCCGATCGTTGGTAGGCGGCCCGATAGGGATCACGCTCGACAAAGAGCTCCAATGTAGAAGGACAACGACTCACTCTCTTTTCCTATTGCTGTCCAAACTCATTGAACGATAATCGCAATAACATAGTATTTAATTAGGTTCAACGATCAATCAATATATTTATCGATTTCAAACTGCTTCAATTGTAATAAAATTACGAAGTGTTTTTCCCTTTTCTCTAGCTCTCTTAATAGATGACATTGTAACTATGCCTGAAAAGCGCTTCTCCCGGGAGTGCTAGTGGTGGTGGGAGCATCGGTGTCACACTCTCTCAAGTCATCATATGCACCATGATCATATCGCCATTATCTCCATCGAAATCTCCATCATCTCCTGGATATGGCAAACGAGACATGATCCTCAGTAAAAGCGTAGAAACAACATTTAATAAACAAAAAACAAACAATATTCACAACCGGATGTTTCATACATGATAAGAACTATCTATGCAGTATATATGATACATATATCTACTTATAAGTTACATCTGCATCATCTACTTATAAATTAAAATTTCAAATGATAGCATACTCTTATACTATGAACACATGTGTATTGAGACATGATCCTCGTAAAAGCGTAAGAAACAACATTTAATAAACAAAAAATAAATAATATTCACAACCTGGATGTTTCATACATGATAAGAACTATCTATGCAAAGATACATGATACATCTATAAACATTGTCTTACAAGTAGACCCGAAGAATATAAACAACAAGAGCAACTAAGTGTTATGGAGCAAAAATATAATATTTCAAATTTAAAAACAAAAGCAACATATATAATATAAACAAAATTAACTAAGTGTTATAAACAACAAAATTAGTTCAGTTCAAAAAAACAACAAGAAAGAACATATATAATATGAATAAAGCTAAAGCTTGAAAAATTCAATGGAAATACGACTTGAGTTGAGGCCCCATTTTATATTTATATTTATTTGCCCCACTTTTCTTATAATCAGTAGATATTGCATATAAAATATTTCATGGAAGACCTATTCATTTGATTTTTTTTTAACACACGTTATATTGACTTACTCATATATTAATGTTCAATTCAACCAGTATAATCATATTTATAATGTTCAATACGTAATATGCAATATGAATAAAGCTAAAGCTTGAAAAAAAAGTAAAATTAAAGATTGCACAATCCACTCTTTGTACCAACTAAGTGTTATGGAGGCGAGGGGGGGGGGATAAGCGATACGGGCATGGGGAGAGGAGGGAGGCGGAAGGGCAGTGAGAGAGAGGGAGGAGGGAGCCTTGATTTGGGGAGAGGGAGGAAGCAAGCAGCCTAAGGTCAACTACGATAATTGTGATTTGGTTTAAGAAACCAACGACGGCCATGCGATTTGGTCTTCGGTTTTCTTGGCGATTTTGGGGGAGAAGAAATTGGAGAAAAAAGAAATGAAGTCTCGAAAGCTAGGTCTCGGTTCATATATATATATATATATATATAAAAACACAGCGGTTATTAACATTTGTCAAGTGTTCACCAAGACCGGCCGGTTAGTAACCGTCCGTGCAAATAGTATTAGACAGCGGTTTGAAAACGTTGTCCAAATTTATTCTTGGATGTTTCTTCAAACCATTTATATTTTTTTTTTTTTTATAAAACCGCTCTCCAAGTTGTTCTTGAGATCTGCTTGAAAAAAATGGTCGCCCAAGTCTTGGTTAAGCAAGCTCAAATGTGTAGTAGTGTTTTAAAAGGAAAATAAAACAATTTTCTTTACAAAACAATACCCTTACAAACAACACTTATTTACAACACATGTCACTCTACTACACACTAAATCCACTTTACACAATTTAATATTAATAAAAAAAAAAAATTAAGTTAAATTGACATTTATATCCCTCCACCAAACCCACTTTACACTATTTAATTCTAATATTTTTCACTTTTTTTAAAACCCAGACCTATAATAATTAGCCAAATAAAATAAGGACGGAGGTAGTAGTAAATTGCAATCCTGAAATGTGTTTATTACTAAATCTCCCATTTTAATATGATACTCCCTCCGTCCCAATCTTTAAGGTTTTCTTTCCATTTTTTTTGTCCCAATCTTTAAGGTTTGTTTCCTAAAATGGAAATATACTTTATCACTTTATCATATCACTTTATCACTTTATCACATAAAATAATAATAAACAACTCTTTTTACCCCTAACTACCCATCACTTTATCACTTTATCACATAAAATACTAATAAACAACTCTTTCTACCCCCAACACTTTATCACTTTATCACTATTCCCATAAATCCTCATGAGCGGTCGAAAAACCAAAGAAATTTTACGGAGGGGAGATATATTATCCATATATTTAAGCATTAATTCATTTTTCTTCAAACGTAATTCTCGATTCAAAATGAAAGTATATAATTGGTGCATATGCACCTCGTGCGTGATAAATATATATTTTACAACATAATTTCAAATATAATTTCCTGGGCAAATCAGCCGATGGTGCATATGCACCTCGTGTTTCCGAACTATGTTATATAAAACTTCAAATCAAATATAATTTCGTGGTGCTCCATATAATTAACTCTGCACAGAATCCCCATCTTCCACAATCTGCAAGCTCGAGTCCTATTTCATTTTATTGTCTATTAGTTTTCCTTTATTTTCCTCTGAAATTTCCAAACTTAATTCTTTTCTGTTATTCTTCACACTATATACTCATTTTCTAGATCGGCACAATAGTATTAATTAATATTGTGGTGTCTCTCTAAGTCAAAATCTGTAATACCTGTAAATTTTTTAAAGAATTGACACATTTGTTTCTTTTATTTTATCATTATATATTAAAATTATTCTTGATCCGTTGAGATAAGTTTTTTTTTAAAAGCTTATTGAGATTAATTTCTAATTCTTATCTTCAAGTTTTTCCCCAAATATCTCGTTTCAATTATATTATTTGAGTTTAATTTGGTGATTTATTGAGATTAATATGGATTTTAATAATTTTAGACAATATTCTTTTAGCCATTAACTCCCAGTTATCTCAAAATTAGTTTTTGGCTTGATCTTGTAAGTTTTAAAATGTCTATATTAACATAAGTAATTGAAAGACTCTTCAAATGACCCATAATTCCACATCTCCCAACATAAGTTCTCTTCATTCATCCAAAATTTAGATTTGGTTCTTTCCACAAATGAGTCAACATTCATATAATTAACTCAAATTTATCTATAAAGCCAAAAATATTTTGTACACATAGAGGTATTTTTTAGAATGGCTGAATTCATAAATTTTATTACAAACTTTCTTAAAAATGGGGGCTTCACACCAGAAGCATGAAATTTGTGACAAGGATTAATGATATTATCATATATTGCATACATTTGCATCCGCAATATATTCGAGGTGAAGTTTTTTTTTTTTTTTTATGTTTCTACATTGGTTCGTTGAGCAAGTTGTTTAAAGTTAAATGTTTTATGTGATTGTTAATTAATATTGTTTCTACGTGTTATGTTTCATATATTTAATTATATTTCATGTTATGCTACTTGAAATATTCCATGAAATTCTATGTTATGAAATCTAATAGTCATGGACTAGTTCATGGGTCCGGGGCCATAAAAGTTGTCCTCGGGAATAACCAAGGTCATTATATGACCTTGGGAAGACACACAATGCTCCATGAGAAATTCTACGTGTGGGAATATCGGGTCATTAAAACGGCCCTTGAGAAGGTCCACAAACTCTATGTGTTGGGAAGATTCACAACTCTACGTGTGAAAATACCAAAATCATTAAAACGTATTTGGGAAGGTTCACAATTCTACGTGTAGGAATACTAAAGTCAATTGAACGACTTTGGAAATGCCAACAACTCTATGAAAATTCTTTTGTGATTAAGTTAAAGTATGACAATGTTTCATGTTTTTTTTTTTTTGCAAATGGTGACTCGAACCCATGACAATGTTTCATGTTTGTTTTGATGTGTACAACTCATGTTTAAGATTTCATACTCACCCTATCCTTTACAAATTTCAGGTTGAGGAGTTTGACGATATGGAGTGGGGTGGATAATGATCCCTTAATTGCATTTTTTTTAAATGATAAATAAATAATAGTAGAAATTTTGATGTTTCCACTGCCAAAATTAATATATTTTAAAATAAATAGTCGTTGCAAAGATTTACTTTACCGTTGTAATGCGTAAAAAATGGTTCAAAGTATGACCTGGAATTCAACGAGGATTTGTACATTGAATGTTAAGGAATCAACAAGCTTTGACCGCAGGAAACTTGTCAATTCCATGTAAGTACTTAAAAAACCCTCTAAGGGGGTCCAACGCGGGCTCTCCAACGCTCAAGTCAGTTTTCACTCTTAACTCAGGTAAATCGTAAAAGATAACTCAATTCACAAATATTCAAATGTAAGTGTAAGTGTTCGTGTGTTTTGTGTTACCTCAAGAGCTATTTATACTCCTTGGGAATTAGTCACCAGTCTTCTTCCCTCAATTCTCTGACTAGCTCCACTCAATGTCACGTCTCCCCTTCTATTTCGGACCCAACTCAACGTTCCTCCATCTCATCAATCCTCTCTCTCGGATCAAGATTCTAAACCGTTGATCTCTTTATCCAACGGCTTTGCCCGTCTCGAACATATCAACTCTTCTCGGCCAGCTCCCTGGAAAATCTCAACTACCCCATTTATTTGATATCCATAATCTATCTCCCTATTTCCGTCTTCCTTAGCCCACGTTCTTCGGAACTCCCCCATTGAGCCCAACTTCTGGACCTTATTTATTCGAGCCCAATCTCTGGGCTTTGTTTATTCTTCTAGGCCCAAGTTCTCCATGGGCACTTTCTCAGCTCTTCACCCACTCAATGTCACGAGCACGTTCTTGGGCCCAACATATTCCCCTCTTTTTATTTCGGTCTTCTTCTTATTCAAAGTATAGACGATTGTCCATGTGTCACTACCATATTAGACAACATAAATGTTCCGCATCACGTTGTATTTCAAATTTTGCACATTAAAATTAATTATTTTAACTATTTTGTGAAAAGTCCGCTTTTTAAAATTGGGGCGTGAAAAAATCGATTTTATTTAGATAGTTTTTTTCAACATTGTGCTTTAGCTTTTTCTCCAACATTTTGATAATGTTCTCTCATTGTGTAGGAAATCTTTATAATTGGATTTTGATACAGCAAAAAAAATTGTGATCATGCTCGAATATGTGCAGGTTTTTTCTTCTACACTTATTAGTTAGTATACGGTTAATCAATATGCCTAAGAGGAGAAGATTAATAATTATTCCCTAATCTTTTTTTAATTTCTCATATTAGAGATATAATTATACAACGGAGGACTTCAAGCAGTTGTTGCAAGCAACACCGCTATTTGGCATATTTTGTTATTTGATATGCCATTATCCCTTGTTACGCATGATCTTTTAAAATCTGATAAATTATTTGTTTACAGAATGTGAGAATAGTTTTCTGTTTATTGGGAGAGTTTGAATCACAAATAATTTTATAATTTTGGGTTCAAATAAGTTTAGCCTCATAAACTTTTTTATTATCAATTTAGTCTCAATAATTTAGATAATGTTCAACTTTAATTCCGAATAGCTTGGAACAACATTTGCCATTTCAATTTCTGGCTTATATATATTTTTAAATTATATATTAGTTATTTCAAACTTTCAATAGATGATCGTTGAATAAAATTTTGAGTTATTCACACTAGGTCAATTTACCTATTATATTGATGGGGATAGTCAAATTCACTGCCTCGGCCTATTTAATTTTTAAAATGTCGCCGAGAATCCTGTCTGTAAATTATCAAGGATATCAATTTTTTTCAAACTATCATTTAAAGCGAATTCAAATTAAGCCTCAGCCCATGCTTCCTCCATAGAGTGATACAAAGGTTTTATCTGTTTTCCTTCTGCCGTACGATTTGTTACAAATTCATTTATTTAAACAAATAAAAAAGTACATGACACACAAACATACGAGTCCAATCTGAATTAACAGATTTGAACATATACCCAATACCAACCACACAACAATAATTAATAATGACATCAAACAAACTCAATGAATTAATCACGGAATAAGCCTATAATCCCTCATCTTTTCAACACATCTAACAAACGACTTTCCCGTATCCCTAAACCCCAAGAACCCAAACTCCCTATTCTTATTCACGGAACTCAACATCCCCGTACAACTAAACGCGATATCCACAAACAAAAACGCCGCAATCTTCCTCAATTTCGTCCCAAGCAAACCATTCTTCACAACAATCTCATCCCACACCTTATCCTTATCCCTCATCAAATTCCAACAAACCGCCTTCATCTCATATTTAAACAAATCCTTCCACCTAAAAACATCCCCGTTGCTCACATTAAACGCCCCGTTTTTTGCTCTCGGGTCGGTACCCGCCCATATGATATGGTCCGCGAATCCCGAATCCGATAACCCGACCCACGATCCGTTGAACATATACCCAATACCAACCACACAGAACCGAATATGAGGGCGGGTCGGTGCACCGGCCATGTTAGATTGCTCCGACCCGACCCGGATTTTTGGAGGAGATCTTCTAACTTGTAGTAGAAGTTTTCTTGTTTCAAAAGTGGGAGATTCTCGTGGTAGGGGCACTCGTGCGGTTGGCACGTGGCGGAGAAGTTTCCGAAGTAGTGTTTGATTCCCGTTTGGAGGGCGATGTGTTTGAGATTGGGGGCGTTTGGGAGGACGGAGTCTAGAATGTTCTGGAACATGAGGGTGTTGAGTGCCACGTGTTCGGAGCCCGCGAATGACACGTAGAAGACGTGGGTGATGTCTTTGAGTGGGGAGAGTTTGGAGTGTGTTTCTTCGGGGTTTGAGATGTTGCATTGGATGTAGGACACGTGGAGGGCGGTTAGCCACTCCGGTTGGGGGCGTCATTTTTCCACAACGACAGCGTCTCCGCCAGGGCGCTGCCGGAGATGCCGGTTACGCCGACGATGAGTGCCACGTTTTGGTGAGCTGGGTTGTGGCCATTGGTTAGGAGCTTTTTCTTTTTCTGTGTGACAAAATTGAGAGAAATCAACATAATGTGTATTGTTGAAAATGTGATTTGAGGAAGAAAAAAATTTCGTGGTTCCGTTCTATATTCTCTACAATGTTTTATTTTAACAATAGATTACCATCAAAATTATATGATATTTATATATGTTCATGTTTTATTTTAACAATAGATTAACATGAAAATTATATGATATTTATATATGTTCTAACAAATTATTGTTATTTAAAAAAATTCAGATTAATCGACTTTTACAAATTGAAAATGATTTTGTAATTTTTTATTTTTAATATTTTGGTATGACAAAGTCAAAACGACTGTAAGATTTGAAATGTCGATTAACCAATCAAACTTTGGGAACATATCACTAATACAAACCAAAAAAAAAATGACGCCGCTCCAATCATCACCGTCCAAGCTTGGACGGTGATAAAAACGTGTCCAAGAGAAACCATTCTTGGACAAAGTTTTTATAAATCCAACCTTTATCTTGGACAGCCAAATTTAAATTCGTTTATTATTTTTACATAGACAATGTTTGAAAACAATCTAATATATATATATTTTTTAATTATTAATTTATATTTTAAAATTCCTATAATAAAACTATAAACCAAAACTTATATATACGTCCAATCCATAAACCATAAACCAAAAATCCTATAATAAAACCATAAACCAAAACTTATACCACCCCCCAAAAACATCAAATTGATTAATAAACATACACATCATGAAAAAATAAACATACAATCATAAACATATATACGTTACACTCATCACAAATATATAAAAGAAATTACGCTACCAAAATTTTTTTAATATCGTATGAATATAAAGAATTGATTGTAAAGGTACCCCCACGCCTAATCGTTTTTCCATTTCTCCGGTCTTTTGTTAGAGTAAGAATTGAGCTCACGTTCATAACAAATCGCAAACAACGAATCAATCAATATAGTATGAATTTTTATTCAATTAATAATAATTTAAATAAATCGATAAATTGACTTACATTGAGAGGAATGTTCGTTAGAAGCGATTATGTCTTCAATATCTCGTTATCTCGCGTTCGAACCCGATTAACAATTCACTTTATTTAATAAATCAAAAAAAACATTTAATATAGCGGAAAAACAACATTCAATAAAGTCTTACATTTCTTTTTAGCATTTGTTTTTTTTTTTTTTCGTTTTTTTGTTGACCTTTCTCGTTCATGACCATAAATGTTAACAAGATCCGGATTGCCATATTCATCATCATCTCTAATTATTCTCTCGGCGTACGCTCAAAAGATGGTGCGGATCATCAATTATGTCAACATCTTCATCGCTTGGTCGCTAATCTGAAACTATTGTTAAATTTGTTTGACAGAACCACAATGGACCATTTCTTATTAACTGGGCTCGGGGACATAGAAAACTTGTTGAGCGGGCCATTATGTGGTCACCGATCCCAAATTCTTCAAATCAACAGCGTGAACTTTCAACTTGGACCCGAACCCTCGAAGATTGGTTGAGGAGAACAACATATTCGAGTTCCCAAATGTTGACAATCCGTCCCAAAGTAAGTAGTATTTGATTGATCCAATCGGTTGCGAAATGGACACTCCACTTTTCTCGCATAAGTACTTGTTTCTCTCGGTATAAAATGCGTGATAACACTTGGAATACACATGTCTATTCGGGCATTGGATAACCACTTAACTATTTCATTCATCGATTCTCCGCTTCCCGTGACAACATATTTGCTACATAACCATTGAACACAACAAGCGTGCGAGAACTTTCCTATCTCTCGGTGGGATTTCTAGTGTTTGATTCCCGACCGTGTTGTGAAATGCGCTAAAGTGCATCCGGTTCGAACACTTACGGGTTGACCACCGTTTTTCACCATCCATCCTATTGGTGTGGGGGCGTTTCGGGAATAAATTCGACGGAGTCTACTAAATAGTTCTGGAACATGCATCCCTCCTACTGGACATATTCATCACATATTCTTTGAGCACTTTCATATATCTCTCACACCATACATCCATCGTGATCGGAGACCACACATCCTTGTCTCGTGTACCAAATGAACTATTAGGTGAACCATTATATCAAAAAAAAATGATGGAGGGAAATACATCTCAAGCTCACGTGGGTCCCCACAATGTCTGAAACCAAGCAATTTTCTAGGATCTATGACCTTGCTACTCATTGCCTTGGGGAACTTTGTTATGGTTATGCACACATTTTCGGGCAAGATAGAACATATTGCAATGGGCAAGAAAGTCTCCATGATGACATGATAGTCATGCGATTTGATTCATCGATCATCGATACATTCTCGGATGTTGGAGGAATAACCTTGGAGGGCGGTTAACTCTTTTTTTCTCTCATTCTTGGACAAGGTGTGTTGGGGGTAAGAACGTTGACCCTTTCTCTAGGCATATGTTTTAATTACGCTCTTTATTCCCATATCAATCATATCCATTCTTGCATTGTAACCATCCTTGGACTTCTTATCGGAGGAGAGTGTTGAGCAAGCCCGCCCAAACGTTCTTCTCAACGTCGTTAGATCAATGAAGTGTCTAACATACAACGTTGAAAGAAAATTGATTCCTTCTTCCAACCGCTAGCCTTTCTTTGCGAAGATCTTTCCGTCCGTCGATATTCTTCATCTCATTCAATACATCCGAACGACAATATACGTGGTGCTTCACTTCGTTTTGGTGAGCTTATGGGTTGGGTCCAACCATGTCCCATTAAACGGTCTTCCTACAATGTCTCACGAATGTGATGTGTCTTCTTGGCCATTAAATTCCGTGGGAAAAGTCATTGATAGTTCCAAAACAAAGCATGGCCTTCAACTTGAAATTCTCCTTTCTCTACAAGCATTTTCGACACCCCCATCCCACATGAGCTTCAAGTCCTCTATCAAAGGAGCATACATCTATGACCCGAAATCAACATAATCATGTGTATTGTTGATTAAAATGTGATTTGAGGAAGAAAAAAAATTCCGGCAGGTTGAGTGGTTCCGTTCTATATTCTCTTCCACAATGTTTTATTTTAACAATAGATTACCATCAAAATTATATGATATTTATATATTATTGGAAAGTTCATTTATTTTATTTTAACAATAGATTAACATGAAAATTATTTTTCGATGATATTTATATATGTTCTTTCAAATTATTGTTTCCGATTTGTGAAACTTCAGATTAACAACCGGTATTTTTGAAAATTCAACATTAATCTACTTTTAACAAATTCTCGAAATCGTCATCCCCACTTGATGTATTTTTACATCAAAAAATATTTATTTTTAATATTTTGGTTGCTGACAAAGTCAAAATATGAAACTGTATATGTTTTATTTGAAATCAAGTCGATTTTCTCGACCAATTCAAACATTTCCAAACATATGGACAATCAAATGTTAAAAATTCTTTCAAAATTACTTATAAAGACTATTTTCCAATAGAACTTGCCTATAGAAAAAACAATAAAACTCAAGATAATGCATGTATCCTAATGTATTAAACCTAAAAGTATTACATTCCTAATGTAAAAACTTGCATATAGAATAACTTTGTATGGTATCTAAGGATTTGTTGCATCTCAAAACAATGATATAACCTAATGTACCATCATTAATCATCTAAAGAATAATCCATTCACCAAATCATCAAATTAATATAACAAAAATATATCCTAATGTATTAATCTTAATTTATGCTTAAATCCTCAATGGACCAAACACCTTGAGTGCATCAATTGTTCATTTACAATTAATTGTTCATTTATCAAGCATATTATTTGTTAATTACAAGTACAATTGTGGACATGATGAAATTATGCAAAACACCAAGATATATATGCTAAAATATAATCGTTAGTTGTGCAGTTGTTATGGGGTTTTAAATGAGAAAAAGACGACGGAGGGAAGAACAAAGAAGAGGATATATATATGGTTCGATTTGACAATGAAGGTAATGGGAAAACTTGAATAAACGAAGTTCGATTAGGGTATGCAATTTGATTTAATTTGGGGAAAAATTGAAGTACTCGTTCGCGATTTGGCTTCAACACTTTTTCAAATTACATTTCCAAAAACCGTTTTTCTCTTGTCAATTTTATTTTTTTTTTTTTATTAGAACCGCCCAAAATATTGGAGAGTTGTAATTTGTCAAATATTTTTTTATTATTGGACAATCAAATGTTAAAAATTAAAAGTTATAAAGACTATTTTTAATTTGTGAAAAAACCATAAAACTATAACCGTGCGATAAAAGAATAACTTATGGATCGGACTACTAGCTAGATATAAGAATAACTTATAAGTAGATACCTGCTCAATTTCACCAATGGACCTTTTGTACAACCACCTCATAGTATCGGTGGACATGATGAAATCAAAAGGAAAGAAAATAAATCGTTAGGTGCAGTTGGGGGTTTTAATTTGGAGGGTAGAACAAGAAGTATATATATATAGAGAGGCAGAAGTACAAAACTTGAGTAAGAAGTGAAAATGCAATTGGATTCATCTTTTTTTTTTTCATTACTATAATTTTAATTTTATATATATAAATATTTTTTTTTTATTATTTCATGTATCATCTATTCATATTATAGAATATAAAATATATAGTATAAATTATGAAATAGGTGATCTCATTCCGTGGAAATAGAATTAAAATTAAAATATGCAATATGTGGTTTATTTGATTGGAGAAATTAAATATTGGCACGTGGCAATTGCATTTTATTACTATATATTATGTATATAAGTGTTTTTTTTTTTTTTTTAACGTCAAATATTTTTAAATAGAGGCACTTCATGTATATAATAATAATACATCATATATATATATATAATATTTAAAAAAAAGAGTTCATATCACCTCCATTTAGAGGAGGCCTAATCTTATTGTTATCAATATTATGTTATGGTATGAAATTCTGATCAGTTATTGTGGATAATGTCATAAGGAGTTGCTCATATTTGTTAATAAACAACAATGGAGTATATCATATTGAGTATTTAGAGTGATTCACACCGAAGTGAATATTGTTAATTATTTTTGTATTTTTAATAAAAAAATATAAAAAATTATTATTTATTTTATTAAAATACAATAATATTTTATTATATAAAATAATTGAACTACCTATGTCATTTTGGGGTGAATCTTACCATTTACCCGCGTCCATATATATATATATATTCATCAAGATGAAAGAAAGCATGGATCGCATGCACAGAAGAAACAAAAAAGCTATATATTCAATACAAAAGAAAGCATGCACAGAAGAAACAAAAGAAGCTACTACGTGGACTCTGGATTTTCTAATTCAATAATTAATTAAATTTAAGTAGAGTCTTGTGCGTATACATTGGTTGTGCTATTTTTTTAAATGCTGATATAGCTGTATCTCTTGTTTTTGCTATGAAATGTCATTTTGTTTGTATTAATAAAATGGACATTATTATAAATATTTTACATGTAATATTAACTCAATTTGCAAAAAAAATTAGGGGATCTTTCACATGTCAAATGGATTTTCTTAAAAAAGTCGCTAAAGGCAAAAAAAAAAAAACATGCTCTCATGTCTTTGTTATTAGATGGGCAAATGTTTTTAAGAGAAAATATGCGTTACATGTAAGAGAACAAATAAAATATAAATATTCTTATTATAACTGATACTTCTATAAGAATTCATGATGTGAAAACCGTAAATTGAAATTTGGAATTTGTTTCATAGATCGAAAAGTGAATGAATACAAGTGAAGTCCTCTTGTTTAATAGAGGAGAAAAGAAGAAGAAAGAATATTCTAACTGCACTATTAACTAACTTAACTGTATTTGAAGTCAAAAGACTTATTTGACTGACTCTAGTCTAATAACAAGCATTACTACTGTGACCTTGAACAACTGATACTGTTTCTCAGTACAACTAATACTTTACCTCATAACAACTAATACAACATACAGAAAATCAAATAAAAGTCTTTATTTGATCTTATTAATAACACATATAACATGGTGTATTGAAAATCGTGTAATGTAAATACATTGTTGCACATATAAATGTGTTTCTTTCTTGTAAAAAAGCACACAAATTTATTCTATTTGAAATTAAAAACATTATCACTCCATCAGCATATCATCCAATTTTAATGAATCAAGGAACAATTTTGTGAGACTTCATCTTCTCAATGACAGAAATCAACGATTTCTCAGTGTTTCTAAACCCAAAAAACCCATGCTCTTTGCTCTTGTTCATACTATCCAACATACACTCCCACCCCAAAATCAAATCCACAAACCAGAAAGTTGCAACTTCCTCCAATTTCGTAACCACCAAATCATTCTTCTTCACAATTTCATCCCACACACTCCCCTTATCCTTCATCCTTTCCACCAAGCTCACATACTCTTCGCCCTCTCCCAATTCCTCGAATTCAATTTCAAATTCTTCGGCCAAAATTTTCCACAATTTCTTCCACTTGAAAACGTCGCCATTGCTGCAATTAAAAGCTTCGTTCCTTCCGTTCGGGTCGACGCAGCACCAGATCTGCTGCTCCGCGATCAAATCCGCGGCGGACGCGCCGGAGTAGCAGCTCCACGCCGCCTTGGTGCCCGGGAATTTGAGCGGCGCGGCTTCGTGTTTGCAGATCGCGGCGTACACGCATAACGAACCGAGAATGTTCATCACGCTGTGCGGGGAGAACCCGAATATGACCGCGGCCCGGTGGATCGACCACGTCAGGCCCGGATTCGCGGCGGCGGCCTCGGCGGCGATGTCCTCGAGCGTGTAGTAGAAATTGACGGCGTCAAGACGGGGAACGTCCTCTACGAAGGGGGTTTCGTGCGGCTTGATTTTGCCGAAGGATTCGAAGGGCCCGATGTAGTGCTTGTGGCCCGTTTGGATGCAGATGTGGCTAAAATTGGGGGAATTGGGGATAACGGCGTCGAGAACGTTACGGAGCATTGCGCCGTTGAGACGGCAGCAGTCGGCTTCGGTGGGGCCGTTGGCCCACGTGACGTAGAAAATGTGGGTGATGTCTGTGAGGGGGGAGATTTTGGTTTGGGTTTGTTGGGGGTCGGTGACGTCACACTGGATGTATTGGACGGGGTGGTCGGCGGTCCAGGAGGGGCGGGGGCGGCGGGCGACGCCGTAAACCTTCCAGGGGCCGCCGGGGGTGTCGGAGACGGGGAGGATTTCGGCCAGGGCGTTGCCGACTATGCCTGTGACGCCGATGATTAGAGCTACATTATTGGGGACTTCGTTTTCTTCTGGTTTTTTCTGCACTTACACAAATAACTTAAGTTAAAATTAAGTTAAAATTGCACTAGTTGCACATGGTGTATTGATAGGGGGAGGAGGGTACCACTCCGAGGGCAGATCCAAGGGCGCCTTTCCACCAGCAGCTCATTATCCTTATCCTGCTGCTGCAGCTTCAGCTGCAGCTGCAGGGAGAAGTTTGATAATTGTTAAAAAAGTAAAAACTAGAAACTGAATGTGTGGTTTAATTGTTTGGTGAGTTTGAGTGGGCTGTCGAATGCATGGAGCTGCTTAAAAGTTTATTTTGGTGCCTCACAAACAGGCGAGGCTCGCATGCACCATTTAATTTATTAATTTAATATTCTGGACCACACAACAATACGGATCATATATACACATTACACACCAATATATATTATTATTTATAAATGTTTGTGTTTTGGGTATATAATAAATTACTATATATTTGAAAAAAATGTAATACTATTAATAAGTTAGGTTGCGAAATATGCTACTGTTCAATTGACAAAAAATATTTGAGATAGTAGTTTAAAGACGAATATATGTCACTCATGAACTTGTCAGGTTCATTCTCTTATACTCCCTCCGTCCCAAGATGATTTGAACACTGAAAATGTTACACAAATCAAGTAAAGTGAGTTTGAGTGGAATAAAATAAGGTTGTTGTAAGTGTATTAATATTATATTTATTTTCATTTTGGGAGTGTTCAAGTAATGTTGGAACGTTCAAATAAGACAAGTGTTCAAGTAATATTAGGACGAAGAGAGTATTATTTATGAGTTAATGGGATTTCAGTTCAATTATACTTAAAGGAGAGTATGATCCAAATATCTCTCTTTAAGATGGTGTAGTTTTGACAAGTATATAACTAAAAACCATGAGTGACTTGTAAAAATTTATTGCCAAGTGCTTCAACAGGAGCTAATCCTAGCCTAATTTAGGTTATTCGAAATTCCGAATCATGATTTTATTATTAATTTATTTTGCCCGGACAAGTTAAAGTTTTGTTCAAATTTTTAAAAAATTGAATGAAATTAAAATGAGAAGCTGATTTTAAAATACTTCGCCAAAATAACAAAAACGTGTCAGGTGGCATACTGCAGTAACTAGAAATAAAGAATTAGATTGGGCCGCCCTTACGTCACACAGCCCATAAAAGCAATTTGTAAGATCTGAGCCCGTTTCCCAAATGCTCTTCTCCCCGGCCCAGATTTCATCAACACAGAGCAGAGCTGCAATGGAACAAACAGTGTATTAAATTTACAATCGCACTCGTTCAAATTAAGAAAGCAACGGACGATGGTGCTGACAAATTTTAATGGAGCTGGTGTGGGTTTTGGTGAGTCGTTCTTTCATTTTATACACGATTTATTGCATTTTGGGCATGATTTTGTTAATTGGATATTGAATTGGGTTCAGGTTTCGGAGTTGGCTGTGGTTTTGGAATTGGATGGGGATTCGGAGGTTAGTTACTGTAATTCCGTCTCATTTGCCTCAATTTTTTGTTGGAAAAAGTAATGTGCATATTTTAATTTTGTTCCTAATTTGCTGTAGCGTTGATGAACTTTTGATTTGTTCTGGATTAGGTTACAAACTGTGCGTGCTTGTTATTCATAATTATCCTCTATGGTTATCTAGCACATATGAGCGTTATGAAGTTCTCTGATTGAGTTCTTGTTGGAAAAACTAATATCACGAATTAGCTCATGATTAATTAAAGGAGTGAATTTGTGTTCGTTCCTTTTTTCTGAATACATAGTTAAACTTGATTTAGCTCCTTGTTCTTGAGAAGATCTAGGCTGGTAGATGCCAGGTTTTGTTTTATTTATGGTGAAGGTAATATTGATGAACTTAAAAGTACTTCGTGCATTTAAACTAAAGAAGAAAGTATAGCTACAATCACTAGTTTTGTGAATATCATTTCATCACTGGTATATTACCTTGTCTCTCCATCATTATTGAAACCTGTTTACTTAATGCTCGTTGCATCTGTATTTATAATCTAGTAGGTTGATAGTTTCACACTTGAAATTTGGATCATAACTCATACGGTAAATCAACCAATCGTAGGTTTGATTGACTATAGGGATACTTACAATATAGTGCTCAGATTACGTAAAACATGAGTAGATCAGAAAGAGAGAAAAACAAGAACAGAACACTGAGTGTGTCTCCTTTATGAATATAAAACACGGAGAAGCATGTGGAGTGTGCATCTTTCAATATATTCCATTTGAAAGAAAAAACAAAGATGCACTGCAAAAGTGCATACCATTATCCGGTATGCGCAAACACCAAAACCTATTTCCTTATCTGGGTAAATATTATGTAGTGTTTCTCAGACAATGACCACTACCATCATTATCATTTTCTGATTGTTCTGTGTCGTACCATTGATTGCCACCATTACATAGAACATTGATTGCCACCATCATTGATCTTTTCCTATTACTTAACATGATTCCTATGTGATTGTTATAACGATGATTTATTATGTAGACAACAAGATTCCCTTCTGTAGTGCGTTTATACGGGGTGTGTGTGCAAAGACACACTTGGTGTGCCTTTCTGTTTTTTCATTTAAATTAAGAATAAATTTAAAGAGGCAATTTACACGTTCTTTGCATATATGTGCGTGCGTGTGTGAATTTAAAGATGCGGTGTGCGTGTGTATCTTCCAGTGGATATGTAGTTTGTGTATGGTTTTTCCGATTTCACTAAAACACCCTCATTTCTTCACTATTCACACAGGTAAACATTCCATTGATACATATATCATAGAATTGAACAATGTAATAGATTGCTTGGTTTTTCTTTTATTCTTCTCGCCCGTCTATTTGGGTTAGGATTGTTTTCCTTTTTATTAGAAGAGTTAGCCATTTTTGATACTTGCCTGCCCTTGGTTTCTTGATCAATAGTTAGTTAACTACTTCCTCTTTTCATTTTTTTTAAAAGCATTCCATCTGCCATTTTATTCATGGTTTTGCACCAAGAAATAATTTCTTCTATAGCTAATACATGGATGCTCATTATCACCAGGTGTGCCCTTGAACTTGTTTGGACTCGGTGCAGGTAAATTGTTGCAAAAAAATAGACTATCGTAACCCTCGATTTCTACCATGTCTACACTAATGCATGTTTTTCTTTCTTCCAATCTTAAGGTGGTGGTTGCGGTGTTGGGTTAGGGCTTGGATGGGGATTTGGCTCAGCATATGGTAGTCGGTATCACAGTTCTGTAGTAACATTCCAAGGTGTGGACTTTGAGAGTAAACCTAGTGAAGGAAAAGATCCCAAAAACTTGTTAAAGAACAATTAGAAAATGTTCCAATGCTTCTAACTGAATTCTCTGTTTATCTTACTTTGTTAAGAGTTGAGAACATCTTATCAATTAGTCTTTTAAAATTTAAATGCTATAATGTGAAATATACCGGATGTAACATTATCAGTTTATACATGTACTTTAGATCAAGGGGACTGAGTGGTAAAGTGTTGCGTATAAATTGACCCTCGGTCTTCATATCATAGGCATTTAACTACAATCTGCCTACATGCATTCTGGATTTGTAATCATGCATTTGAGCTCGACTGAAAGATCTGTATACTCGTTTTCGTTAGCCGATAGCTTCTATTTCGTAGTGCAACGAATAAGAATTTAAAAAATTATTGTATCTTGGGGTGATTTTGTCATTGAACCATAACACATGTGTACGGGATAATATTGTCTTTACGGAGAAAGGTCCAACTCTTGTCACGCCTTTAACCTGTGTGAATTTGCATAATCATTTTCGTCTGCGAACCACGCCCACATCCAACAATAATTAATTACTACACATAATTAAATAAACAAATACATTCAATCTTTATATTTAAGAGGTTTAAATACTAGTAAAATTGCTGATAAGGACCGAGGTAACACTAGTTGACATTATAAAATTATGGCTCTTTTCTTTTTTATACTTGGAAGTGTTTTTAAAATTCTAACATCATTTTTAAATATAAAATTACCAAATAAAATTTAGGAAAATCTTCTATTATGATGAACAAAACATTTTTAGCTGAGAAAGGGTGCACAAATAGAAAATATCCCACATCAATTTGCAGTCGTTTATATCGCATCATCGGTTTCATTTCTCTGAATTCCCAGAAAGCAGGGGTTCTGTTCTCTATTGTCCAAACTTCAAACATTGTTATGTTTTAAGCAAATAACTACAGCAAGAAATTCCTTACCCATATACTCTAATACAGACCATCAGGATTTCATGTCCTGAGTTGATCATACAATAATAATATCACAGAGCAAAATAATCGCGTTGCAATGTAATATGTCACCATCCGATCCAGTGGGAATAATCGAAGTAAAGTCTCGGTAAGCATTTCTGGATACAATCTTTAACAGCATAACGATGTAAGACTCCTACGCACCCATTGTATGGTGCAACTGTACATAACTAATACTTTAAGTGAAAATAACCTATACTATTCAATGAAAACCAATACTAACATAATAATACCTTTTAGTTAAACTACCACATTTTAATACACATGAATTGCACGTTGCACCTAGTGTACACAGTTTTTATCGGTGTAGAGAGGAATCGTGAGAGAATACCTCACCATTGATGAGACGAAATATGGGGCTACTTGCAGTTCTTGAATAAAAGCACCTGTTTAAGAGAGTAGCCTCCAGTAGCAAAACCTACACCATGCAAACAAGTTCATTAAATATTCAGAATTACAAAAATTGAAAATATGATTTTCTATGCATTTCGTAAGACAATCAAGGGTCGTCTGTTCTAGCTGATCAAATATGTACAGATACTGAGCTACCCTGTACTGTAAACCAATATATGTATTTAATGATATGTCATGTACAGCTCGTCATGGATACAATACAAGACCAATTAGACAGAAGAAGTGACCATTAAAATAAGCTTCTAGACTGGAAAAGGCTTCAATACAACATGGTACAACAGCGGATAAAAAATTACAATAATACAAGGTGTATGGGCTACCAGTAGAACTACAATCCTGAATACTAAGTTACAATTCTGATCAAAATGGTTCTACAAAGACACCATAGCATCTATCTAGAAAAGGCGAAGACATATACATCAATCCGCCAAACTAATTCTTTTCATGGATGAATCCAGAATCAGAATGACGAAAACGTCCTCCTCAAATTGCTCGAAAAACCAATAATACTGCAGATAGAATAACATTATTAGCATATTAGTAACTTAGGAGATTCACCATATTTTTTCTATCATCACAGATGAGCCAATCATAGATTTATAGTGCGGAAATGAAAACCAAATAGCAAATAGAGTAGGTGTATATATACTATTTCAGTTTCTAACCAAGAAAAAAATTATTATTTAACAACAGCTTCTCCACATGTGTCCACTAAAAGGAGCATTTTTCACGTGCAAGATGTTCTATATAATCTTTCGATTTCCAACCAAGAGAACAAATTATTATTTAACTAAAGATTTTCCACATTTGTCCACTAAAACAGCATTTCTAGCGTAAACAATAAAATTAATATTGCATAATCTACCGGGCTACTCCAAGCACCACGTTAATTTACCAAGCATGCCTTTTAGCCACAAGAGTTTTCAGGATTCAGTTAGGGGTTCTACTTGGCATGAACTTTTGATCTGATAGTTTAAATATTTAATACGGGTTTAGTTTTGTAGTTTTGCATATATTATATGCCTACTTGGAAATATTTGAGAAGAGATTTTCCTAAGAGATGTCATGAACCTCATAGATATCAACTAACCATGCTTAGCATTAATTAGTAACAGGTTGAATAAGTATATAATCCTGGGTTAAAACCTAGTTTCACTATTAAAATGCTTGTGTTCTAACTTCTAACAATGAAGACATGAATTCAAGAAAAATAAAGAGACGGAAAATAGCTAATTTGATCAGTCAAGTTCCAAACATCAGTAATATAGAAGTATTCGCTGCTCTCCTAACTGCATGTGTACCAAATAAATCAACTGAACAAAGAAATTCTCATGGTCTAGAGCGAACATTTACAAGATAGCAAAATTACAACAAAACTGGAACTTTAAAAGCCCAGTTCCAAAAAATGGTGTTATCAAGTCTTCCAAGTGTTTACTCCAAAATCCAAGTAAATTTTACTAGCAAATTTTGATTAAATAGTATGTGACATAAGACTAGGGTTATGACTTATGCAAAAGAATTGGGCCAGTCAATCAAGTACATATATTGTCATGTTTGAGGGTTCTTGAGTTGGTCTGCACTTTATTTTTACTGGTTGGTCTGCACTTACTGCACTCAGGAATTGCTAAGTTATAAAATCCCGAGTTCGGTAAGCAAACACCATTCATAACAAATAACTCATGCTTTATCATTAATATTAGCATTTAAATCCTTTAACCACAATGTGAGTTATAAACGTAGTACCAGGTAAAAATTCCATTCCAATTCATTAAAAAAAAAGGAAATAAAAAGGTTTGTGAATTTAAAAGTTCATTTCGAATCTTCTGTTACAATTTTTGGTTGAGTATTGACACTGCATAGAATCTCTTGATATATATGGCCAACTTAATAGTCTAATAAAAGCCCAGAACGCACAAATTTTGGCATCAAAAGTCATTTACGCAACCTGTATACTCTCTAACCAATTAAAGCTATATAGCTCCTGCTATATAACATGGCCCAAATTACTCAAAATTGTGCTCGTAGCAAATTTTTATGTTTATCAAAATGGGGTTAGATTTATAGATGAGATGGATTAGATGGCAAGATGATGCTATAGAACAAAATGCAGGCCCAATAAAGCAATCCAGGCATACTCCAGAAAGGTGCTGTGTGTAGGGAGCTAGAGTAGAAAAGCCATATAGAAGTCCTAATTTTGGAATCTTGGCAGAGCATTAGCATCACAATTTCTCGGTAATTATCCAGACAATCTCATAAAAAAACTGTATTTCCTATGACAAAAAATGGAAATTTCGCCCATACATTGAAGAAATTTTTTATTGGTAAATCTGGATGATTAACATTAGCCACTTTTAGCCATGTGAAACTGCAGCATTTTCATAAATAGCAATATCGCACATCAACATGCATAAATTTTTGCCTCGTGTGGAATCTTTTGCATGCCTGGTACTGTAGTTTATACCAAAGATTGTTATTATAAGATATCTAACATCAGGACGATTATTGATAGAGCTATCTCAAACTTATGGAGTTAATTATGAAGAATCTAATAACACCTAACAAAGGAAAGATGAGATAAATAATTATGCTAGAGTGGTACTATAATAAAGAGAATATTTAACTCACCAAGTAAGCAAAACAGGATTATAATGGAGAAAACGATTTGGACAGGTCGACTATATTGCATATGATATTGGGACCTCTGCAACTGTCTCTGGAGAGTGCCATACCAACCGTATAAATGTTTGTCATAATTATCACACCCTTCAAGGCAACTCTTACTCTTCTCATAGCACAGGTTGATACCCTTCATGATAAATGTAAGTTAAATCATAATTAGCATGAATACATTAACGGGTTAATCAATTTTTCGGTCTTATAACTTGTCTACTGTCCAATTTTGGTCCCAAAAATCGCCACGAAATTGAAAGGATGCCATTTTATATCACGTGAATGTCGAATTTTGGCCTCATAACATGTCTACTGTCCAAATTTTTGCCACATATTAAATCCTCATGTGACATAAAACGACACCGTTTTCAAATATCTGGCAATTTTGGGGCCAAAAATGGACATTTGTTTTTAATAATGGGACCAAAAACTTTATAATTCATACAATACGAGAAGTTATAACAAGGATGAGAAGATAGTTCTGGATATAATAAAGGAAAATCGATTACTCACTCTAGTCAAATTCTGAGGTCTAGGTAATATAGAACCAGCTTCTTGAGGCCTATCTGAAAGCCTTAATTTCTTGTAACCATTCTTTGGCCACTTCAACTGAGACATGGATGATTCCATGTTATCTAAAAATCGAGCAAAACTCGGTATCTTTCTTGGTGGTGGGTCGGGTTTTATGCCAAATGAATCATGTGAGGAATCATCATCAACCACAACAATTTTCCAGGAGCCAATGTCAGCACTTGCACTAGCTGTCCTGCGATGCCCTGCTAAATTGTCCTCTTTACCCTCCACATGGGCCAAATCAACCAAATTAGATGAACTCCCTGAAAGAAACAGCTGAAGCTCATGCCGTTCTCCTTCATCTAATCGAACCCAAGGCAGTGGAGGCTTGCCTCGTGATACTGTTGATTCGTTTAAAGAGCTTTCAACTCTTTTTATCTGATCTTCGATTGCAATTATGAAATCCTTGTGTCTGTCTTTAGCGTCATCTGATGAAGTACTAGTAGGATAACTCGATTTCACAGCACGCCCAAATTCTTCCAACTGCATTAATCACAACCACAGTTATAATTTATATCATAAATATTGTTATTCGAGAAGTAGTATACAAGCAAACAACCTGCCATTTGGTAGTGCCAAGTGTTGTTTGGAGATCTCTGCGTAGTTCATCCAAATTCCAAGAACCAGCAGTATCCTTTATTGCATGAATCCATGTTCTATATGTCGATTCCATCCTTCAACATAAATTACACAATATCCATCAACGATACGAACATAAAAATTGCTCAATTAACAAAAATTGCCCATTAGGAAAGAAAAACAATCAATCAATCACATTCTCAATTACCCTAACAGAACAGATGACAACAATCTGCATTTCTGAAACAATGATTCAAAAAACCTAAAGGGGAAAAAGGGAATTCATCAAAGCACCTGTCCGCAGATTCCTGAACTTCCTCTGCAGCAGGGAAAAACGGATCCTTCTCCCATCTATCAAACGATGATGTCATTTTCTCGCCAATTAATACAGCACGTTAAATTGAATTTACAAATTAGAGCTGTAAATCACAATGGCGACCAAAAATGCACAAAAGAAGAAAAGCAAAACCCTAACTAGCGCTTGAATCTATGTCGATAAAAATAATTGGATAAAAACATCCGACAAACTGAAATTATTGGAAGAATTGGAAAGAAATGGGGTAAATAAGCGGTTGTTAATTTGCTTTTTTCTGGATTTGGTAGATTTATTGTAGTATCGCATATGCGGGAAACGAGAAACACTTATATCTTAAAGAAACGGTGTCGTTTTCAGTTATTGTTGGCTGGCTAAGATTAAGGTAAGTGGTCAAAATAAGTGTGCATTTTATTCGAGGAGATCGTATAATTTTTGTGAATTAATTGTCCTGGTAGAAGCTTCCTCTTATAAATTTTGAAATTAAAAGACAAATTCCCCATTTGGTGATAAAATCGTGAGATTCATCTTAAATAATTTTTTTATGAATTTTGACCGCCAATATTTAAAAGAAAACTGGACAAATATTTATTTTGTATATTTATAAACTTTGTTCAACTGATTTTCATTAGATTTGAGTTTGAGGACGAATTCAGAATTTCAACCATGTGATGAAGGAATTTCTAAGCGTACAAAACTTAATAGTCCAATGAGAATAAAATGAAAAAAATTTACAAATTAAAAATGTAAATAAAATTTTTTATGCACATATAGTAGATAAAATTTAAATTCCAAGAGGAATAATCGACCCAACACCCCTAGATCCTTCTTTGTTTGCATGAGAACTAGTAACTTGTGTGTGTACACTGTACAAACAAACTGCATCTTTGTTCTTCAATTTTATAAGGGCGTGATTTGAAACACTTAAAACAGCTTCTATAAATACTTAAATCTCTCATAGCTTTTGAAAATAAGTGCTTCTGAAAGTTATTTTAAGTGTTTCAAAACACACCCTAAATAGTCTTAATAATGAGAAATACAAATCATGAGAATAATGCAATCTTGTATAATTGTCAATCAACTTGAGAGATGCTATAAAAAGCGAAAATAAATAATTTTCCTTTTATTTAAATATTAAAAGCGAAAATAAGTAATTTCCTTTTTCTTGAAATATATTATATGAAGATGAGTTTTTTCTTGAAAAAGGAAAAAAATACTGTAATTCAATTTCAGATTCTTAATAACTATAAAGAATCATTATAAAATAAATAATTTTCCTTTTCTCTAAATATAAAAAGCGAAAATAACTAATTTTCCTTTTCTTTAAATATATTATATGATGATGAATTTTTTCTTGAAAATGGAAAAAAAAAACTACTGTAATTCAATTTCAAATTCTCCATAACTATAAAGAATCACTACAATAAAAAAAAAACAGTAGGCCAAGGACAGAAACCGTTAATTCCACAAGCCTATATAAGCCCATTGGACTTATTAGTAAAAACTTAAACGGCCCAGGCCCAAGCCTATGCATGTCAAATAGCAATCACAAACAACCCAAGACACAGGATGACGTATTAATCTTTACGAAGGCTTAAGAAAATAAAAATAAAAAAATAATAAAGCCAAACATCAGGAGGGTTTAAGCTTTATGCAGGCGCAGTTATGGAGGAGAACAAGGAAGAATCGCTCTGCGAGGCTGCTCGAAACGGCGACGTTGAGAGAGCTAATTCTCTGATTGCTTCGGGAGCTGATGTCACCTACTTCGACGCCGATTGCCTGACGCCACTGATGCACGCCGCTAAAAATGGCTGCGCCGCCGTGGTTAAAGCACTCCTTGACAGCGGCGCTCCGTGGAACGCTCTCTTCCCGTCCAATATCTCTGCCGGAGACTTTGCCGTGGATAATGGCCATCAATCCGCCTTTGAAATTCTCCTTAATGCAGGTCTCTCTTTTTTATTTAATCCGTAGTAGAATCTTTTTGGATTTTCTATAGCAAATATTGGTAGTGAACATTTTTCTAGCAGGATGAGTTATCCCATATCATAACAATTGACAATTAATGCAATTCTTTGATATGCGGAAAAGAAATTGAATAATGTTGAAGTTGGTCCCAATTTTGAATCATATGGTGATAGAGTGAGATGTTGCCTGATCTAATTCAAGTGCTAATTTACAGCATCATTTCTTGTTATGGTTCTAATTTGATATAAACATTTATTAAGGATCCCAAGCTCTCTTCTGATTATATTATAAAGAAGATTTTGTTTCCATTCTGATTAATGTGGCATATGTGTGTTGTATATGTATTGAGGAGTTACATTGAGTTTAATATGGCTTGGATGGTGCAAGCTTCAGAAACATATGTTATTTCTTTTTGTAACATAAACATTCATGAGATGAAAAATTCAAAATAATGTGCAGTACAAAGGGAATAATGTGATACATGCTTCAGCTTTAGTGTTTCCTTTGTACAGGGTTATGCTAGTGACATAAAATTAGAAAACATTCTTTTAAAGAAATTTTGTTTTTAGGACATCGACAATCAGTAGGGCACATGGACCTGATATACAGGGGCAGAGCTAGACTAATATATTTGGGGGCTAGAAATTAAGAATATTGTTCATAGTTCATACTCAATATAAAAAAATGGCGAGTTGTAATACCTTACCCAAGATTTATTATGTTTTCTGCTGCAATAAGAAAATGAGGGAAACAAATCTTCTGCAATTACAGGTTGCCAGTAGAGAATAAGTTTTTTGTTTGCAGAAATGTTATCCTATTGTTAATTAATATAGAAAAAGGGTATAGCAAAGTTATCTAGGTTTTAATTTATTTTCTTATTTGTACATCAATATTCGGATACCGTGTCTTAGATGAAGTACCTTAAATGAATTCTTTTAGGCTGCGTTTGTTTTGGGATTTAAGCATAGTTAGGCGCGCCTAAGGCGCAAGGCGCACCAGGTGCCAGCTGCAGCACCTAGACACTGCTGAGGCGGGCGCACATATTTAAATTTTTATTTTTTTTTAAAAACTTTTTTTGGGGTTTAAAGGGTGGGAAACAAGGGTTTCAAACATAAAACCAGCGGCTATCCCTTTCCCTCCATATCCCGGCGCCGCCCCACCGCCCACTTATGATACTAGAGCAAAGGGGAAAAAAGTAGCAACTAATGTACCTAAAGGTTCTAAACAAGTGGAGACGGGAAGGGGGTCGAAGGGAAAGGGCAAGGGAAAGAGTTGTGGAGGATCCTCTTTTAGACTTAGAGATTAAGAAATTCAATTTGACTATTTAGAACCTCTAGAAGAGGAGGAAAAAGAGTTTAACGAGGAAGACCCACAATTTGTTGATGAGGAGGAGGGTGATTTTGATGATGAATTTGACAATGAAGATGATTAGTTTGCTATTTGTTTGCCTTTGATTTGGTCCATTTGGATACTTATTGGTTTTTACTTCGTACTTTTTGAAGTTTGCAATGTGTTATTGAAGATTATGCCCTTAATTTGTGTCATTTATGTATTTTTGAACTTTAAACTAATGTTTATTTACATGTTGATATGTGTATTTCAAGGTTTGATGTTGTTTTTTCCAATTTTTCGGCCCAGGGACGCAAGGCGCGCGCCTAAGGCTCTAGGCGCAGCTTTGCGCCTTGTTGCGCCTTGCACCCGTAACAACTATGGATTTAAGTGTGCGGAGCAAGTCAAGGTTTTAGAATCCAGGGATTTAGAATCCTTGATGAATAGTAAATGTATATGTTTGTTTTGAGATTTGAGTAGTGTGAGATTTAACTTTATGTCAAATCAATGTTTAATAATGATTGATATTGTATTATTATATTATATTGAGAAGAGTAATAAAGTGTAAAAAGTGTGATGTATTGGGAAGAGTAATAATAGATTTTATAGGTATTTGTAGGTGTGGATAGAATGTGGGATTTGAAAACCAGACTTTAAATCCCAAACTCGTATGAGACGGGGAGTCCTAAGTCCATCCGTGTGAATCCCAAAACAAACGCAGCCTTAAGGTAAATATGACGAGTAGACCTCAATCATGCTCGAGCTAATGAGCCATGTAGACAAGTAGAAATTACTTCTTCATCAATGTAACTTAATCATTGGGTTAAATGTGCAGCTATGCCGTATACATAATTAATTTAAAAACAAAAGAAAATGAATATTATTGCTAATTTAATTTATAATTGTTTGTGTTTGTTTTCAAGTTTGAGGGGGGCTAAAGCCCTCTCATTACTCCCCTGCTGATACATCTGCATATTTGCTTATCAATAACTACAGGACCTTGCTTGGTTATGTTTTCTGTTCAGTCAGAGTGATTCCTCATCTTACTTACCAAAGTAGAAAGTATTTTGTAGTACTCTTTGTTATTAGTTATTACATAGCAGGATAAAACCACGAGGCTTGAGGCATCTACTATGACAAAGTTTGTCCTGCAATAAGCACGACTGCTTGTTTGAACACATGATTGTAGTTTACCTGGAAATATTATTTTTGTAGCACTATGCTCAGTGGGTGTTTGCAAAAAATTACCCTTTTGAAAAATTGATTAAAATTAGTGATTATGAGAAAATTGATTAATAGTAGAAGTTGATAGTGTTTGTAAAAAAAAAATCAAAGAAAAGTTGATAGCGCTTGCAATAAAAGTTAATAGTATTTAAAAAAAGGCTCATAAGCTACCTAAAGCACCCCCTTTTCAACTTTTAGCTTATAGCTTTTGACAGCTATTTAATCTAATAAAAGAGAAACAAAACTCTCCAAATTGCTTCTGCACACAATTCTAAGTCATTATAATCATTTATAATTTTTCTAAAACACCCCCCTCAATGTGATAATAATTTTAAGTCTTGCCTCGTCTGATATTGTATTTTCTGACGATTTGATACAATTTACTATCTCTTTTCCTGTAATTTTGTTTAATTGATGGCAACGTTCTTGGTTATTTATAGGCATTCAAGCTGAATTAATTCTTGGAACTATTGCAAGGAAGGACAACACAAAGGGTAATTCTAATGGGGAGTACTTGGACGATCGGGTTGCATTTAGTGAGGATAAGGTTATGGATGCAGAAAGCAAGGCTGTTATGATGGCTTGGGAGAGGCCATTAATGGAAGCTCATGCTAAGGCTATTTGCTCGGGTGGTGGACACATATTGAATATTGGATTTGGCATGGGTCTTGTGGATACTGCCATACAACAATACTCACCAACGTCTCACACTATTGTTGAAGCCCACCCTGAGGTTTATAACCGTATGATTCAAACTGGATGGGGCAAAAAAGAGAATGTGAAGATAATCTTTGGTCGTTGGCAGGATGTCCTATCTCAACTGGACTCGTATGACGGTAATATACGCACAGTGAAGTCAAATTTCTAGATTGTTCTATAATAAGAAATTTGTGTTTGCTTTGCTGGTCATTTGGAACCCTAAAACACCCTTTTAATTTTGAGTTTTCATGTTCGGGTGTCATATTTTCTTAGGTAAAAAAAAATGAAAATCTTCTATTATTGAATTTTGGATTCTGAAGTAAAGCTTCTACTATTCAACAACTTTTTTACTATACTAACTTAAGTACTTAACTTATTCTGCTGGACGACTTACATTTTCCTATTGAACCAAATTATTATTTTATTAGTTGCTTTTCTTGGAGGATGTTTGACATGTGAACTTTTGTATGATTTTGCAAGTTTTGTTATTATTATATATTTTTTTGGCAAGAATATGCTTGTAGACTTAAATTGAGCTCTAGCTATGTGCATATAATCGATCATGAGGCTGCTGTGTCGGTTTCCTCCAAGTGGTCTGCCTAGTTTTAATTGCTTGATTGCTTTACTGTCTGAGTAATATCATAAATTTTATTCTCAACTAACCTGTGAAAGAAAAGTGAAGGTCAGTGTAACAGAATCTGCGTGAAAACATTTGGCCTCTGAAAATATACTTAGGTACGAGGAGACTTAGGTAAAGTGCATTTGTTCAATATAGAGGCACATTTCCTATAGTTGTCCCTTTATTTTACTTTCTTTGAGGTTTAAATGGCATCATCAAAGAGAAATAGTGATCCAGTTTTTGACATGATAGATTAATCAATGAAATGTTCTTATTCTTGGCATAAACTAAGAATAAATAGATGAAATATAAAAATAGTTATATATATTTCTCTTACAACTACTTGAAACCCAAAATACCACCTTTGTTTGGCTATACTTGGACCATAAATCACCTTTCTCTGATGGGTATGAAGAGGCGAATGCATTAACTCCTCAACTGTTCCATTTTTCAGGGATATTCTTCGACACCTATGGGGAATATTATGAAGATTTGAGAGAGTTTCATCAACATCTTCCACAATTATTGAAGCCTGGTGGAATATATTCTTTCTTCAACGGCCTTTGTGGGGGTAATCCCTTCTTTCATGTTGTTTATTGTCAGTTAGTCTCTCTGGAACTCGAGAATTTGGGTTACTCCACACAGTTGATATCCTTACCTGTGAAAGATTGTCTAGGAGAAGAAATCTGGGAGGGTGTGAAACACAAATACTGGCGGTTGGATACTTATTACCTTCCGGTTTGTCAGTCTATTGATGATTCTGATTGATAATCTTTTTCGTTTCCTTTTATACCTTTTGTATTATGAACACATTAGCATGTGTTTGAGTGTAGACTATGACAGTTATGCTAGTTAATTTGTCTCACATTTCTTTGATGTATGATGTTTGACAAATTATGTTTGATAACATGTATGCTTCATTGACTTCCATTTTGCTTAATATATAAAATTGGAAAGCAGTTAAATTATAGTTTGAAGTATCTAAGAGACAAAGTTAAGAAATTTCAACTTTATAGAGATCCAGCTGCGATGTTTATAGGGATAATATATGCATTTGGGAGTTAAGGATGCACTTCTTAGAGCTATTATAGTATGAACACTACTATTATGTCCAACTAAATACTATTGGGCTTCCAACTATGTGTTTTCCATCCGTCCATTCCAAATGAGCAAAGCTGGTTGTCCCCGAGGGCAGAGAATCTGCAGTAAATGTCACCGTGTAAGTCTTCTTCTCATTTGGACTGGTAAAAACAAGCATGTCCGGCTGAACAAGAATCTTGACCGAGTTTGTTTCCTGAGAAATCGACACTTTATACGTCCCTGGATTACCCACATTTGTTACGGTCCTCGTATATTTGACTGCAGTTGGTGCAGTACTACCCCCATTTGGGCCTGATGCCGTCTGAAGTGGGACAGCAAAAGACGGGTAGTTAAGATCTCCCACGCTCGACTTCTTGCACGTATAATCTTGCTTTGTGACGATCTTGATCAGGCTCGAACTGTACCCTACTGCACAGAGAAACTCTACGTAGTCCTCAGCCATGGCATCATACACTAGCCCAGGATCTAGGGCTGATGAGGGGTCCACATATCCAGCCCCATAATCGAACGGTGTTGATCGCTTTCCAGTTGCAATATCTAGAATTCTTTCTCCATTCTTGTATCTACTATAAGCTGTTGTCATTAATGCTGATCTTATAGCTGCAGGGCTCCATTCTGGATGAGCACCCTTGATTAGCGCAGCTAATCCACTCACGTGCGGGCAGGACATAGAAGTGCCCGAAATTATGTTGAAACCCACCTGCCGTGTGTCTTCAGGCAATCCCGTGGGGCCCACTTTTCCCGTCCAACCAGCCAGTATGTTAACCCCTGGTGCGATCAAATCCGGCTTTAGTATACCCGGTGTGATTAGGTTTGGACCGCGGGAACTGAATGCTGCTACGACAGGTGACGGTTGGACTCCAAGCTGGGTCCCGCCAGATGAAACCGTAGCCGTCGGATTCGGGGTGGAAAATACGTACTTCTTGATCTCATCGCCAGCTTTCATACCCACGGCTGCTGAAGGTATGAAATGGGCGTCAGCTACGAGCTCTTCCCCAAAGGTATCCGTGTTCGATAGTATCATTCCAATGCCACCCGCGTTGCTTACTGCTAGACCCTTCTGTGCTCTTGGGTTCAGTCCCCGGTCACAAACTACGATTTTGCCCGTTGCTTTTTCCGGGATTAGACTCCCTTTCAGGCACAGATTACCGTTCGATGTGTTACTGATATTCCCTGCATACACGAGAGGTATTCCCGAGGCGGGTAAGGGTTTCCCACTGTAGAGCGATGCCCCAGTTAGTTTATTCCCATTCCCAAGCACGATATTTGATGGGAATTGACGATCTATCGTACCAGCTCCAACAGTTGTTATCCATGGCGCAACATTGGATAAGCTTCCCGGGCTTGGCCCTCCATTTCCAGCTGAGCAAGAAACAAGAATCCCTTTCGACATTGCTGCAAATGCTCCAATTGCCACCGTGTCTCTGTAATAATCTGAGGTCGACCCACCCAAAGAAACCGACAGAATGTTGACTCCATCATCGATTGCCTTCTCCATCGCTGCTAATATATCGCTGCTGAGGCATCCCCCAAGCCAACACGCTTTATATGCTGCCAGCCTGGCATGCCTCGCCATCCCCCGCGCTGTACCTGCTGCAAAGCCAAAAAGACTCGCTCCAACCACAGTCGATCCGCCAGCTGTAGTCGACGTGTGGGTCCCGTGGCCATCATCGTCCCTCGGGGACCTAGATTCCACCGATTCGTCAACTGGCCCGTATGCTGCTTCGTAGCCTTGGGAGAAAAAACGGGCCCCAATGAGTTTGTTATTGCAGCTCGACGAGCTGAAGGTTTTACTTGATTCACACTCGCCCTTCCAGCTGGCAGGGACGGGCCCGAGTTCCTTATCGTCATAGCTGCTTGATTCGGGCCAAACCCCGGTGTCCAGCACACCAATGATTACATCACTAGGTGTGCTGGAATGGGTCAAGGATACATCGGAGTTGAGAATCCCTAGAAACTCGGGTGATCTGGTGGTGTGTAGGTCATATTTTATGTCTTCTTGGATTAACAGAATTCCAGGTTGCTTTTCGAGCTTCCGGGCTTCTTCAACTGTTAGTTGGACGGAGTAGCCATGGATGACGTTGTTGTAGGTGTAGAGCATGTTTGCTGAGGTGGACACCGTCTTCAGAGAAGAGTCGTACCATTCCAGGTGATCTTCGTAACTTGTTGGCATGTTTAATTTGTCCATGTGAATTATGAACGTCTTCTTATCAGCAAATGCATGGCAGAGAAACAGAAATGCCACCAGAGCACGAATCATGTTTTCTGTGCGCTTTTGGAGATGAAGAACCAGGTATGTTCTTTCTTTTGAAGGAAATAGAGATTTAGAGATATATGTTTTGGGTGTTAAACTGAGGTACACATATTGGTAATTTCTTTTGTTAAGAGGTCCTAAGTTGGCTGATATATATAATATAATAGTCTGGCTCAAGGTCTTAACGATTGATGTGGGCCCACATTAAGTTGGAAGTTATTGAAAGTTATGTTGATTCAATTATTCATCTCCAATCAAGTAATGTTGGATTGTGAAAGAATCTAAGTTATGTTGATTCAATTATTCATCTCCAAGTCCAATCAAGTAATGTTGGATTGTGAAAGAATCTTTCTGCATTCTGCTTTTGCTGATTAGTCTCAATAATTTCAGGTTAACTATTAGCCATTCCATTTCTTTAGTTGGTCTATAGCTTGTTCCAATGGTGATTTACCTTTTTAGGTTTGTGGTTTTTTGTTTCGAAAATCGTGGCTTTAGTTTTATCGGACAAGCTGGACCAATCAGCTTGTTAGAGACGAGTTTTATTAAGTGGTCGATTTTGAATTTATGCTTCTCTAAGATATAGAATGTTTTATGACCTCTTAACTTTATGTAACTTGAAATCATGATTTTGGAGAATTGATGAATCGATATTGTGTATCTGAGCTTGCTGAAATTAAATCTGAACGTTGAAAAAATGAACTTCATTGTTATATAACTAAGGAGATTCATATTTAGGTTGATGGGACCTAATAAAAGCATCATTTATTATCAGATGGCTCTGTAAAATATATAGAGATGAAAATGTTTATTTGAGAATATAGTGGATGAGAGAAAGGTAGGCCCTTAGCAAATGACATTTCCTTTTTTTGGTGTTGTGCATGATGTTACATGCTGGGAAATTATTTTGCTTTATCAACTTGTATAAAGTAAATTATTAGCCTATTACAGGGAGGCATTGGCCAATTGCGCCGAACAATTTTTGTACCTTTGTGATAAGATTCCATACGAGTGGACTTTGGTGATGTGTTGTTGAAATTCGTGCATTAAATGTTGTAGAAATTGAGTAAATTTGTGCACTTTGCATTTGATAATATAAAAACTTGATCGACATAATAGTCCTTGTTTGATATGATTGAGGCTAGACGAATCACCCTTAATTAATCTTGGTTTAGATATAGACTGTAATGGATGCCAGTTCATGATTTTAGTTAATAATTTATCACATGTTATCGAGGTGAATTTAGAGTTATTTTTCTTCTAGTTTCTTAATAAGAACGCAATGTAAATGCTTAATTTATTTAACGATTTTGAAGTTCAGTTCGAACACAGAATGAATGACTTTTTCAAAGGTTTTTAAGCTCTGTAATATAAATGCTTAATTTGAACACAATATGAATAATAAGATTAGTTGGTCATATTGCATATCAAGACAAGATTAGAGCGGTTGAGATATCTTATCGTTTTAAATGCAGGAGAAAATAGGCAAAATCCTCAGAAGAAAAATAAAACAGAGAAAAAACCTATATAATTTCATAATATATATGTTTTGTTAAGTAGCAAATAACATATGAAGTTATGAACGAATTATTTCAATTTTGAATTAAGCCAGTTTATAAGTCTTTTTTTAATGATGAAATTATGAATGTAATTTACCCCAAATGGTAATATTTTAGTTAATCTTGAATATTCAGACAAGTATTTATTATAGTTGTGATACTCTAACCAACTATACAACCCACTTGTGAATTGTGATTAATGGACAGAGCACTAACCTTGGAATAATATGGGATAGGATTTTCTCCTTTATTCTGAACCACTAATTTCCACACATATTTTGCTGATGAAAGTTTGCAGTATGAACATTATTTTGAATATTCTTTATTTAAATGGTTAGAACTTAGAAGAAAGTGACTCCTGTTTTTATCATGACAGAAGTCTGATATTGATTAAAATGCATACCACTTTAATCCCATGTACACCATTTTACGTTTTGTTTTATTGACAAGTACTAATATTTCTTCAGAAATGCACATGCTATGCATATTTATTACAGATGGTAATATTAGCCTTTTATAGATTTTATCAGGTATCTGAATTGGGCTATATTAATTTGGTTAATATGGTCTTAGAAGTGTTACAAGTGTTCCACTATTATTAATTTAAATTAATTAATTTAGAATGTCGTTAATATTCGTTTAGAATTATTAACTATGTACTTGCATGGAGAGCACTTTGGGACAGACTGCCTACGAGACTCAATCTTCAGAGGTGGAATATCATTGATCAAAATGGCGACGTCGGCTGCCCTTTATGCAAGTCGAGGGATGAAAACGGAAATCACATTCTCTTTGGATGTGATTTTGCTTACCAAACTTGGATGGAATGCTTCAAATGGCCCGGAATACCGATGGTCCTTCATCAGAATCCCATTCGTAACATTCTCGGTCATTGTCGAGTCTTAAAAGGAAGAAGAGGTAAACAAATTGCTTCGTTTATTTGGCTTTTGTGTTTGATTTGGAAAGGAAGAAATGAGCTTGTGTTCAATTATACGGAAATTTTAGTTTCTAGAATTGTTGATGATATTAAAGCTAGACTTTAGAGTTGGTTCTATATGAAAGGCTTGAGATGTTCGTTGTTCTCTTATAGCGATTGGTTAGTAAATCCTAGATTGATCTTAGAATGCCAGAATTGTTGTAAGTATTTATTTTGATGGGTATGTCTTATACCCAAGCTAATAAATTCTCTTTCTTTGCTGTTAAAAAAAAAACTATGTACTTGTTGTTCAGTTGAATACAATCTACTAATGAGTAAAAGGAAGATTTAATCATTTTGTCAAATCAACCAAAAAAAAGTCTTGCTCAAATAAGCTACAAAAATTTCAAATTGCTTGATATTCAAATTAAACGCGTGCGTGGTTCATTGATAAATTTAGTTCATATCATGTGATTAAGATGAGGAGATAAAATGATACAAATTATAATTACAATAAATAATTAATACTCATATTGAGTTCATGATATATAGAACATAGTGATATTCAATATAAACCATAAAATAGAGCCGATATAAGTTTAAGAGACAAAATTAAAGGCAACATTAAGAGACTCGTCTTGTAATTTTGACCATGTCCAATATTAATTTGGTAATTTTTTTTTTTTCAATTTTGATTATTTTTGTATCACTTTAGGTTCTTTTTGCTGGAATATTCAATTTTCCCCGACTCAATTTGAAAATTTTTATGCTCTCCAACCAAATTGAACTGTGATTTTTTTCACCAAAAGTAAAATTCTTAAAGTTGTAATCAGATTAAGAAAGAATTAATGACTCTCCACTGCAAAGTTTATAACAAAAAGACTATAAGGTACAAATTGTCTTTAAAGTGATTCTAAGATGCAATTTGTACCAAAAATACACCTTATCTCATTTTTGTGTGTATTCATAATTTTATTTTTTTATTTTGACTAAGTACACATTTTGGGAAAATACATATTATTTTGGAAAAGTGTATATAATATAAATTTTATAAAATCTGAAATTTAAATTAAATTATATAAAAAATTGCAACTAATAAAAAGTAGAATAAAAAAGACAAAAGTGCAGAAAATTAAAAAAATTGCACTCCAAAATTGGCCTAAAGAGTGCGAAAAATTAAAAAATTTGTACTCCAAAAATCGTTAGAAGTCTAAAACGCGTGTCGAAGTCACGAGAAACGTGTCGAGTCTGGCGAAACGTGTCGGAAGTCTTGCGAAAAAAAAAAGGTACAAGAATAAACTTGACTTTTTAAGATATTTTTTTCTTTAAAGTTTATTTTTTGACTTTGAAATCATGCCCATCAAAAAATTGAAGATGACAATATAACAAGTTGAACTCAACAAAGTGTTTTGTTGCGTTTGATATATATAAGAAACAACCTTTGTCAAGTAAATATAAAATTCACGGATCTGTAGTAATCAAATTGAAATTTTGGAAGTAGAAATTGAACGATTAGACGAAGAGTTTGGGACACAATGTTCTACTCATCCCATAAAAAAAAAAAATCACCCAAAATTTTAAAATTTTCAAAAGAAAAAAAAGACAAAAATTAAAAAAGTAAAAACACACAGACTAAATTTCCGGTTACATGACATTTTTTTTGTTTTTCTTTTTTGTGATATTATCTCATAAGTTGATCAACATAATAGGGTCGACGTCAAATAATAAATTTCAAAATGGTGATGACAATAATACCTAAAAATAATATGAGTAGTAATTGTGGTTAATAATTGTAGAGGGGCAGTGTGGGGAATCCCATTTCAGATTGGCAACTTTGTTAATGGTCTTCTGGCAGATTGCTGGAATTAATGACCCTACCCACTACATGTTGTTCAAGTAATACAAATATTATTACGAGAGACACACTTGCATGAGACGGTCTCACGGTGAGACGGGGCATGAGTTGGGCATTGACCCTTTAACACTTTGAGAGTGGTGGGTGTAATTTGTACTAAGTTGTATCCCGTCTCATGTATGAGATCGTCTCATATGAGTGTTTGTCTTGTTACGAAAACGATCTCATATATTATAATGTCTTTTTTTCTTATTACTGTACTGCCAAAAATATTTTGGATGTGCTGACGTGGAAAATTTTGTAGGCTTATCACATGCATTCGTTTTTCTGAACTTCAATTTCTATATTAAAGTAATTTTATTTTCTATTTAATTTCAAGGGTGTAATTGGCGTCGATTATTGATTATTCTCTCGACAATTGGTGTGATGACAAAATCTATCGATATTCAAATAATTCAAATCAGTAGTTGATAAACTTGCTAAAAGTGTCAAATCAGTAGTTGAAAAAAACTTGCTAAAAGTGCACCTTCCTTTTAATTATTAATTTATATTAAATATTTAAAATTTTAAATTTATATTCCTCTCATATTTTTCTCCAACACTTTCGATGTTGATAAATGTAAATGTGGACAAAAATTATAAAAATATGATATGAAAAGTTATAAAATATATATTTAAATTTTTTGTAAATTAATTTATTTTGTTTTTTTAACTAAACATGTAGAATCTTGATCAAATCACGGTTGAACTAAAATTTAATGAGAAATTTGATCAATTCAACATTAAAAACATTGGTGCCACCTCCTTTTATTTAGAAAAATGGCATATAATATATTAAAAAATACAGCCATTGATCAATAAAATGTGAACTCTCTGCACAATCGTCACTAGTCTTTTTCTAAAATTTAAGAGAAACTTGAATTTTGCAACAGTAGCAAGCTTTTGACAATTTTAAATCAATTTCAATAATTCACTAAGATAATTAATTACAATTTTTTTTTTTATAATCGGGCACATAACAATATAATTTCATCTCATTGGAAATCAGAATCGCAATTAATTTGAACCAAAATTGTACTAGTTATACGGTGGCATACAAAAGTTGTTACTTTTATGTATACTAACTGATTTTTGTAAGTATTTGCTCTCTTTTGTTTTGAGTTCACATTCGCTCCACCATTTTTTATTTCACAATTCACGAAACCTCAATATGTGATTTTATTAATTAAAGTATATGATTAATAAAATGTTATCATTACACATGCATATATAGGAAAAAAAATTTATCTTATTTAAAATTTCGAACAAATCGTGAAATTAATTCATTTATTGAATTTTCTTTAACTGTATATATAATTAAAAATAATAGAAAGTAGAGATCATCACATCACATAGGACGACATTTTATATCATTTCCATGTAATGACAACATAATTACGTAACAATCGACTTAGCTATCTTTCCGCTCAATTGATTAATAAATTAATTTTGGAGAGGTTGTGATAGGATGAGATTGCAATCAGATCAGTTTGTTATCATGTCAAATCTACTTTAATTATTATATTTCCTAGTTTATGTAACGCTATATGAATATAGTAATTTGAGAGTATTTATCTTGTGATTTCATATTAATATGTATTTGATTGTTGGTACAAAATACAAATGATATACTCCACATATTATAAAAATAAAAATTAAACCCCCTATACAAAATAAGAAAACTTGGTGGATTTAAAATCACTAAAAAAATGTTGTCTTGCTGGATTGAAAAACATGGCGACCCAATTGATAGCACACGGCAGTTCGTCCTTTAAGAATTGTCAAAATTATGTTGGCAACAATCAAGAACGTCACTTTCTAATTACTTTTCATTTGATTAATTAAGGTCTAATTTCCCTCTTTGAAAGATAATTGAAATTAACTTCACTAATTATCGTGTAAATTCATTGAATCGGAGTTGAAATATCACACTCACCAATGTCAATTCCTGGTCATAGTTTGTCTGAACTTGACATCATTATTATTGGATTGAGCTTGAATAATTAAGCTTGTTAACCAAATGCGCACAAATTAATATTCGAGTTAAAATGCGTAGTTTAATCTTTTGATATATATTCCCTCCAAAAAATGTTTAACAATGATATTCAATATTTATATTAAATGGGTCGCACGTGCACTAATTTAATATATGATATTACACTTAATAAAAAGTCATACATTAAATTTAGGTGAGCTCAACAAACTGCATAAGGTAAACAATAGTAACAGAGACAAAAAAATGGGAAAAACTAAAAAGTAAGGAAAAAAAAAAGGACTTCGCATGCCTTCAAAAGTCCGTTCAATTTTATCAGTATGTCGATCGAAAATCACTATAGCTCAAACTCTAATCTGGTTTGATTTACCTATTTCTTTCATGTTTGCACACTATTTGAAATTTATCAGCAAAGTTATAGTGTCATTTATAATTTTTTTCTTAGAGAGGAAAAATAACAAGAAATCGTATAATTTTGTTCCTTTTGGCATTTGTTTTAATTATTTTCACAGGAAAATTTTGAATTGTGGCCGAAAAATGGCCCAAAAATATATCGTAACATGCAAAATGACATGAAAAATGGTATCGAAGTAACGGGTTTCAGTGAGAAGAAAAATAATATAATATAAGTTTCGGCACTCGCCTCAACGTAAATCACTCGAATTTAGTCATGAGAATGAATGAATTAAATTAACGATCTTGTAGTCGCTATTCACGGGATTGATGTAATCAAAATATGAAATTGATTTAGGGTTTTGCTTCTTCGATGAGAGACATCTCAAATGAGAGTAATGACAATCATCGACATGATCAGAATAAAAATTAAATTATTTTTCAATTGTATTTTCAATTTTTCAGCAAAAAATATTTAAATTAATACTAAAATGACCAAAATTAATAAAGTAAAAATCTACAATACTATTTATGACCCAAACAGATTTACATAACCATTTGTATTTTTTTTTCTCAAATTTATCTTTATATACTAGCTACTACAAAGATTGCTGCAATTTTCAAACAAAAAAAAGGAAAAAGTGGAGCCCTTGATTGAAGTGATAAATACTAATGAAGAAAAAGGGACCAACAAATAGACTTTTTAAGTAGCTTATTACAACACGAATGGTCATCAAGATTCCCCATATCAATTAGTTAAACATCTTTTTCCAATTAATTGATGTTCATTTTTAGCCCTAATCAAGACAAAGAGTTATGTATACATTACATGCTTGGGAAGTTCTAATTGGAGCATTTGTCGGCCAACCATAAAATAATAATTGAACCAAATCATTTATAATTGTCATTTCATTTATTTATTTATTCTTTATTAAAAGAATCACAAACGATATATAGGTGAACACTAATGTTTAAAAAAAGTAAGCACTAATTGCTTCGGAAAAAAAAAAAGTAAGCACTAATGATGAATATAAATAAATATAAGCAAATACTTTAATGTTTAAGTCAGTATTAGCCTCAAAGAAAGAGGAATGGTTTAAAAAATGATCGAGATTTAGTCCCAATAACTTTGATAATGTTCAATTTTAGTCTCAAATCGGCGAAACAACGTTGTTTTGCCATTTTTATTTGGGGCTTTTCGGCGGATGTTGTGACTTGACTGTCACGTATATTATCACATGTATTTTTAAGTGTGTTTGACTAATTCTTATCATCAATTCTGTTTTAATTTTATGTTTAAAATTTTAATTATATATGCCTGAAATTTCAACTGTTAAAAAAAAATATACGTGGTAGTCCACTCACAGTATCCGTCGGAAAGCCCCAAATACAAACGGCAAAATGACGTTGTTCCGATCGATTTGAGATTAAAATTAGACATTGTCAAAGTTATTGAAATTAAATCAATGACAAAAAAACTTATAGGACTAAATCTATTTGAGACCAAAGTTATGAGACCATTTGTGATTCAAACTCCTGAAGTTTGGGTTATAGAACATATGTCAAAATGAATTCAGAGTCCAAAAAAGTTGTTTAGTCCAATTTATTCTAGTCGATCGTAAAGGCTAAAGCCCAAGCCCAATGTTGAGCCCAATCTAGTATTTAAGGTTAACCCTAATATGAGCAAACTATTAAATTTATTGGGGATATACATAAACCATGGGATTTAAATCGAAATGATCCCGTAATTTTACACTTTTATTGAAAAGGTCCCGTATATATCACATATTTTAATTTAGTCTCGTATGTTTTCAATTTGTGCCGATTTCGTCCCAAATAGCCGAAAATCGGTCAAACTACCCAAAAACGATGTCGTTTATCACACGCCCCTAATTTCGGCCGGGAATTTATCATAAAACGACGTCGTTTTTGGGTAGTTTGACCGGTCTCCGGCGATTTGGGACTAAATCGACACAAATTAAAAACATACGAGACTAAATTGAAACATGTAATATATACGGGACCTTTTCAATAAAGGTGCAAAGTTACGGGACCATTTCGATTTAAATCCCCATAAACCATACTTGCACTGTGAAAAAATTGAAAAGTGCGACACGAAAAGAATATATAGAAATTATAATTTATATTACGTGAGTTAACAATTAGTTTTCCCAGAAAATAAAATTAAGTTCTTAGTGGCACATACGTAGCGTATCCCAAAAAGATCATGTAATTTCGACTCGATTTCGAATTAAATGGTTCTACAATTAAAGAAAAGATTAATGTAGCACAAACTCTTCTATGCATTACATGCATCGTGTAATTTAAATATATTTTTAAATAAGTATTTTGTTTTCATTGAGCGACACTACAAGAAACTTTTGCATTGCCTAGAAATTTTTTCAATATCTTTCCAATATGCCTACGAAATTTTCAACGAATATAATTCGTCCTTAAATAGTAAGGTTTGCCTACGACTTTTCTACAAAATTTTCTAATTATATAGACTATTTTAAAACTACAAATATAATTGCCTACAGAAATGTAAATTGTCTAGGAAATTATTTGTGTAGGTAAGTTTGTCTACGGAAATTACAAATGTGTAGGTAGATTACTCGTAGGTAATTTGTTTACCTAGGAAATTATTTTTGTAGGTATTTTTTTCAAATATTATTCTAAAAATTGGTAGGCAAATCGTAGGCAATTCTCACTTTTTAAGGACCAAATAATTTTCGAAGGCAAATTTCATAGCCATTTGAACATTTTCGTAGGCAATTCTTCATTTTCTTGTAGTGCGATTGCAATTATACATATTTTCAACAAATAATAATAGTTGGTAAAATAATATCTTGTTTAGTGAAAATAAATGTTGAATAAAAATAATTGATACTGTTTAAAATTGAAACACAAATCAAATTCTTGACCAATATTATACGTGCCATCAAATTAAATTCACCAGTTTAAATATATTCTAGCTCTTAACCTTAATTTCCAGCAAAAAATGAATAGAGTCTTCTATAAGCCATGCATTATACACCCATGCCATGCAGGGTGCGTGCACCACCAAATCATGGAGCACACGCTTCATACCCATGAACCTACCAATGATACCTCTATATGCTCTTCTACTTAATTTGTGTTGAAGTTCAATTATTTATATATGTATTTCTTCTTTCATACATGTATATTGCATAAGTGTTTTTTCTCGATCGTTGCAATCATGGGAAGGCGTAATGCGGTTTCTTGGAGCGTTGTTTTGTCGATTGTGATTCTCTCATTGTGTGTTTTTGAAGTTGCTTCTAGGGACGGGACGTTTTCGAGCTCTGAAGGGGGAAATGGGGCGAATATGGTAAAAAAGAAGTATGCTAGAGATGTGATTGTTCATAATCACGAGGGATTAATGGTTGGATATGATAAAGGTAGGGGTTTTGGCCCGGAAAGGGGTCAGGGTGGGGGAGGTGGGTTTGGATCCGGGTCAGGGGGTGGCGGCAGCGGAGGAGGTTTTGGTGGAGGAAATGGGGGATCAGGCTCCGGGGGTGGGTATGGATCAGGGTCCGGAGGTGGAGGAGGAAACGGGTATGGATCAGGCTCCGGGGGCGGGCATGGATCAGGGTCCGGAGGTGGAGGAGGAAACGGGTATGGATCAGGCTCCGGGGGTGGGTTTGGATCAGGTTCGGGAGGTGGAGGGTATGGTGGTGGTGGTGGATTTGGTTCTGGAGGAGGCAATGTTGGTGGTGGATATGGTTCGGGCAACGGTGGCTACGGTGGTGGGGGTGGTTTTGGTTCGGGATCTGGATACGGTGGCGGTGGAGGAGGAGGATATGGGTCGGGATCTTTTACTACTCCCTAGTCCCTAGCAATAACTCCTGAATATTAGTTGGGATGTATATCGCGGGAACTTAATTAACTAAGTATATAATAAAAGATGATATATGATTGTACTCCCATTATGCTAATTGATATAGAATATGAGTATGTAGAGCTAATTAAATAACTCTAGTAGTAATATTATGGTTATGATAACTCCGAACTATGTGGATATTAATAAATAACTTTTTTTTTTATCGGACAAAGTTAGTTATCAATAATTAGTACACCAAGCATTCAAATACTTCACGAAATCACCAATCCACCTTATAACTCCTATAACTCCAAATTCGTTCCCAAAGAGAATCGAACTTGGGTCTCCTGTTGATAACAAAAATATAATGAGATGATTAAGACATTAATGTGTGCAAAAGTAATTTTCAAAAACTTATAAGTGATTATAGTCACCTAGAATTGTGTGCAAAAGTAATTTGAAGTGTTTTATTTCTCTTTTAGTAGCTTAAATAAGCTCTCATAAGCTATAATTTATAAGCTTCAAAGATGATGTTTTTAGTAGTTTATTAGTCTTTTTAAAAACTTTTAATTTTTTTTGCAAACACTATCAACTTTTTTTTGAATTTTCTTACAAACACTATCAACTTTTACTATTAATCATTTTTCCATAATCACTAATTTTAATAACTTCTTTAAAACCATAAGTTTTTGCAAACACCCCCTTAATGAAGAACAAAGAGAATGTTCTTCATTTAAGTGATGAAACCATTTAATGCTTGAATTAAATGTGTTGGAAAACAATAAATTGCAAGAGTGTTTGGGTCAAAGGCCTCTTTTTGGCTAGTAAAGTTTTTGTATTAAATGTGAGAGTTGGAACCCTTTTATAAGCCTTAATTACATGTATAACTCATGGGGTATAGCCCCTCCAGGGGCCTAGTATCTGGGCATTTAATGGCTCGCAGGGAACATTAAATGGCACCGACCTCGATTTCTGGGCTGAGTGTTCCAGTTGACTGTGGGGCGGCCTCCTTGCCTCGGGTTGCTCGCCCGAGGTCGCTGATGCGCTACCCGAGGTCATTGGCTCAAACTTCGAGGTTGCTCATCTGATTCTTCTCTTTTAGGGCCTCCTGTCTTAGTTGCTTTTTGGATCATCAGAAAGCAGCTTCCCTTTGGGGAAAGTCTTATCTGATATGATTTTATTCCTGGGATTCAGGCGTGCAGGCACCGCCATTGGGAATTCATGCCTCACCGAGGTCGGGTCCCGAGGTCCCATTAGCTCGCGACCATGTAGCTCGGGGTAGGTGAGACTTCACCCCAACCTCGGTATGGTCAGGTCAATCTCTACTGATGGCCTACTTAGGTCGCTGATAGTTCTGCCTAGAAGGACTTTGTTGGATTAAACTACGAGGATTATTCCTAAGTGCTAGATCTCGCGTGTAGCTCAATTATTCTAGCACAACATCTCCCACTAAATGACAATTAATAATGTTGAATTGGTACTCATTTAATTTTTTTATGAATAATAAGACCTACTAATTAGATCAAAATTTACAATTCAACTCCATGTTTGTAATTAGTTGTCCCTATATATTGTATTGATCCACATAACATAAGAACCAGCTAAATTAGTAGTATTTATATTGAAGTTTCCATGACATTTAATTTGAGCATAACTTTGAAATTCATGTTATGTGAATGTATTTAATTTATACATCTACTACCGAACTCGATAATTGGCAACTCCCAAACTTCCAGATTAATTAAAGCTACTACTTTCTTTTTTTTAATAACTTTTTTTCTGAATTTTTATAATTGCGGCGCAATTGCGCAAGTGGGTGATATTGCTGATCATTTACATGTACATACAAAATGTTGAATTAATATTTAATTCATCACACAGCTGGATATATACTGATAATTCACATTTTAGGATAGTAATCACAGACTTGACGATCGATATTATGTACAATTATGATGATGATACAATTTGCAAGTTTTTTCATATTGTCTTGATGATGAAAGAAATTGTACTAAAAAGTGCATAAACTAGACTACTTTGGTCATTTTAACTGTTTTTTCAAAGCAGAAATTTTATTTTAAAATAACTGTCTGCATTTACTAATTAGGCGAATTTAATATTTATTTAAATATTTATAAAACAACCTTAAATATCAATTAAAATTGGTAGAGGAAGTATAAGATATGCAAATTGATCAAGTGCCACTAGCTGAATTGTTTACATCTAGATCTCTCTCTATTCATGCTTTTTTTTTTTTTTAGAAAAATCTAGAAATTTAGACCACAAATTTAATGTAAGCTATAATGAAGCCAGCTGTGTGTGGTTGAGTGCAGATATATGACCTTAATATAGTTGCATGTACTTTTTGACCATAAAAAACTACGAATGATGCCAATATTCTTGGCAATTGGCTATATGATTAATTAATGGGTCATAACCAGAAAATGTTAGGTACGATTAGGGATGGCAATATTATCCCAACCCGCCCTGACCCGATTATTTTTGGGTCGAACCCACCCGGACCCGTAGTAAAACGGGGCGAGTCTGGGTATTACTCTGGACCCGCGCCCCGGACCTGTGCCCCGTTTTATATATTTAAAATCAAAATATATGTTTTATAATATATATAAAATATAATATATTTTTATATTTTTTTATATTTATTAATATGTTGATAACAAAAATTCAATTTTATAGACATTTTTTAGGTCTATATGAAATATAATATGTTATTTAAATTAAAATTATATATTGATATCAATATTTTAAATTATAAAATAAAATAAAATATAAAAAAATATTTAATATGGGTCCCCTCGCCCCGCCCCATGCCTCGAGCGAGTCAGACCCGCCCCGCCCCGTTTCAAGAGTGGGTCGGGTCCGGATATCTAAGTACCCGACCCGACCCATTGACATCCCTAGGTACGATATGCTTTTCTTTTCTTTCTTCTCAAAAGAAAATTACACCAGTAAAGGAAATGAGCGACGGATTTAAGTTAATTCGCAAAAGATTACATGACATTTTAATATAGAAATTATTATTTTTGAAGTGAAGTGTTTATTTTTCTCGCTTAATGAACATAAAATTAATGAAAATAGATCAAATCCATTAGATATTTTTTTGTTCGAGAAGGTCATGAAACTGATTAATTTAAATTAAGTGTAATGTTTTTACCCCCTTCCCCATTTAACCCGGCCGTTAGGATTTATTCTTAAAAATGCACGAAACTTTTTGACATAATGTAAATATAATGAACGATCTTTTATACCATTTGCATTTTTTGCACAAAATTTTTGATGCATGAAAGTGTTGGGGTTTAAACAATATTCCACATCGAAATAATATGGGAGGATCATCGGGTATATTTGGATGGACACTATCTCCATTGGTAAGAGACCTTTTGGGAGATGCCAAAAAACAAATTCGTGCGGGTTTCGCCCAAAGCGGACAATATCATACCAATGCGGGGATTTGAGATCATCCAGGGTCATAACTCTGATATCAAAAAGGTGTGGAGTAGTCCCCGATGTTAAACAAATAAAACGGTGAAGCCTTGGTGAAAAAATGAGGGTCTCTATGTACTAGGCGGTGTTGACCTTGATAGAGGGGGTCGTTTGAGGGGAGGCTCGGTGATCTTTGTTTGAGGGGTGGAATGTTGGGGTTCAAACAATATCCCACATCGAAATAATATGGGAGGATCATCGGGTACATTAGGATGGACATTATCTCCATTGGTAAAAGGTCTTTTGGAAGATGCCCAAAAACAAATCCGTGCGGGCTTCGCCCAAAGCGGACAATATCATACAAATGTGAAAATTTGAGTCCATCCAGGGTCATAACATAAAGTGTATTAGAGCTCGGATTCGAAGAGCTCCCTACATGGTTAATGTCTTCTTAGAAAGGGCAAGAGTGGTGGTTGGGGTTCGACATAGGCTAGAACTTAAAGTGTGTGTTAAATTGTCATGATATAACAATGAAAGAAAAAAGAGGCACACTTGCATGAGACGGTCTCATTGTCTCATGCATGAGATCGTCTCATATGAATTTTTTCAAGAAAAAAATAGGTCGTACTTCAATTGAAGGTAAAATTTTATGTTAGCTAGTTTTATTGTTTAATTGATTTGCATTTTGTGTTTATTATTGAACATTATTAATTATTTTATTATTAGATATTAATTTGATAATATTAATTAATTCATTAAAAAATATATTATTTGTTTTATTATAAAATAATATTTCTACTCTTAATTGGATTATATCAAAAAACTGTGTATTGTTTTAGAGTTACCCTTATAATTAACCCTTAACAATATGTATGCAGGTGCATGGTATATTTATAGTATATTTTAGAACTATGCAATTTATTATACTGAAATATGTAATTTATTTACATAGAACCTATGTTTTAAAAACCGAATATTGAAAAAAAAAAGTTGGACCGGGGTTACGACCTGGTCGGACCGGATTGAGCCGAAACAGCCAGTTGCATCATAATAAATATTATATATATATATATAATATGCATAATTTTAAAAAATTCAAAATATAGAGTATGATAAGTGAATATAAAGGAATTAATGACACATGATCAAGACCCACACACAAAACCAAGACAAATGTTTTATTACATAACATTATAATTATATATATATATATATATATATATATATATTTTAACACATTTCTCTCTATATATAAATTTACATATAAATATATATACATATACTAAAAAATTTAACCTCTCTATAGTCTATACTCTCTCTATATATATATACATATACACACGCAAACACATATACACACACAAAAAATTTTTTTTCTCTCTAAGTATATACATATATACACATGGTGTGTGAAACAAGTTTACAAAAGATAGATTAAGTTGGCGGCGGTTTGAAACATTTATAAATAAATAATTTTGTGGCGGTTTTTGGCGTTTTGTAAATAACTTGTGGTAATTAAGACGGTGGGTGGTTTAATGATATTAAGTAGATAAAAATTTATATCCATAAATATATAAGCTTAATCTATTTTTTTCATAAAATTTGTTTAATTCCTCCTCCGAACATTTTTAAAACACAAAGATAGAACCATGAATTATTAAATATGGAAAAAATAGGATTCCAACACTAACAAGTTGATTTATTGATAATAATAAGTTGATTTTTAAAATGTACTAAATTACAAATCCAGATGCATATGAGAGATTCTGTTTTTATTACCTAACATTTTTTTATGACAATCTATTACTATATTTTTAAGTTTCTTCTATCACTTGGCACACGACGCATCTTTTCACCTCGCTATCGAGTGGAACCGTAACCATCTACTATCTCCGTCCTTCAAAAGTATGATCAGATGGTTGAAACAAGTTTTACAAAAAGATAGATTAAGTTCATTTATAAATAACATAATTGAACGTGAGTAAAGTATAATGATAACTTGAGTAATTAAGTGATTATTGGACTATGTAGATAAAAAAATTTATATCCATAAATATACTTAATCTATCTTTTTCATAAAATTTGTTTAATTCCTCTGAACATACTTTTGAAGGACGGAGTATTAAATATGGAAACTAGGATAAGCCAACACTGACAAGTTGATTTATGCTGATAAGTGAGAGTACGTAGATTAGTATACAAAATTACAAATGCAGTCGTGGTGTGATAGATCTTAATCACTTTTAAGTGCACAAACGAATTATAAATACAATGGCGGCTCTTTTAAACGAGAAGGTCTTGTGTGAAATATTGCACACTAGTGTTATATACAATACATCACAATCAAGACTAGGGCTGGAGGAAATATCGAAAATACCGATAAAAATATCGAATTTATCGAAATTTTTCGGTATTTAGGATGGTACCGCATCAAAAAATTTTGGTACGGTAACGGTATATGAATATAGAAATTTCGGTATACCGCGATATACCGAAATATTTTTGGTATACCGAAAATTATTGAATTTCATATATTTTTTTTAAAAATAAATAATAATTATATTATATATATATACACTCTTAACACATAATTTCACAAAAATGAAACCCTAAAACATTTTGGGGCGCCGTTTCTTCTCCCCTTCGGCCTTCTCCCTTTCTCCCATTCTCACCCGCCTCCCCGACACCTTCTCCCCGCCTCCCCGCCGCCATCGCCCAAATCCGCTTCTACATCTCCACTCCCACTCGACTCACATACCTTTCTCTCCCACATCACTTTCACACCCCCCTCCCTCTCGCCCATTGTTATGCATTTCCTCCTTATCCCATGTCGCCCCCCTCCTCCCCTCCCATTGTGTCGTCTCGCCTCCATCTCGCGTAATCCGCCCAACCTCCCTTCGCCCTTTCTCTTCCTCCATTTCAGTTTCTTCAATCGGCCGCCCCCACGCTGCCGCCAAAGCAAACCATCCACCACGTGACCACGTAAATCGCCTGCCCAACCACCTCGTCTCCCCTCGTCGCCTTCCCCTTGTTATTTCTTTCAATTTTGGATAATTCTACGATTGTTTTGCAATTTATGTATTTATGTTGTGTTTGTGATTAGTTATTAGGTTTTGGTGTTTCTGGGAAATTGCTTGGTTTTGGTGTTTCTGGTTAATTTATTTCTTTATGTTGTGATTGCAATTTTTTGGTGTTTTTGAGGGAAAATAGGTTCGAGAATTTTGGTATGAGAAAAATATGATATTTTTCGATTTTAGATATCGAATATTTTTTCGATATAAAAATTTCTGAATATGGTATGGCGAGAAAAAATTTTCAGTATCTTATAACGCCCACCCCTAATCAAGACAAATTGGCTTAAAATTAAGGTCAAAGTCAGGGCGCTGGTCGGGTCGGGCTCGGGCGGAGCGGGCGATGCGCGGGCGGTGGGTTGTGGGGCTTGGGTTGGGCGAAATATATATTAATAAAATGATATATTTATCAAATATGTAATATAAGCAGTGGTTCGGGTTTTTTGTTAATGTATGATAGGCGATGGAAAACCCATTTTGCGTGTCTGGAAGCAAACATTTCGTGTGGTGCATATAAAAACAAAGTGAGGAATGGTGATTCCGTGTTTTTGCATTTTTAAGCTCATGTGTTGTGTTTTGCTTATAATCGAATGCATATGACAAGATAAGAAACGTAAAAGCGATAAAGAACACAACAAAAAAGTATAGTGGTTCGGAGGCTCAAGCTCCTACATCCACTCTCCACTGCTCCTCCTAGGAAATTCCTTCCAACGGACTTATCACCCTCTCGCTCGCCTCTAGATATTTAACGAGCTCTCACTCAAATGGACTTATCACCCTCTCCTGTTCGCCTCGGGACTTATCACCTCCACGGGATTGCTTCTACAGATGTTTACTGAAGTTCACACTCCAACGGGACTTATCACCCTCACTCGGGATTGCCTACCCTCCCTTTCGGGATTGCTAGATGTTTACCGAGTTCACACTCACCTACAAACTTAACCGATGATTTGGGTAAGGTTTGTTTGGTTTCAACTAGGTTGAGATTTTCCCTTACATTTGTTTAAATTTCAATGCTAAGGTTGGGAAAATCTCTCTAAGCTAGGATATATCGTGGGTTGCTTAGATTGGGTTCTAGAACACTCTTTGAATATATTTGTATATATATAGACTTGTGTTCTATGGTGGAAATGCTTGACTATAAGGCTCTTGGCTCTGTAGCATCTTTTGCATATTCTCCATGCATCCACACTTGATAATGAAGGAAGAACTTGTATTTATAGTGTGGATTTGAATGTTACTGTTGGAGAGAATCACATTCAAATCCATACTATTCTTGTGATCTGGCCGAACTTCTTCAGTTTGGTTGTCTTCCTCTCATTAGGTCCACGTCGGTGATTCTAATCGGCTATATTCCTCGATTCCTCGCCTTGGAATCATTCAGATTCTCTCGAGTGTCGGTGTCTTGAGAGATCTTGAGTCTCAGGATTCTATCTGAGTCTTCAGGTTCTCTGAGTCTCAGGTTACTCAGGGTTCTTGATTCAAATAGACTTTTCTTCAAATGGACCTTATCGATCGGGCATCTTGACCCTCGGTGGACCGAGTTCGATTCTTGACTTGAGACATCGACCCTCGATCACTTTTACTTCTTGAGTCTCGGATCGGTTTTACTTCTTGAGTCTCGATCTCTTCTTGAGTCTCAGACACTTTTGCTCGAAGCATCGATTTCTTCTTTGCTGATCGATCATTTCGTACGATCGACGATCAATACATCTTCAGATCAACATATCAGGATAGCATAAGGTAAGTACATCATATTAGGTTAGCATATCAGGTTTATCATATCTGATCTCGATCACGTCTGATCTCGATCAGTCTCATCTGCTCATCTTCATATCTGATCTCGATCACGTCTGATCTTGATCGATCTCATCCGCTTCATCTTCCGATTTGCGGTAACCTCTCTTCGATTTGGTCTTTGGCTTAGCTTTTCTTCTCTTCGATTTTGTAAACTTCATCGGGTTTAACTTGAACTCATCTAACTCATCTAATCTCGATCAGTCTCGTCTGCAGCCTCGTATGATCTCGATCATCTACTTCTGATTTCGTGAGTTCCCCCTCAACTTGTTCTTTCGTTCCACCTCAACTTGTTATCTGTAAATTAGTTTCAATAACACAAGTTGATAATGTTTTGGCATAATTCATCATAACTAAAATATCCTAACAATGTATTTAGTTGTAGGTTCAAATCCTACTGAACACATAATTTTATTTTATTTTTTGGTCAACTTTTTGTGTGTTACTACATTTATGTATAAGTGTTACTACATTGTTATATTGATTTTTTTTTTTGTGTATTACTACATCTATGTATAAGTGTTACTACATTGTTATATTAAATTTTATTTATTTTTTGTCAAATTTTTGTGTGTTACTACATCTATGTATAAGTGTTACTACATTGTTATATTGAAAAAACTTCATATTTTACGTAACATTTAATAAAACATATCGTAACACATAAATATTCATAACGTAACATGGGTCATATGGTAACACATTATTATTCATATGGTAACACATGCGTATTCACATAGTATTACAACGATATATGAACAGTGTTACATATTACTAAAAAAACACGTGTTACTACATGAACAAAAAATGTTACCATATAAAGAAAAACGTGTTACCACATAAATAAAACCAGTACAAGAGCGAAGAGAAATTCCAGTCCAAAATTACAGATTTAAAGAACAACTTGATGTGTTACTACATGAATAAAAGGTGTGTTACCATATGAGCAAAAAAGTGTTACTACATGAAAAAAAATAGTACAGACGCGAAAAAAATCTTCGATCCAAAATTACAGATTTACAGAAAATAGAAATAGTGCAGAAGGATCTGAAAAATTGCTTCACAAAACCATATGAAATCACCTGTAAAATTGCGAGGATGAGAAAATTGAAGAAAAAAAAAATATGGAAGAGGAAGAGAAAGGGAAGAACAAGAGAAGAAGAGGAAAAATCTAGATACGCACCACCATCAAAATCAACGGCGATCTGGTCGCGTTTGTTGCAACGCGAGAAGAGGAAGAAGAAGAAGAAGAAGAAGAAGAAGAAGAAGAAGAAGAAGAAATCTAAGTGTGAGTGCGCAAGCGTGAAGAAGAAGAAATCTGCCCAGACTGCGCGAGTCGTGAAGATGAAGGAGGAAGCCCATTAACCCGCCAGCAATCTGCCCTAACCCGGTCCTATTATTTGAACCGCGAAAAAAACAAAAAGAAGCCCAATTACACATATCACTTGTATGCAATATTGCATACAAATTTTTGTCTTAAAATTAATCTAATTTCCACGGTATCATATGATATTAGAATTAGAATTATTGAATTTTTTTTATGTCTTTTTATATTTGTAATACAATTTATATATGTCGTAAGAGAATTAATTTTAAACCCGATAGCATTTTATTCAAGTGGCACGACATGGGCATTGAAGCTCTAACACTTTGAAGGGGTAGGTGTTATGTTAGTTTGTATCCCGTTATATATATATATATATATATAATTGTTTAATACAAGTTTTTTTCTATATTTAATACTTCTATGTGCCCTGATTTTAGAAAAAAAAAACCACTGCCTAAATTAAATTTCTTTTCCCTGACAAAGTATAAGATGAACAAGTTTCACAGTGAAATTGGTTAAGGAGTGTGACTTATATTATTAAAGAGTGTTGCTTTTTATTATAAAGGGTGTGACATTTTACTATAAAGAGCATTACTTATAAAAGTGAAGGGTGTGATTTATATTATAGCAGAGGGTATCGTAGTGATTACTGAAGGGTGTGACTTATATTACTAAAGATTGTGACTTATATTACTAAAGAATATGCCTGTAAAAAAAATATCAGTTTCATGGTGAACAAAATTCAAAGCATACCAACTCTTTCCCCTAAGCATAAAATAATTTCTTTAAATAATAAATTGCATGGAGAGTATAATTTCTATAGGTTCCTTTATATTATTGTTATGCAATTTTTTAAATAGTAATAATTTTTATATATAACAACGATAACTTTTATATATAATAATAATAATATTTTTTATAAAAAATAGTAATATTAAAAAAAAACTCGAGCACACAATTTCTTACTACAAATTATTACATTAAATCGAGAGCACGTTCCCAAAACGCGTTCTCAAATAGGACTAGGGTTTTTTTGTCAAAGAAATATAAATCAAAACGGCGGAGAAGCCCAACATTATTGAAATTTTAAATAATTATATAATAAAGATAACTATTCAAATATAGAATTTTAATAATTTTTCATTAAAATCTCATTGCTAAATCGAGAAAAATATTTGAATAAATATTAATGATATACTCCCTCCATCCCCAAAAAAAAATATCTTTCGAGAAAAAAAACATGTTTTTTTCTTAAAAAAGTAGATTATCTTGCCGTCTCAGATACAATTTTTTATCTTTATAAATTCAACAAACACTTAATTACTCAAGTTATCATTATACTTTACTCACATTTAATTATATTATTCATAAATGAACTTAATCTATCTTTTCTTAAAACATGTTTAAACCCTGTGAGCATACTTCTGGGGGACGGAAGATAATAGTATAATTATAATAAAATAATATTCAAATATAAATTAATGGTATTATATATCGAGCTATATTTTAATCAGTAATATTTGAAATATATCTAATGATACGGCCTAACAAAGTATAATGATGAATGTATATGTATATATTGAAATCTTATATGGTTTTAAGGAAAAAATTATAGAAGTAAAAATATATACATATTATAATTATTCAACTTATTTGTAAATAATACAATACATTTTATTTTTAAAAGCGAGTATTTTTTGTGTAATAATAATTAATTAATAACTTTGGCATATAAATGCCCCTAAAATCCTCACCAAATTACAAAAAGTTTATCTTAAATAAATAAATCTATTTTCTAATATATATATTGCCCCATTCTGGCCCCCAAATTCTACCATTCAAGGTCAGGAAAAGAACTAAGAAAACAATCAAATTAAGGGCTGAAAACCCCCAAAATTCTAAATTCCTGCAAGAAGCTATGGGCGGCGGCAACGCGCAGAAAGCGAAGATGGCTCGCGAAAGGAACCTGGAGAAGCTCAAAGGCGCAAAGGGTATGCAAATTTTGAGTTTATTTTTTTGTCTTTTCGTGTTTTTGATTGTTTATGTTGGGATCGAGGAGTATGTTTGATTTTGGGTTTGTATGCGTGTTGGATGAGATTAGAATATAACTGATCAAAAGGTATGTTTGATTTTTTGTGCAGGAAGTCAGCTTGAAGCCAACAAGAAGGCTATGAACATTCAGGTTTTGTTTTCTGTTTTTTTACGTCTAATTTTCGGTATATATTGATTGCTTATTTTACACCTTGTTGTGATGTGGTGATTTTCTGGGATTTTTGGGGGTGATGCAAATAATTCTATATCTGATTTTTTCTTGATTAATTTTTCTCTTTTATGTTTTATTTAACTTCTTTTGCTTTATATTTTAGTGGACTTAAAGGGACTGATCTTGAGTGCTATACATCTTGTATTACTCCTCTGTAATTCTACTTCTTTAAAAGATTTGCTTCAATATGGATTATAAGAATGTGAGAAACTATTTTTCCCTTACTTTTCTAATTTCTTTTCCCATATTAGGCCTAAATGATGTTTAAATTTATTTTGAAGAAATGAGTGAGATGTAAATTTGATAATTAAATGGCGTATGATTTTCATTCTGAAGTTATGTCTGAGTCCAATTAACTGTTCTATGATTTGGTAGAGTGCAAATTAACATTAGAAAGGTTTGGTGATGTTTCTTCTGTTTTTCTTTTAGTTGATTCTTAGAAGGGTTGAGCGTGTGTTACTGAGTGCAGTTGTGCTGCATTTGAGTCCACATTCGATGTTGGATGTCAATGCTAAATGAGTATGACTGATCATTGTCCTCTAATAGTTGTGTATTTGCATGATAAAAAATCATCCCTTCACAGATATTGATCTTTGACTTCCTTGTTCAATTACTGTGTATCTTGTCTGAGAAATTCCTCAATTGTTTGATTTCAGAAAAAAAAAAAAACCCAAGTTTTCATTAATTAAGTGTATCTAGGAAGTGGGATGAGAAACTGTGTTGGTTGAATTGATTTGGTAAATAAATAGACCTTACTTTCAGAGAGTTATGTTGGATCATGTTGCATATTGTAATAGATCCATGCTAGTTCATTCTAGGTCCCAAAAAGGTTGGCTGTGGTTACAATAATTTCGTTGCAAGACCTTAACTTTAAAAGCATTATATTCAATCACTCAATTGTTGTGCCTAAATAAGCCGTACCAAATTCTATTTTGATCTTTCGGTGCCCGAATACACCTAATAACCCATAGGTGATGTTTGATTTGGGCTTTTAGTGGATTTTGAAATCCTAATAAATAGTAATGGTGTCGGTTTGTTTTGGGATTTTAAGTAGGGTGAGATTTAACTTTATGTAAATTCAATGTGTATGGGTAATGGTGTTGTATTATTATATTATTGTTAGGTGTGATGCAATGATTGATTGATGCAAGTGATGATTTAAATATATGAAGAACAATGTAAGGAGAAGGAATGGATTACATGGAAAAGTGTGATAGTAGATTTATAGGTGTTGTGGTGGTGGTTTTGGTTAACAATTTTTTTTTAAATCCCAAAGTAGGACCTAAATTGAATTACCAAATCCCAAAACCGGTTTATATCGCGAATCAAACGTCACCGTAGTGGCCTATTTGAAAGACCAAGATTCAACACTTTATAATATAATACCTTGTTAACCATGCAATTAAAGCATGTTACTCGTTTGTGATGTACCTTTTTATTACAGCATCATTTAATGCTGACTAGTGTTCTGTTTCGTTTATACTAAATTGCAGTGCAAGGTTTGTATGCAAACATTTATTTGCACTACTTCGGAGGTGAAATGCAAGGAACATGCTGAAGCGAAGCATCCTAAGTCCGATCTGTTCACTTGCTTCCCCCACCTGAAGCAGTGATAAATGAGAACAATCAAATATGGGTTTCCTACTATATCTCTATTCTGTCAATGTTTAGTCTGAAGCTGTTTCTCAGTATGACATACTGAGATGATGTCCAAAACTTTTGATGGTTAAGTGTATTGAAACTTCATGGGATATGTTGATGTTGTCTTGTGATCTTGTTCATCCTTTGTTTCGTTGATGTTTGACTGTTGTTGTTTATACACCCTCCTTGAATTTAGACTGATGATTAATTCTTTTTTCCTTTTTTTTTAGGATTTGAAATAAATCACTCGAATGTTTTAGGGTGACTTTAGAAATTAACATTGGTGGAAAATTAAACCCATCAATTGTTAATTTTTGAATCTTATATATCACTAAATCCAAGCGTAATCTTGTAGAAATGAATACATGTCGAACCTAGAATTCACCTGTATAATTCGTATATCTTTTATTTATTCGATATAGAATTCACTCCTGATTTTTGAACGTCTGAAAAGAAAATCTTAGGAGCTGAAAACTGACTTCCATTAGACTCAAAACAGCACTTGAAATAAATCCAGCTCGGCAGAATAATATCACCATTTAAAATGGAAAATTGGAGAAAGAAATTAAGTGGATATTAGATGAGAGACCCAAAAAAGAGAAGGACGCCGTAGAAAGACCTAAAGAAAAATCCCAAAGTAAGAAATACAAGTTACAATCGAGTGTCGTCGAGTCGAGTAGAGGTATGTGATATACAATCTTTTAATAATGAAAAGTTGGAAGAATGTTTAGATGGATTACACAAAGCCCATTTGTTCCATCAAGAACCTTTGCAGGTTGAAAAATGCTTCCCTTCAGTAAAGGGTAAAATATGATGCTACTGCATTCGCATCCTGCTATTTTCTGCAGCCCTCACTTGGCTAAAGTATGGATGTGCCTGAATCACAAATTAACAATTTTGAATAATGCTAATGAGAGAGATGGAAAAGCACAGAGAAGTAAAATAGAAGAAGCAGTTATGTTACCATTGCTTCTTTGGCGGTAAGCCTGTCTTGATGATCGTAACGGAGAAGCTTATCAAGAAAATCAATGGTCTGCTCATAACACAATGAAGCAAAAGAAATCAACGGTCATGATCGAATGAATAACTTGCAAAGGGAAAAACTAAAAGAAATCGTAAAGTACTGAGAGAATAAATAACCTCTGGTGCTACGAGATGCTGATTCTCAGAATTAATGAATCTTGACCATGGTTTCCTAGTGTGCCTGAGAAAAAGTAACAATAATATTGTAATGTGGTTTTCCTTTCTATTTCTTGCGCTTTATTTCCTTTTTTTTTTTAAGTGGGGGTTGGGGGTAAGAGAGAGACGAAACATGTTTTTGAAGTACCTTCCAACGAGTGCATCAAGTTGAGGATCGAGCTCAAGGCGGTACTTGTTTAAATATGTGCTCAGCTCATCTGTACCAAGCACCTGTGACGTCAAAGCCATACCTTTATTTCCAAAACAAAAATAAAGGATTTCATCTGAAAATACAATATACTTATATACACTGCAAAGCATAAAAGAGACATCTGTCTGAGCTAAATGGATATCTCAGATTGATAACCAAGTAAAACCCTATTAATTTTAATATTTAATCCTCCAAACTGAAATTCCTGAACTACATATACAGCATAAATTCATGCATTCTCTCAATTTTTATCTAGAAACAAAAAAAAAAAACAAAGAAAAACCAGTATGTATGTGATAAAACTAGAAAGTGAATCCAATTAGAAGTAAATCACCAATCTATGTTCAGTACTATGTCATTGTTTCACAAGAAAAAAAAAACCAGTGGGAGGGTTAGAGTCAAATAGCAATGATTCGAAGCGCTTCTTTTTACACTATTTTGGAAACCCAAGGACTCAATCGTATGGATGACAGGATAATCAATTTAAAGTGAGTGAGGATCGAAGAAGTGCAATCACTCAATCTTAAAACCAGAGTTCTTAAGACCAAAGAGTCGGGTGGAAAAAGGGGGCTCTCCATTCCTGGCTCTCCCATAGCTGGAACTCCGGAACCGCAAGAATCCTGAGTTGGAATCCCTCTAAAAATACATTCATTTATAAAACAAGAAGATTTTCGAGGAGGAGAGGAATTTAGTCCAATATACCAAATGAAAGTAGATCTTTGAAAAAGATTTTCCATCCTAAGAAAGAAGGCAAAGTATAGTGTGAACAAGTTTTACGGTGAAACTGGTTAAGGAGTGTGACTTATATTACTAAAGTGTGTGACTTTTTACTGTAAAGTGTGTGGCTTTTTCCTGTAAAGTGTATTACTCATAAAAGTGAAGGGTGTGTCTTATATTATAGCAAAGAGTGTCATAGTGATAACTGAAGTGTGTGACTTATATTACTAAAGTGTGTGACTTATATTACTAAAGTGTATGTCTGTAAAAAAAAAACCAGTTTCACGGTGAACAAGTTTCGCAGCATACCAACTCAAGAAAGAAAAGACTTACTATCTTAGGGATCTGATCCTACACCGCTGCTCAAGACTTTGGTGGATCGCTCAAAATTGACACATATTTATCCAAAATATTTTCACTAGTGTGGATTGATGGCGAGATGTATGGGGGCTATATAAGAATTTATACAAAATCAAAAAGTAAGGAATGCATATTTGGCCTTTAAACTTCTTCAAGGGACCCCACAACATGAACTTCAACGACACAACTACACAAGAAAGACCTAATTTATTATTTACTTCTTTGAAAGTTGAAACTTAAAGTGACAGCCACCTAGGATCTAAAGTCGTACTCTCCTTGGTTCAGATACTAAACTAAGCATACACACATGCCTAAATTTAATAAATTACCTACACCAGAAACCAGAAAATTACAGACAAGGTCAAGAAAGTAGTCTTAAGACCAACATTCAGAGAGATTCTAAAAGCTATTATAACCTACCACAAGGCTGGTTCAGTTATGACTTGCAAAATGAAAGAGAAAATACAGAAAATAGAAGAGATAACAAAGGAAAAGAAGAAGAAAAAGGAGACTGATAAACATGGTTTGACAACCAAAAATATAGATCATAAAGAGAGGGGAATATGGGTGGCGACTAGAAGAACTGCAAGGTGAAGGGTAAATGGAAAAGAAGTAGGGATTTATTATTATGTTGTTTCCATATTTCTGGTGTAAAGTATCATGGGGAAGGGTTGTTTTGGCAAGGATAATTTTTATTCAAAGCTATAATATTGCAAGACAATTTCACCAAACCACTATTCTTATACTTATATAATGTATTATGCATATGGTCACAGATCATAATTCATATGGCAAGGTATGGGTGAAGGAAGAACAGATAAAAACTTAACTATATTGTCAATGTATAATATGATCATTTGCAGAAACACTTGTATCAGGAAGCAAATTAGTAACAACCTTTTCAAATTTTTTCATCACATGGCAACATAATGACCTCATGAAAATCAAGCAATTGAAAAAATGATAGGCAGAAGGATGTTAAAATAAGTAATCTCAGAACTAGTTCTCTGTTCTTCCAAATAATCTCTTGAAAAATAGAAAGAGTCGATAATGCATTTTAATTATATCAAGCGTAATAGTGAAATAGAGTAGGTGAAACCCCAAATTTATGCAAACAAGTCAAGACAACATTGCAGCAGGGTGAAAGTATGCTGAAAACTACACAGAAGTATTAAAACCATCCAATTTTATGGCTTCCATGTGCTGCAACAAAGTGCTCAAAAATCATAAATATATATATGCCCCAAACTTTGAACGCTAATTTTGTTTAGGAAATTATCTTGTCAAGAAAATGGAAATTTTGGCTGCATGTGTGATGTAGGTCACTATAACTTCATGTATTCAATAATGGAACGATTTGGCCAAAAGGATAATATCTTAGTAGCTCGGGAATGTGAAAGAAGATGATTCAAAAGCATGTCATTTAAACATTTCAAACCCCATTGTAGGACTACACTAATAATAGAAATCTAGAGGACTCAAAATTTGTCAGAACAAGCTCATGTACATTTCAAGCAGTCAAGTATATCACTGAATGAGTCACAAGCAGTAACATTTAACAGGAATATTAGACAATCTATCATCATGTGATTTACATTAGTAGCCAATTAAAATAGCTAGTTTATAAAGTAGAAGTACCTTCGCTATTTTGACAAGCTGATCTTGATTATCATGACCATAGAAGAAGGGTTCTTTACGAAAAATCTGAAAGTTGGAAAAAAAATGATAACTCAACTATAATAAAGTTGGGAGAATATGATAACCCAAGTATGATTAAGAAAATGAAATTATGGCTGATGTCAAAGGAACCGATACTCACCATTCCAGCAAACATACAACCAAGACTCCACATATCCAGAGAATAGTCATAATCTTGCAAGTCCACAAGTAGTTCAGGCCCCTTAAAGTATCTGTTAAAGACAAATGTCCTCAAGTTACTAAGAGAGATTAACACACACTTTTGTCAAACCACATACAATATACTTGGGAAAATAAAGTCAAAACTCAAATAAGATATTTATAAAAAAAATATTAAGGACCTTGAAGCCACTCTAACATTGTATTCTTTTCCGGGGTGATAAAATTCAGCAAGCCCCCAATCAATCAGCCGAAGTTTTCGCAACTCATGATCAATCATAACATTGTGAGGCTTGACATCTCTATGCATTATCCCTTGTGAATGACAATAATCTAATGCCTGCAATTTTAGTAATTGAATGATATGTCAAACCAGGAAAGAGATCAACAGGGCACATGTATCACAACTTGTGAAAATTAAACTCCGAGTCTCTGATACAACAGTATCACCCAGAAGGCCAGAATACATTCAGTGTCATGCCAACCAAAACCACTTAGAAGTGCTTTAATATTAACACAATTAAAAGGTACTATCTAAGCTTAATAGAAATCACCAGCAGATGTGAAACTCAAATACAAGCAAACAGATGTATCCTGCAGATACCTGAACAAAGCACAGTTTTCATCAAATAATCATAAATTCAGGGCTTCTCCATAATCGTAGGATACTTAAAAAAGGTCTGACTGAATACCATTACCATACTCACACTGAAGTGATATAAAATTAAAAAAAATAAAGAACTTATAAAATGAGGGGCAGATAAGAATTCTCTCCGGAGGGAGTAACAATGCTTATTTCCCATGATCACAGAACAGTTGGGCTATAACTCCATCACTAAAAGAAGTTCCTAACTTCCTAGTAGAGAGGGTTCATTAATATGAACTGATTGATGGTAATTACAGGAACACAAACAGAAACCTAAAGAAAAACACAAAAGAATTTACAAAAATTACAATAAGCATGAAGGATATTACTAATAACGTGGTGATTATACCTTGAGAAGCTCGTATATATAGTAACGTATATCATAATCGGTCAGCGTCGGATACAAAACTTTGAAATCAGTGCTGTTCACAAATTCAAAAACCAAGCTAGGGGTCTTTGAATGCTGATCTCTGACTATGTCTAGCAGCTTTACAATGTTTGGACCTCCACAAAGATTTTGAAGTATCTTTATCTCCCTCTTTATCTGCTCAAAAATAAAAAAATCACTATGATCATCAGCCAGAGACTTGGGAGAAGCATTATAAAAAAATCAATCCTTTAATAAGCTTTACCTGAAGAGAAGCCAACAAGTATGAAAGAGTATCAGCATATTCAAAGAACTATTAGTCGACAACAAGGTATAGAATGCACTTTCAACTACTTTGAGACCCACAATCAATTGAACAAGATTCCAACATATTTTATACTAAACATGTTGTGCATATAACCGTAAAATCACGAAATTAAAGACTTTAATCTTCCATCAACGAAAAAGAACCAAAAAATTACGTTAAATGATCATAAATGATTAGCTAGGGAGCGTTCATGTAATTTTAATAAACCCTTCAAGGAATATTATAAATAAAATAAAATAAACCCTTCAAGTGTAGTCCTCACAAAATGTTGAATTACTCACATACGACCTCATAAGAGCTTCTATGTAGTTGAAATTAGTTATTAGATTTAATATAGATTCCCGACCAGTTAATTTGCAATTTCAAACCCCAAAAATGTAGCATCTACACTTTTTTCTATGGTGGTACCCAAGAAATTATGAGCTAATACCTTCTTCTTCTTGACTGGTTTGAGAATTTTGATGATGCATTTCTCGTTGTTTGCTACATTAACACCTTCAAAGACCTCGCTATATTTTCCCCTTCCCACCTTCCGAACAACTTCATAATCATCTTGATCACTGAATAGACCAGGAAACACTGTCATGTTACTGAACCAACTAAACCCATCTATTAAAACAAAACAAAAGTTTAAACACTAAAATATTTGGAAGAAACATTATTGAAGATTTATTACATTTGCTCACTCCAGAAGTACCACTACAGTTCCAAAAATCACCCAATGACCTAAATGCCAAAATCACCTAGAGTTAGAAATCAAAACTTAACTATACCACTTAAGAACCTTGCATTAGAAAACTTTTAATTTTCCTTTCTAGGATTATCCAACCACAAAAACTTATAACCCTAGATATGATGAACGTGGTTCAATACACTCTCTCAATTTGTCAGCTCGCAAGATGAATATAAGAGCCTAGGAGCAAATACCGATAATAAGATAACACAGGGTGCATCTAGCGACTCTTCAATAACACAACAAATCACTCTTCGACTGATAAAGCCCGACTAAATCAAAGCAAATTCTGATGACAACTATTTGAAATAGACAAAGATATTAATTTCATTCTTTCACCTAATGATTCGAGTATCGATAAATCAGCCTAATAGACATTCTTATCGTGGATTCTAAATGTTTGGCTTAGGTCCCACTTTATTCATTTAACAAATAATAATAAAAATAAACATCAATCTTAAATCAGCCTAATAGCATGTTAAACCAGCTAGGTCATGGGAACCAACCCCATTTGTTACCAAATAGGTATAATTCATTTAAAAAACGATGAACCATACTTATGTAACTTTTATATGACCCGCAATTTTTCTATCAACTTTACTGGGTTAAACCACATTTAAATAAATAAAAATAAAAATTATGTCATCATCACCCAGAAAGCTAAACTATACTCTCAACCAATTATTACAGCTATCAAAGAATGCAAAATGAATTACATAATTATATATCTAAAACCTCAGCATGTTTATCCATAATGAGTATCCATAGATGTTACTCTGTATTCAACTTCAAAAATTAACAATTATGCATAGAAAATTCAGCAACGAGGATAATGAGAAAATAACAAAGAATGAAAATTGGGCATTTGTAGGTGTTTATACCCCCATTGAACGGCGAGAGACTCGTAGTCCCAGTAATCACGGGGGCGATGAACGTTGATGTCGGCGTAAACTCGAGCTTGCGACATCACAAGCTTCGATTTTCCCTCTCGAGAGGAATTTTTCAGGGAGAGATTTCGTTTTTCTCGACTGGTTTTTTTCTTCTGTTTTCGGAGAATTTTTTGTTTTTATGCAAGATGATTGTACGAACTGCAGCTGCAATACCGTACGGTAAAATTAGCTTAGCAGGCTTTTGGATTCCAACTGCCTGACATATTCTTTGGGCTTTAAGCTCTGGGCTGTTGTCATGGCCCATTTAAGCTTAGAATTTTAGTATTGTCCAGAAAAATAGGAAGAATAATAAAAATCATATTTTTGTAAGAAAATAATTTTGAAATTTTATTTATTTAGCTTCATATATTAATTTAATCAATTCAAGCTCAAAATAAAAACATGATAAATTATAGTTTAAAGGCAAAGTATAGTGTGAACAAGTTTTACGGTGAAACTGATTAAAGAGTGCGACTTATATTACTAAAGAGTGTGACTTTTTACTGTAAAGTGTGTGACTTTTTATTATAAAGTGTATTACTCATAAAAGTGAAGGGTGTGACTTGTATTATAGCAAAGAGTGTTGTAGTGATAACTGAAATGTGTGACTTATATTACTAAAGGTACTGACTTATATTACTAAAGTATATGTCTGAAAAGAAAAAAAAAACCAATTTCACGGTGAACAAGTTTCACAGCATGCCAACTTTAGTTTAAAAGATATATAATAAATTAATTTCAAGTGTATGAAAAGAAAAAATGTGAGAAAAACATCAACTAAAAACTGATTCAAAATTCAAGCCCTACACTAATATATTTTTTTCTCTTTCAATGAATCAGACCTTGCATTGATAAATAAACTATTTTTCAGATCTTAAAGTGATTCAAGTTCTAAACAAATTATAAGAACATTTACACTTACTATGGACGTTCAGTTGATAAAATCAACTACAACATTCAAAAGGATGCTCAAATTTGGACCACATACATTAATAACACTAAAAATAGGACCATACAATGTTCTGTAGCAAATCTCACATATATATCAATTTAGCATCAAATAAGGACCCCTGACATCATGACATATATCAAGTTGGACTAAAAAGCAACACCCAAGAACAACCATTGAGACATTAAGAACTCCAAGCTTGCAGGGAGCATGAAAGATGTTAGAGAATATGTTAGTTAACATAAAGCTTAAGTTAATGAAGTCTACTACTGAATAGCATCCACTACTCGTTTTACAAATATCCACATGACAAAAGTGCACCAAGCATTTCTAGGTAGCTCGAGCATCAAAATGGGCTTCTCGAGTGACACATCTTGCAGGATAGGTAACCAAGCTGGAGAATGTATTCGACTAGCTAGTCAAACACGTTTTGGTGGAACGTAAGGCACATGCTCTTCTTCGCATATATTCTGCAAAATTTTAAAATTAATATAAGAACCAATTGGGATAAACAGAAAATCAAAAACTACATTGTTATGTTTGGCTAGTAATATAGGTACTTGGTTTACTTTGATTGTGAATGAGAAGTGAAGGTTGATCTAGGTTATGCGTACTCTACTGTAGATTTCCAACTAAAAGATTTATATATGAAACTTGATGGGAGAATTTGGAGCAGGGACTACAATGTCGAGTGGATCGAGAAATTACTAAAAGCGGTAATAAATGGTTCAAAATCCGTAGTTAAATATCCGAGCTAATGATGGAAATATGTTATTATGGATTTATATCCTCAGCACCAAAATCCATCATTCTGACAAGGTTAAAAATAGGGCCATACTTCAAACTCACTGTATACAGAAGCTGAAACATCAAGCTATGCCAATGAATAGCTTCAAACTCAAGTGTAAAATATAAAAATTGCATATGATATTGTGTTACATGCTTGACCAGTGAATATATAACTTCCATCATGTTTGAAATCAATGCACAGGAGAACCAATAAGCATGGAATAAGTATGGGAGAAATTAGCATGGAAAAAGTTGATTCACTAATCTACTTACTACGGATTACCTGCAAATCCTGTGGGAGTGCTTCAGAGACTGCAAGAGTATAACAACCGGGAACAAATTTTCCTAAAAAATTTAGAAGTAATGCAGATATTATGACTGGGGTTCAAGCTTTTAGCTAAACAAACATAGGGATACTGAGAAGACAAAATTATGTATCACCAAAAAAAAAGAATAAGAAGACAATGTAAAGAGTTGTCGGCTATTTAGAATCTGATACCATGCTCGAACTTTATAACCAGCCTAATGACAAGAGGAAACTTCTGCACATAAATTCTAGAAACTTTATTTAAGCTACAAAGGCCTTCGCATTTCGATAAGTTAATAAACAAACCGATATAACTCTACACCAGGGAGTTACATCCAGCTCTTATGGCATTCTACAACTTATGAATGTGATCTTCGTCTTTATCTAGATACGAGGGAGCTTGCATATCAAAGGCTCAGACGCAATATCAAAGCGAACAAAAGAAATTAGGGATCATTTTATGATTATTTTAAAAAATTTAACTTCCATTTTGTGTTATTTTTGGAATAATTTTGATGGATTCAACATTCTTATAATCTAGGGCCAGTAGAAACCTTCCATCCAAACTGAACGCAAAACAATTCACATGGATGATGTACAAGAACAGATGATTACATACTAGACATCTGAACCTTTACATAGGCAGAATCATATACAAGAGCAACTCACATGAAGGATACTTATGGTCGTTCATTTGTACAATTTTATTAGGGCGTCAACATTAAAAATTTGCTTAATAGCTTGCAAGACTAGAGCAATATACAAACAATTTTGGAACATGGAGTTAAAAAGGGGGAAAATTTTAGTTATTAGCAAAGTCCAAATAGTGAGTCACCATTGGAAGCTTAAGCATGAGACCAGAAGTCCAATTGTAGGAGAAATAGACTGAACACCAGCTAAATTAGACACGGCCATAAAGTCTATAAATGCTTAAGAATATGTAAGTAGCCAATTACACTATCGTAATTCATAAGAAAACACTATTACCTGCAAGCATACTATTCTAAGTTCTAACATGTTCCATATTAATCAAATAACATTCCTAATCAAAATAATCATTCATATTAATCACATTAAAGAGAAAAAACTTACAGAGGAACATATAAGTTTTTTGAGTATTATAGCAGGATAAAATGCATACCGATACGGAGCCAACGAGCAGCCCAACTTCTAGTCGGGTCCATGACTGAGATCAGCCTGTTAACAACAGAAAAGTGGGAACATTTTGTGTATCATTCATCAGAACATAATATTTTTCCTGCATATCATGCATTTCTTAATTTAAAAAAGAAAAAAGCAATCAGGGTTAGAAACAAAACCCAGTGAAATTGGGGGTTGTGCTGTCAACAACACGTTCGTGGTCGTCCTCCATCTGAAAGAAAGGGCAGTTCTCACAACCTGATTCCCGAAACTGCAATATCCGTACGAACAGTAAGAGTATGTTAAATCTTTGCTCATCTAGTTAATCAATTCAAGTGAGAGCGATAGATTAACCGAACCTGGTCGTACGTCTTGACGAGACGGCAGCGAAGGCAGGCCCTAAGCTCATGCCCAAAGCTTGTCGGGATTTGCGCCACCGCCGCGCCGCCACCGTGATTCGCCATTGTATTTCAGTAGGTACACTGCTACACTAAGTATCAAATTTGTGACAAATTCAAGGAAATAGACCCTAAAAACCCTTGATCTTTGCAAAAAATAATCCCGTGTTTCGTAGGTGACTCGAGAATGTGGTTTTGGGTGCGTGGTTTCTAGAATTCCCACTCCGCCTTCTCTGATATCAGAGTTGCGGTTGTTTGGTTTTCATTTTTAATGGCATCAATGGGCCCGTACCCCGAAATGGGCCAAATTCATTGCATGATGGGCCGAATCAGAAACTCAACCTTTTGGAGTAATTGGACCACTATATATTCCCATCATGGAGGCCCAATGAGGGTTATTGACTTGCTACTCAAATTGTCTTGTGAATTTTTTATTTTTTTTAGTCATTTAAGGGTTTTTTTTTTATCGATAAAGAAAATTATATTAACAAGGATAAAGAGTACCCAAGAATGTACAAAAAATCAAAGAATAGTAGAGGTTGACCAACACCCTAAGACAACTCTGGGCTTAACAAGCCTGTCTTTATAAGAGAACAAACAAGTATTACTATACCTAACCGAAATTCAACTCCACAATCTAGATTTAATCTCCTCAACGATCTTTTCCAGCAAGATACGAGCATTTCTACAGTTCCAAATAACCCACACAATACATAGCCAAAGAGCAATTGCAAAGGAGCAGTCATTCTTACTTGGGAATACGCCATTGTGGCTAAGGAGGTGAGTCAGGGGCTGGTTGTGGATAGTGAATGGAACTCCAAGCCAAGAACAACAGTCCATCCACACTCTATGCGTCAGTGGACAAGCAAAGAACACGTGACTAGCTGTTTCAGGACAATTAATGCACAGTACACACAACTTATCATCATCCTCACTAAGAATGTAAGGGTTATTGACTTTTACTAACCTCATATTGTTTTTAGGCTCAATCACAAATATAAAATTGTGAGATGTCTCACAAGAAATTCTACAGAAAATATATGAACCATTAACTAAGTCAATATTTACATTAAAGAATTAGAAAGAAGCCCTCTCAAAATTAGTTGATGCAACCTATAGAGTATAGACTAAGCATTTGTAATGTACAAAAGGATAATTAAATAAAAGGTTTGTTTGCAAATTCTAATAAGTAATTGAGAAAAAATATATTTAAAAAGATGTTAGAAATAATTTTTTGAAAAAAATATATAATTCTATTTATCGAGTAGATTTTCCTAACACCCAATCCAAGTTTAGAGTTAATTGGACGAAACTTCCTCGTGATTTGAAAATATTGTGCGAAATTTTTTCGTGGTTTAAAAATTGTACGAAATTCTCATATTGATTTTTATTAAATCAAAGCGATTAATCCTTTTTTCAAAAACGAGTTAACAATTTTATTTATTTTCTCTACTTTTCATGTTATGTTCTTCACGGTAAAATTTCAAAACTTCAATATTAAAATAAAAAATAAAAAATTGATAACTCATCTTTCTAAAATAATGGATGATTCGCTTAATTTTATAAACAAAAAAGAGGCCTCGTCTAATTTTCAAATAACAATTTTTTTTTTATTAACATTTAAAAATTAGGAGGGAGTATCGTGTCACAACCCCAAGTTTACAATACACCACTCTCAAAATTAATCGATGCATCTATTTGTTAAACAAACTCAGCATTCGTAATGCCAAAAAAGTCAATTAAATTAAAAAAACAATTATAATTCCCTCAAAATACGTTTAAATTTGAAATAAAAAATCAAATTAAAAAATTCACGACGGGCACGCGGGCGGCCTACAATGGACGAAGGTCCACACCCGACGTAGACGGATCCTACCCAACAACCACCCACGAGCCTCCACGTGGACACTGCTGCGGGAATATCTGCTACCATTTCCAACGGCAATGGAAGACGTGCAGCCACTCGCGCTCGGCCACGTGTCACCGACGGCAGTTAATAAAACAAAGTAAATTAAATGGATCAACGAGAATCATTTCATTCAGTCAGATTTCTGGCTGTTTAAACACATAATACTCCTTCCATAATCTCTCCCTCCTCATCTCTTGAGGAGAGAGAGAGAGATATTTTCTCAAAGCAGCCAAAAATTCAGATTTTCTTTCAATCGACCTGAAATCTATTCAGATTTTCGTCCAATCGATCTGGAATCTGGCCTATTAGGTCATAATACACGAACAACAGGTGTGTGTGGTTTGTGTTTGTGTGAAATTATTTGAAATTTGGATCTGTTTTTGTTTTTTAGGGTTAATTTTTTTTTCTTCGTTTTGATATTTTTGTTTCAGGAAGTGGTTAATTGACGTAATTCGTTGATTTCTTTCGCCTGAATATTGTAAATTTACTGAATCGGGGTGATATAAAGATGGAGATGCATTGGTGGAACCAAATGGTGCGCCCAATGAGGAATGCTTGGGGCAGAGTCTCTAGAAGGATACGCTTGCGCAAAAACGGTCTGTTTTTTTTTTTTATTAAAATAATTGTTGTTTCAAATTTTCAAAATGTTTTTTTATTGTTGGTTTGAAATTGACGAATTATAATTTCTTTTGTTTGCATGGTTTCAAGTACAATTTGATGGTGTGAGAGGCTTTTCTTTTGTTATTTAAGTTTTCAGAATTTAAAGAAGATGTGATTTTAAAATCATATGCAAATTGCAAAGAAATATGTGTTAAAAATTTCCTAATAATTAAAGATGCTCTGTAATTCTGTAAATATATACATTAACTCGCATAGGGAGACTTAGGCATAAATATGTCTATGTTTAGTCTGTGTGTGTCGATTTGCATCACACGTGATTATATGTATATGTGTGTAAACTGTAAAGATACAAGTAAATTAGCAAGAAATTTAGATTGATTAAATTTGCTACAAAGTTGCTGCTTTCTATGACCAGAGGAATTAGTAAATGGTAAAATGGTTTCTTGTGGTTTTCCAATTAAAGGCCATTCTGTAATTCAATGAATTTGAAGCGCGTTCATCATTTAATTCAGTGCTCAAGCTTCTTGTTTTTTGTTTTGTTTTGCGTTTTCCTAGTTAAACATCTCCCAACAATTGGATCACATTGAGTTTTAGGCTCCATAATGAAAAACCATTCACAGAATATATGCTTTATATAGATTGTTCATGAGCTAATGACACATATTATTGAGTTTGAGTTTGATTTGTTATTAATATGAACTTCAGTAAATGAGTTCAAACAAGTTAGTTAATGAGAGATATGGCTGGTTTTTATAGCTCTAATTTCAAACCATTCATTTGAATGGCCTTCTGGTTTGAAATGATTGATGAGTTTGAAATGTTGCAGGGCTTGTTAAACTCCAGAATGATGTGAGAACATGTGAATACGAGGATGTCCACATATTGTGGGACATGCTGAAGAGAAACGAGATAGACCTCGCAAGAAGTAGAAAGGGGCGGTTGTGGAAATTTCAGTGGGCCAAGTGCTCGCCTCTGCTATGCCGCAGGTTTTTGATTTCTATGCAGGTTCTGTTGACGCAACGAACATCCTCTTTTTTCCATCGAAGCGATGTGGCTACGACGTTTGTTTTCAGTACTCAGTATGTGTTCTTTTAGCGTATTTGATGTAAGAGAGACGAACCCAAAACCGTTGTACTTCTCCTCTCCTCTTTTGTAACTTGTAACTAGTTTTTCCTTGCTCGGGAATAACCTAGTTAAAAAAGATAAAAACTTGTGCACACCTAGTGTACGGATTCAAATATTCACTTCCATTCAATTGTCTCTCGTGCAGAAATACGTGATCCATATAGTGCAATTGGTGCACATGAGACGGACTCCACCAGATAAAATCCTTCGGATTCTTTCATGTGTTGTGAATTGCATTCAAGTTAATAACATAGGTTTAAAAAATCTAACACACATTCACTACAATATCAAATTCAGTACTCATTTAAAACGATTTAACCATATGGTCGTAAACAACCAAGAAAAATAATTTCAATTAAATAAAAAGTTAGTGAGGAATTTTAAAAGTGAAAATGATTATTATTAGTCTGCTTTCTTGCCACATTTGAATTGGGTTCTTGAAATTTTTAAATAAAAATAATGGCTATAAAAGAAAGCTTCAGGCAAAGGTTGGCTAGCCACGACAAAATTCCAAATACTAATGGGAAACCCTTATTTTTCTTTTCTATCTATTATGGATCGAGTGCTAATTTTGACTCATTTTAAGAAGTTATAGGACCCAAAAGAAATAGAATGAGTATTAATTCATATAATGAAAAATCGTAGTTCTGCAAATAAAACTATTTGTTTGTACTATTTGATTGAAAATTTGTGGGTCAAAATATTAAGTTAAAATTGCTTCAATTGCATGATGCAATATTCGGTGGTCTAGCGAAATTAAGGGCAGCTCAATCATGCCAATTTCACCGATCTCAAACTCAATAAAAATGTTATGCCAATTTCAAATTAGATTGGAGTTGATTTTCGGGGAAAGATGCATTGTTGTTTATATTTTTATTTTTTAATCTGGATTGGCTTGAAAAGCCCAAGATGATCATGCATGGCTGCTAACCTGTTTTGGGAACACATCTGGAAAAACAATTAAAAGCACTTTCTTTTTAAGTTGCTAAACTTTTTTTTTTTTTAAAGTGTTGCAAGAGTGCAATGATGTTTTAAAACACCACCTAAATATACTTGTACTTAACGTTTTCTTTTGGAACGGGTTATTCGTTATAACCTGACTACTTAAAAAAAAATTATTTACTGAAAAAAAATATATCACGAACATAGCTATTGTAATTACTTTCCTTATTTTTAATATTTCAAAGAAAATCAGCAATTGCATTTAACTTGACCCTAGCATTTACGACAGCTGCCGAATATTTATTCTCCCAACGAACATGTATACATTTTATCACAAACTTTAATTTAAGATAAAAGATAAAGAAATTAAAAAAAAAAAAAAACTCATCATAATAATAGTGTAGTATAGAGAAAGTGTATCATGAGCATGTTTATTGTAATTAATTACTTTTTTATTTAATAATATCATCAATTAACACATCATATGTATTAAAGTGCCAAAAAGAAATACAGAACTTTAACAGTTTAACACATTTTCCAGTCCAAGTATATACATATAAATGGACAAATTCAGCATTGGCAGATAAGAATATGATTTAATTTACTTTTAATTCAAATGATGATGAAAGAGTTGCATGAGATGCTGTATCTTTAAACATGGTTGATTGGGATACTATAAACCAATAAATCATATAATATAAATAAATGAGACTCGTTTCATGTATGAGACTTTTTAATACGGCGGAGTTGCTATTACAATTTAATAATCTCATTTTTCAAATAAGTCCACAAGTGAACAAAGCCCGTTCATGGTTTTCTGAATCAAACTATTAACCTTTATAGAAAATAAGTTCATGTCTCGTACTTATATTATAACATTCAATATCTTTTAATACATTTTTCAAAGTGTTTGACCTCCAAAAATTAATCTTGTTATGGTGTTACAAAATATTGTATAATTCATTTTTTAATTCTAATTTTACTTTTTTCTACTTAAAGCATGTTAAAAGAATATAGTTTAATAAAATATGTTGACATTAATGAGGTTCAAATTAGACTGAATGACCCGATTTGACTCAAATTAGGATCCTTTGACTAATTTGATCTGAAATTTATACTTTTTAAAGTTACGATCTTTGTGGTCGTTTGTTCAATTCCCTTAGATTGCGTTTCTTTGAGACCTTTTAAACGTACAAGTTATATTTTATTAAAATGATGATTTTTATGATAAAAACATAAATTTACTATTTAGATTTGAAAAAACAGTTGTAGCTATATCCATTTGCTCAAAATCTGACACATTCTAGCTGTATAGACTACTCAATCCCGTTGAATCCTCTGATAGCGCATCTACTAGACGTCTTAGTTATACAGTTTGGCTTTTATTATATATATTGAGTTAGTTCTCATCTGATTATTCCTACTTTACAATTTATTTTGCAGATGCTTAATTCTCAGGTTACCACTCAACGCAACACAATGGCGCGAAAGGGCTTTTGACATTGTTATTTTATACAAAACTTGAAAAAATTGAATAATTGATTGATGTTGAATGCATATGTTTTCTTGACTTTTTATTGAATTTTACATAATTTACTTAATTCATTGACTAATCATCAACTTGAGTCGCTTAAAATTCGGTTTTTAGATGAGGATGTGACGGACAATAAGTACACGCATAATTTAAAATTATATATCATCTTTGAGAAAAAAAGTTAATTGATCACATAAATTTATGTAATCCATTTTTTTTCATAAAAAAATTAACTACTTAATTTTGATTCCATAATTATCTCGATTGTCCAATTTTGATCATGAACTTTCTAGTTAACAAAAATTTACATCGTTTCGATCACACACAATATTAATCATGTGATAGTTAAAATTAAGGGTTTTCTATCTCGTAACTGACGTAGATGCTGACGTTTATTGTACTACTATATATATATATCCACAAACTCCTGCTCATCTTTTTAACTAATAGATCAATTAAGTTTAAGGATGGCTCTTATAAATTAGAATATGTATTTGTCATCCAATACAAAATGAAGTCCAACAAAATATATTACTCGATATATCAAAAACTCATAAATAACCCTAGTGAAAGAAACCCATCACATCTAAAATTCCGAACTCGTAGAGATGTGTGGAATTAATTCGTTTATTTAATTTCCCTAATATTCTCCCTTACTAAATCAAATTCTTTTTACTCCATCATTTTGAGAGGTCCATCGAAAGTATATAATTTAATATGGGTGGAGTTGCTTTCATCGGGAATCGACCACGGACTTGGATGTGAGCTTGAATGCTCTGATACCATTAAAGAATTATATCTCATCTAAAAGTTTGAATTTGTAAAAAAGTGTGAAATTAATTTGTTTATTTAATATTCCTAACACCTGGACATTTTTTTTCTCACAAACTCTCGGCGATAACAAGAAGAATACTAATAAGATCCAGTGCTTTTCTGTAGGCCACCTTCACGTTAGGCGGCTCTGTATTTTCGACCGCATCTTCACATGTCACGGAATTAGTCAACTTGAATTTCACCTTTGGTCCCTGCGATCTTCAACAATTTGGAGCATTTATTTAGGTCATCAATCGCCCACTGGCTTGTTTCCTCACATATATTGACTGCACCTCTGAATTCGGGATCGCTAAGGCTCCTGACAATCGTTATGGCATTTGTGATTGCAGTTTCAGATTTTTCGATTACGATTGAACCTAAGCCTTTAAGATCGGCGCCACGAGCACGTGGGTCCGATGTTAGGACTTGGGTGCATAAAGGGGATTGACTGCTTTCGAGCAAACATCTGATATTAAATCGGCTTGGCAAGTGCATAAGAAAGCTAATGAGAGAGAGGCAAATAGGAAGAAGAATCATACCATTTTTTGTTAAATTTTTTTCTTTGATTGAATTCTTTTTTGCTTGATATGTTTTTGTATTATGTTATGTGGTTATATAGGTGGTGAAGAGAAGCATATATATGAGAAGTTATGTAATTATGAATTTATGAGGATTGATTTTTGTATTTATGAGAAACTTTGTGGAAGTTACAAGTTAAATTATTAGGAACGAAGCAAATTACTAGCTAGGTGACACTAGCTTTAATTAAAACGTTGCAAGTGGTAGCATCTAACTTGATGTAATTTATTTTCTTATGAAGTTATTAAACAAATCAATTAACATTCAGTTTGATTCCTGTGTGCCACTTTTCGTGTAAAAATATTATCTTTTAAATTCAATAGTTAAATTAATTTTTTTCCCATAAAAATCATCATTTTAATAAAATATAACTTACATTTGAAAAAATTCGGATCTAACTTGACGTAATTTATTTTCTTATGGATTTATGCAATTAATGTAATTAATAAACAAATTAACATTCATTTTGATTCCTGTGTGCCACATTCGTGTAAAAGTATTATCTTTTAAATTCAATAGTTAAATTTATTTTTTTCCCATAAAAATCATCATTTTAATAAAATATAAATTTAACATTTAAAATGTAATTTATTTGTTTACGGAGTTATGCAATTAATGTAATTTATAAACAAATTAACATTCATTTTGATTCCTGTGTGCCACATTCGTGTAAAAGTATTATCTTTTATCTGGGAATAATATTTTTAAGGACAATAACTTAGGGGAAGTTGTGTTTTAAGGACAATAATTATACGAGCTTGGAAATGTAGGACAATAAATTTTAAAATTTGTAAATATATAAAAATATATTTTAAAATTTGTAAATATAGAAAAATACATTTTAAAATTTGTAAATATAAGACAATATGTTTTAAAAATATGTAAATGTAGGACAATCGAGCCAAAACTTCACATGATATTTCAGCCCAATTTGGGATTATTCGATCTCAATTGTCCCACGTTTATAAATTTTAAAACATATTGTCCTATACTTACATATTTTAAAACACATCGTCCTACATTTTCAAGTCCGTAGAATTATTGTCCTTAAAACACAACCTCCCGTTAATTATTGTCATAGAAAAACATTTTTTTTTCCAGATTTATCTATTTATAAACCGTCTCATATAATTAATTAATGTGTTAGTAATACATTAATATTTATTCTTACAAATACGAGTTCGGTAATAAAGAGCCGATCAACGTGAAGGTGGCATATAAAAGATCACAGGATCTTATTAGCATTTTTCTTGTTATTGCAAATAGTTTGTGAGATTAGCATTTATGAAGGGCTATATTTGATATAAATGTACCTTTTACATCTTTTAGATTATAAAGGTAAAGAATATATATACTGCTCGAGTCGGGCTAATTTGGTCTGAAATTGTTATTTTTAAAGTTATGAAGCTTGTTTTACAACCCAAAAAGTTACTGTCCTTGGTTTGTCACCCTTGTTGACCATTGTAATGGTCCTTAAGAAAATATTACTGATAACTACTTAACCACATAAACATAATAAGAACAACAAATTATTTGAGTCAACATTGAACATTTTCCCGCCATACAAACACGTCCATGTGTTACTAAGTGAACAATTAGATGATCTAAATTCAGTTGTTAATTACTTGGACAAACAATTAACACACCTTTCAAATTTTCATACACTTATTAAATGGTAGAAGATTCTAAATAATTTAAATATCTGGTCAAATATCCTTCAAAAATATATATATATATATATATATATATATATATATAATATCCTTTATTACGTGCTTTTGAATAATGTTTAATGAATTGTTATCCAATGAATCAGAGTGGCGCAGCGGAAGCGTGGTGGGCCCATAACCCACAGGTCCCAGGATCGAAACCTGGCTCTGATACCCACGGTCATTGATACACTTTTTTAATGTTATGTAGTGAGCTGCATTTCACGGTCATTGATACGTTTCCACCACGGTGTTACAAGTACAAATTAATAACCTCACCTTTTAAATAATTAAGTCCACAAGGTAAGAAACCCCATTCATGGTTTTCTTAATCAAATTAGTAACCTTTATAGAAAATAAGCTTATATCTCGCATTTATATTATAACATTCAATGTCTTTCAATCCAATTCTCAAAGTGTTTGACCTCCAAAAATTAATCTTTTTATGGTGTTAAAAGATATTGTATAATTCATTTTTCATTTCTAATTTTACTTTTTTTACTTGAAGCATGTTATAGAACATTAGTCAAATTCACAATATATACTTTCAGGCCAAATTAGACCGAATGACCTGATTTGGCTCAAATTAAGGGATCATTCTAGCTAATTTGATCTAAAACTGCTCTTTTTAAAGTTACGATCCTTATGGTCGTTTGTTCAATTTCCACAGATTGCGTTTTTTTTAGATCTTTTAAACGTAAAAGTTACTAATATGATGATTTTTATGATAAAAATATAAATTTACTATTTAACTTAAAAAAATAGTTGTATATGTATCCATTACAAAAAAATAATTTGCAGATGCTTAATTCTCAGGTTACCACAACGCAACACAAGGAGCAGGACAATTAAAATTGTGGGTTTCAGAGTTCATAATTGACGTGGACGCTGACTTTTATCTTTTATAAATTAGAATATGTATTTGTCATCCAACAAAATAACCCAAGACATTTTTTTTTTCTAGGAAAAAAAAATCCATCTCACAAACTATCGGCAATAACAAGAAGAATATTAATAATATCTAGTGCTTTTTTATAGACCACCTTCACCTTAGCCGGCTCTGTATTTCCGAACCCATCATTACATGTCCCGGCATTAGTCAACGCCTCCGACCCAACTACTTGAATTTCACCTTTGGTCCCTGCGATCTTCAACAATTTGGAGCATTTATTTAGGCCATCAATCGCCTCCTGACTTGTTTCCTCACATATATTGACTGTACCTCTGAATCTGGGATCGCTAAGGGTTCTGACTATTGTTATGGCATTTGTTATTAGGGTAAAAATTTAGAAAAATGTCTATTAACTTTTGACTTGAGTACAAATAATTAATTAAATAGTAACGCTAATGGCTGCATTTAGATTATTGCGCGTAATTCTTGTTATTTAAACTTACGGAAGTAAAAGAACAATTTAAAAAAAAACAATTTAATTCAAATTAAATTATATAAGGAAAGAATCGGATTACTAGGTGACGCTAGCTATAACTTTGGACCATTTAACACACGTCCATTAATTTTGATACGAATTAGGGTAAAATATTCTAACTTAACATAATATTCAAATTTGCCATAAATATAAACAGCCAAATTCCCGCCCCTCTTAATTTTGCATGACACATTGTCCCTATATATATATATCCACACAATTCAATAATCCAATATCAATATTACATATCCTAACATGACTTCCTTCTTTCTATTGATCTCTCTCTCACTAGCAATATTTTTCAGCAGCTCTCAAGCTGATTTGATAGGTGATGTTTGCTCCAAATCAGTCAATCCAACTTTATGCAACTCCTCGTTAAGATCGGACCCACGTTCCCGTGGGGCCGATCTCCGAGGACTATCCAAAATCGCAGTTGATCAATCCATCTCCGCCACTAGCGCCACCGTGAAAGTGGCCACGTCACTCGAGAGTGGCCCTACCAAAGAGAAGGCCAAAACATGTGTTGACACGTGTAATGCGGCCATTGGCATCTTGAATAAAGTCAAGAGTTCGTTGACCGGTGGAGGCGGCGGCGAAAATTTGTCGACGGAAGTCAACGCCGCGTTTTCGGACATCGGTATATGTGAGAGTCAATTTGGGAGGGATGAGCCGCCTCAATTGAAAGATGCTAGCTATAGAGCTCAGGGCTTGGTGAATGTACTTTTTGTGATTGTTAATAGTTTGTAAGATGGGGGATTGGAGTTGAATAATAATATTTAAGGAATTTCTAGTGTTTTTATTGAATCTATTTTCGTTGTCTTATATAGAAAGAAATATATATCTTAATTGGGATTTAAATCAAATTCATACAATAATTTTTCCACTTTTATTGAAATAGTCCTTTAATTGCTAACATTTTCAATGAGATTAAAACGACATCGTTTTGGATGTTTTTGGTGTATCTCCGACGTTCTGGGAACTAAATTATAATAAATTGAGTACATGTGGGACTAAATTGAAAAAACTGATAATTACAAGACCAATTCAATAAAGGTGAAAAAATATGGGACGAATTCGGTTTAAATCCCTGATTAATTGGATCATATATTATTAATTTTTTTTAATCATAACTATGTCAAATCACTTTCCCATGCACTCAGGCCTACTGAATCGGAATTAAAATACAAATATAGCAATTTGTATTTGGAAGCGAGGAAATTGCTGTTAGGATTGTAGAAATGAAACGAAACGTGTGGAGGTGAGGAGTACCTAGTATATTTATATATATGTGTACGAGTGTAGATGCCGTGCATTATACAGTTTTTAATATCATAGATACTAACATTTAGATAGATATTTTAAAAAAATACGACACATCATGCGCAATTAAAGAAAAGATGACACATAAGCAAATTTAAAGAGAAAACAACACATTACTACAAGAAAATAGAGAATTGCTTACGAAATTTTCAACATGCCAACGAAATTTTCAGGGAAAATAATTTCGTTCTTAAATAATCTTATTATCTACGATTTGCTTACAAAATTTTCCAATCATATAGACATTTTCATTCATAGGTAAATTTACCTTCATAAATATAATACATGAGATAGTATAAGCTAATAAATGAGACTCGTTTCATGTATGAGACTTTTTAATACTTTTTTTTATCAATGAAAAAATAACATCTCAAACTTGAATTTTCCAAACCAATTCTTTAGCTTGGTTCACTTGTTTTTAGTCTTATATACTCCCATTTCTCTGAAAATAACTCATTTTCGAATGTATATTTTTTTAAAAATATATGTAATTAAAACGTTACCCTTGCCAGTATTTATTAAAGTAGCTGAATATTAATTTTTCCCCAAATGACAACGACCATGTATACTCCATACTTTATGAGTTCATCGATCACTTTATTGCGCACTTATTCGGTGCCAAAAATTATCCAATCTTCCAATAATTCTAATAATTATAGTAACAAATATATGTAACAATAGCAAAAGCGGACAAAATATAAGCTCACAAACTTTAAATTTTACATGAAATATATATATAATATATATATATATATATATATATATATATATATATATATACGCATCAAAATAATACTGTAGTGTAGTAGAAGAGAGTGTTTCGCGAGCTTCGCTACTATGATTACTTGTTTTTGTTTTAAACTTTGAATTAATATATTTCTAGTGCATATTTATAGAGAAAAAAATTACAAATGATCCTGTAATTTTATCTAGTCCATAAATAGTTTTATAAATTTTTATTTTATCAATTTTAATTCCTTTAGTATTAATTTTAGTCCTTTTCACTGATTTTTTTTAAATTTTAACCGGAAAATGACTGGAAATATGTTGTAGTATATAAAATGATACGAAAAAAATATTGAAATGACGAGTTCAATGAAGGGAAGAGAATAGTATACCTTTCGTCCCTCACATCAACGTAAATCAATCGATATTAGCCACATGAAGAATGAAATTTATGATTTTGAAATTGCGATTAATTGGGGAGGTGTAATCAAAATATGAAATTGATTGAGGATTTTTCTTCCTTGATGAGAGACAGTTCAAATGAAAGTGATGACGATTGTCGACGTGATCAAAATAAAAAATTAGTTCAATTTTACAATTAAATATTTAATTTTTCCAGCAAAAAGGATAAAAATTAAAACTAAAATTACCAAAATTGATATGGTAAAAATTTATAGGATCACCTAATACTAGCAAAATTACATGATCATTTGCTATTTTTTTCTATCTGAGTAAAAAAAAAAAAGCTTCGTTTTGTCTTTTTTCCAAAAGCCACTGTTGAAGCCTGCAGCTGCAGAGGGCGCGCATTCCACTACTCTTTGAAAATTCATTCACTCATTTATTCCTTCTGCAATTTTTGTTTGTTTTTTTCCCCTTTTAATCTCATTAAATTCGCAGAAACAACAGCTAGCAATCGAAGAAACCCACATGATCGATCATAATGGCAATTATCACCGCAAAATTATTTTATTTGATTCCTGGTTGTTATAAATTGCGCATGGGCAGAGCCCATTTTGTCTCCTTATCTTTGCACAATTTCTGGGAAGAAAAGAGAATTTCAAAATGGTTTGAGTTTGTTATTCACTTATTTCAGTGGGATTTCTCTTTGAAATTTCTGCTGTTTTTTTCTCTCCTTTTTTAGGGCTTGTCAAGAAATTTTTGAAGTTGAATTGGGGGTTTTAAGGAGGGAAAGTAGAATTTTGTTTTGGGCTAAAAATAGACTTTATTTTGGTGTTTTCTGGGGTCAATCAATATATAATGAAGAGTTTTGGATTCTTGTGTTTGTTGGTGTTAATTGGGACAGCTATGTTCCTTGATTACTCCAACAGAGGAAGCACCACCACAAATTCAGGTAAATTCTTGCTGATTTTTCACATTTTCACTTGTGTTAAAAACATGGCTTATGCTCTGTCTTGAGAATTAGTAAGTTGTTGCATAGGGTAAACAATTTACAAATTGAGTAGAAATTACTGCATGGAGAAATTTGCAGATTTAGTTGGTACGCTAAATCATTGCCTGCATAAAGTTTTGTAAAATTGGAGATACTTTGCTGTTTATGGAATTGGAAGAAAGTAGGGATTGCTCTATTAGGTAGAGAAATTAAATGCCTTGAAGATTCTTGTTTGTTTTTCTTCAGTGTAGCAAATTAGCAGCAGGGGATCATAATGTATCTATCGTTATGTTAGTCGTAGCAGCTTAATGTTTTGATGAAACTGCCATGATCGAAATTTCTAAATTTTGTGAAGCTTTTACCAACACTATTCTTCGCCTCTTGAAATATTGAATGATTCTTGTATAACTTCGATTTCAACCGCACTTTTCTTAGTGATTACATCTGGTCAAGCAAAAAAATTTAGGATTTGAACTTGTTCAGTATATATATATATAGCAAAGAAATTACACATGATTTCCAAATCCTTGAATATAGTTGATCAATATCAGCCTGTGGGATGGTACATCAGGATATGATATTGCTATATAGTTGTGCATTTGTCCTATGTTTCTTTCATCTTATAATCAAAATGCTCAGCTATGAGATTGGATCAGCATTACATATTTTCTACTGATTTGATTATTATGATATGAAAGGAGCGCCCAATGCTACATTCTGCAAATTTAGATAGATTTTCTGATCCTTGAATAATTTCCTAACCCGTTTATCAATAACTAAAGGCATGGTTCCTAGTGGGAGCAATACTAAGGCATTGATCGTGAAAAGCAGGAAGCTTAAGGTACACTTGTGCAACTAAATGCTTGCTCAATATAACGTGCTCTGAGAGACTAATTTTAATCATTTCTTCGATATTTATGAATTCTTGGGTTTATTAATCTGCAGGATGATAGTGTGTACCCTCCCATACGAGACGAAGACAATGTAGGGCATGTGAATTTGGAAGATTATCGTCCGATTGATCCAGTTCCAAGCTCAAAGGCTTCGATACGACCTGGGCCCGTCCAGCATGGTACTCCCCTTATGCCTTTTATTCCAAAGCCTTCTCCTTCCCCTCCTCCTACTAGACTAAAGCGCGGTGGTTAATGTTACGCGCCTTTTCGCTATTGTGTAATAATAACTATGTTGATCGACGACGATAATATTTACTGGTCTTGTCTTGTCCACTCTATGTTATTGTGTATAGTGTGATGATGCACTTTAATGTGGAATGCTTATAAGTTTTGTATGATTATTTCTTCCAAGTTAAGTATTACTATTATTTTCGGGTTGTTGATCTCTAGCCATTCTGTTACAACGTACTTAAATCTTTTAATTTTAGCTAGTTGATCATGCATGAATGTTTCTTTAGATGATGATTTAGTTGAACCAAATATGAAAAAGGAAGAACATGCGATTCAACCCTATTCTAGCCATATTCTAGGCAGACTTTGTTTCTTTTTGTTTGTTTTTTCCAGTGGTTGATTTAACTTTAGTTGGTGAAGAGACAAGTTCTTGATAAGAAATGTAAAAAGTTTTTAACATCTTCTTGAGTTACAATGCCAATCTTATCCATGTTCTGAAATTAATGTAAGAATTTATAACTTCAACCACCACATTTGTTTTCTTTATCTTTATGATTCTTGTTTGCCCATATCCAGGGTTTAAAATATTGACACCCATTGAATTTATGGAAATATATTGATAATTTACTGAAATATTGATGAGTATATTAAAAAATATCGAGATATTTTATGTTCGAATAGAGAAAGTTTTCGGTGGAATTTGTTCATCAGTATGAAATTTATACCATTATACTTATAAATTAATACCACTATACTTATCAACTGGTTTACAATTTATAAGAGTAATAATACTAATTTCATATTATGAATAAGTTTCACAGGAGTGGTTGTTGTTGGAATATTATGTTTTGGTTCCTACATGTTCTCTCTTTCTTTTGGGAAATAGAATAATTTCTCTAGTAAAGAGAAGGGGACCATTAATTCCAAATAAACTTTCTTCACCCTTGATATCATTTGAGCTTTTAATTTTTGGGGGCCAGCCTCCATGCTTAGGGTTGAAGGTCATATGATCAAATTATTGCAACTTTATCTTTTGCAATTTGCATGAAGTGATTCTCAAGTAACGGGCCTCTCCAACTTCAAGTTTCATCATTTGCTAATAAGGACCCAAATGGTTTTGCGGTTTATAAGAGATCGATCTACTATTAATTATCGAATGGTCACTACAGAAAAGACGGTAATTTATTTACGGTTTAAACCGTTGGAATAAACATTACATATCTAGCGGCGTTTTCAAATGACGATTTTTTTTGACCGTCGGAGAAACGAGGGTCGCTAAAATATAGCGACGATTTTTTCCAAGACCGTTGTCACTAACGACGGCAGTAAATCTGTCTCTACTTATCGACGGTTATTAACCGTTGCAATATAGCGATGGTTTTATCGACGAAAAAGTGGACCCAGATCCCGGGCGGAAAAAGAGTCGCTAAAACCGTCGCTATATTGTCGACGGTTATGACATCATAACTCCGGCGCAAACAACGACGAAAATCCGTCGTTATTAGCGACGGTTTATAGCGTCGACATTTGCGACGGTAATTCTCCGTCGGTCTTAGCGACGGTAATTGCCGTCTCTAAAACCTTCGCAAAATCAGGAATTTTCGAGAAAAAAAAATGGCTCACGGTGGTTCGAACTCGGGCCCGGAGGGCGCCCACGGACCATCTCAAACTTAACCACCAAGGCTCCCAATTAAATGAGGCATATATTCGCTCCCGTGGGGGACCAAACACGGGACCTTGGGCGCCCGAGCTGAAAAATTCCGCTCGGGCACTTGCTTCTTTGGTTAATTTCATGAATTTAATTGTATATGTCCTAAAATTCATTTTTTTTTCAATTTTTTTTAAAATTGTTATTTCAATTATCTTATTTAATAATTAAATTATATTTTTAATATAATAATTTATATTTTTTATTTATAACTTATAATTAAATTAAAATAGAATTTTTTTAACTTATTTTTAATAAAAATAATTCTATATTAATTTACAATTATTTTTTTAAATTTTTTTATTTAAATTATCTTATTTAATAATTCAAATACATTTTAATATAATAATTTATATTTTAAATTTATAATTTATAATTAAATTAATTAAATTAAAATCGTATTGTTTTAACTTATTTTTAATAAAATTAATTCTATATTAATTTACAATTAATTTTTTTTTTCAATTATCTTAATTAATTAATTATTCAATTACATTTTAATATAGTTTTTTAAATTTATATTGGATAATTACCAAAAAATAAATTATGTTTAGAACAAAATTATAAAATAACTAGTAATATCATAATAGAGCGTCGTCAACGTGAAATATTACAAATGAAATACAATATAATTATTATTCGTCATCCTCATCATTGCCCCCATCTGTATTATCATCCTCCTCCTCCTCCTCCTCCTCCTCCTCCTCCTCCTCCTCCTCCTCCTCCTCATCCTCCACACCATCTTCATTCTCCTCTTCCTCACCATCTTCATTCCCTTCCCCGCCGCTGTCAATCTCTATCAAATCTGGATTTGCAGCTGTTAAGTCTACGAAAAGATTGAAATCTCCTGTATGCACTTCAGTTTGAGTGGCAACTGCTTTGATTTGAACGGAGAAGTCGTCGTCAACTACGACATAGTTGAATCCGGTTTAGGAACTTGCACCAGTGATCTCGCCTTTACTTTGCAAACAGTCATTCATTCATTATTTGCTCTCGAACCTGGATACATGCAGTAGTATACTTGGGATACCTGAGTAGCAAACACAAACGGATCATACCCCGGATATCTTTTTCTTCTATGAACATCGACCAGTTTGTATTCGGGATGAATCCTTGTTCTGAAGCGACGGATCATACCAATCACACTTGAACAACACAACAATCTTCTCGGGAACCCCTGATATCCTACTTCAACGACTTCTTGCGGTGTCCGGCGTAGTCACGCGTTTTCTCCATCGTACATTGCCTTTGCAAATGCAAACACCACCTTTATTCACTCATGAGATTTGGTCGATGCATAATCCATTGTATGAAATTTATAACCATTTACATAGTATCCTTGGTACGTGTTGACCACACGTAGTGGTCCTCTACTGAGATCCCGCATGAATGGTCCTCTACTGAGATACCTGCATGAATGCAAAGAGTTATAAGTTAATTAATTTATCATATGTAGATAGAAATATATTAATTAATTTAAAACAACTAATATAAAAATACCTAATCTCTTTTTCAAACCCATTTTTTTAACGAATGTGTTCTTGATAAAATCCTTTTTATTCTTTCGAAAATGATGATCTGGTAAAAACTTTCGATGGTTATCAAACCATGAAACTTTTCTGCTAAGCGGGAGACTAAAAGCGTCAGAATCCTCCATGCAGTAAGGACATGCTTGTTTCCCAGCCGTCCTCCATCCGTACAACATGGAGTACGCAGGATAGTCGCTGATCGTCCAGAGCAACGCAACCCTCATCGTGAAGTTTTACTTTCTCGATACATCGTATGTCAGCACTCCATTATCCCACAGATGTATTAAGTCTCTTATCAGTGGCTGAAGGAAAACATCTAATTTGTCCTTTGAATTCTTTGGACCAGGTACCAATACCGTGAGAAACATCGTTTGGGACTTCATGCACATCCACGGAGGTAGATTATAAGGAGTCAATATAACCGGTCATAACGAATACTGCTTACCGTGCATTCCAAATGGACAAAAACCATTAGTGCTGAGACCTAACCGAACGTTCCTAGGTTCGTCAGAAAAAATAGGAAATACCTCGTCAAGATGTTTCCAGGCCATCTAGTCAGCAGGGTGTCTCATCTCTAAGGTATGAGGATCAGTCTCTGTATGATGTCATGTCATATCTTTGGCTGTGGCACTAGATTGATACAGTCTCTGAAGATGAGGAATGATCGGGAGGTAATACATTATTTTATTTGCCACTTTCTTCTTCATTTTTTGCTTCCCTCGACCGTCAGTCCAGTTCCGTCGCGGTACTTTGTACCGAGAGTGCCCACAAAATCTGTACTTATCTAGATTCGTGTCTTCTTCGTTACCCCAAAATAACATGCAGTTATTGATACAACAATCAATACTCTCTACTGGTAGACACATACTCTTCAACAGATTTTTGGCTTGATATTCTGTAATAGGCACCTTATTACCGGGAGGACATATCTCATTGATCAACTTACTAATCTGGTTATAGGCTCTTTGAGAAAGTTTGTTCTCAGCCTTGATAGCCATGAGTCGAGCATTGAATGACAACAGAGAGTGAGTTTGACATCCATCATACAGATCTTCATCAGCTGCTTTGAGTATTCTGTAAAAATTAGTTGCTTCCTCATTTGGTTCTTCCTCCATAGCCTCATCTTGAATCCCACCAGCTTCCCTGATCATCGTATGATACATATCCGGTGTATCCACTACAGGTGGATCGAACTGTACTCCAGGATCATCAAATCCATGATCATCGCGTGTATTATAATACACTTCCAGGTCATTGAAATCAACATTCCACCGCTCTTCACCATGACGTGTCCAATTGTAGTAATATGGAACAAAACCATTCATGATGATATGTGTCTGAACATCCACAGTCTCTCTGTATGACTTGTTTTGACATTTTTTTGCACTACACTGACATCTTATACGACCTTCTGAATTTGTTGCACCATGATTAATTGCAAATTGAATGAAGTTATTAACTTCATTCAAGAACTTCATATTTATACTTCTGTTGATAAGTCGAAGAGTCGAATACATCCACTGACGATTCGGATATTCCATCTGTTTCAAATCATTATCAACATGTTAATTCTACAAAAAATTTGACAGAGTTTCGTCTGTATATGTAAATATCCAAATATATTCTTCTATCAAATAACATACAAAAAATTTGACAGAGTTTCGTTTGTATATGTAAATATCCAAATATATTCTTCTATCAAATAACATAAAATACATTCATTTAACATAAACTATCTACCCAATATTCATCTAGCTATGATCACAACATTCATTTAACATAAACTATCAATAAAATATATGTCAATACCAAACTTATCAATTATATATTTACATTACACTATATATATTTTTAAATGGTAGAAATGTGAAAACGTACCGTAAAATCATCCTCGAGGAGTAGATATATTTCCTCTACACAATATGCACTTCAAAAATGATTTTCGCCTCTATCTACACAAAATTTGGTGTTGGTTTTCGAAAGTTTTTGTTTGTTTTCAACATTTCTGCAGAATGTGCTGCCTGGTTTTTCTTAAATTTTAGCGATGGAACTAGCGACATTTCGCCTCTAGTTACCGTCGCTATTAGCGACGGTCAAGCGACGGATACATCCGTCGTTAATAGCGACGGTTTAGCGACGGAATTTCAAATAACCGTATCTAAATCCATCGCTAAATACACGATTTAAAAAAAATATAAATTAAAATTGTTCAATGATAATTAAAAATTAAATACAAAAACATAAATTAAAAATTGTTCATAACATAATTAAAATAACATCCTAGGGAATTGCCCTCCAAACAGCTACAAGTGACTCCCAAACTTTGTGCCCAATTTTTTCTGATAAATTCTCTCCGTCTTCCCTTCACTGTGTACGCCACCTGTACATTATGTCTTGGTAACGCGATCGAGCAACTTTACAAAATGCCATGTAAACTTGATCGGTCTCAAGCTCGGGACTCCACGTTGTTTGTTTCTATATTTCAAAAATAATACAATAATTAATTAAATTAATTTAACAATATATATTAAAATAAAATATTTTAAGTACATCTTATACTTTAAACTCCTCAAAATACAATTGACGCTAATCAGTTGACACATTTTTCCAACGATCAGCGTTGACAGCAATTCCCACCCGCTTAATGACGTCGTTGGCTATACAGGAAGCCTCGTGACCAGGTACAATACTATAACACATTAAAAAAATAAATACATAATTAATAATTATTGTATTAAATTAATTAATTATACAATTATTATCGTATAAAACAACAACACTTAGGCTCCATTAACAATATTGATTAACAAAGTAGGCCTTCTGGATGAAGCAGGAACATCAGCCATCTAAATAAAATATAAAATTCATATATATTAATTATATTATATAAAATAAAATTAAATATAAATGAATATACAAAAAAATAATTAAATTAGTACCGTGAATATCGAAGAATACAGATGAACGAGGCTTGTTTGTATTGCTTTCTGATTTGGTTGATGAAACAAATGGACAGGCTGGCCGTGTATTTATAGATTTGGATTTAGCGACGGTTTTCAAAAAACCGTCGCTAAAGTCTAATGACACCTCCTCCCAACGGGCGTATCTCTTCGTTTTCTGCAAAGTACAGCAACGGTTTTGTGAATACAGTCGCTAAGATCGTCGCTAATAATGTCGATTCGGACTCTCCGTCGATGGACCGTCGGTAAACCGTCGCTGACGCCGATGGTTTTACAATCTGTCGCTAAATGTTCTGATTTTGACGGTTTGACTAAAACCGTCGGCAAAACCGTCGCTATTAGGGACGGCCTGGTTAACCGTCGCTAATGTCCGTCGTTAAAACGCGTCTTTTTTGTAGTGGGTGTACGATTGAAATTCTACTAACAGCTTTCAGAATCACATACGTCAACGTATATCATACTGTTGACTTTTAATTGGACTCCTGCTTACGATACGACTAAAATCGAACGATCTCTGGACTATATGCGATGAATTATATTATGACGCCACGCTTGAATAAATTTTTAAAAGAAAGTATGAGCCAAATATCAAAATGGATATCCGTCTTATGTGTGAGAGCGTCCCTAGCTAATTCGGTACATGATCATTTCGGTAAATATAACTTATGCCCATCATTTTTCCTCATTTACGTCCGGTCGTTACTTATAAAGAACCATGCATGCACCAATATTCAACACCGAAATGAGCATATATATTTCTATACAAAACTGACATGCATTGAGCCACTGATTAAGACATGGTATATATATATATATATGCATGCATGCATCTCACCTTAATTACTTGGAATGATTGCAACATATAACCAATCTTAATAAATAGAGATATATACAGTAAAAAGTACACATACTTATGCATGATTTGCTACATATGGCAGCTAGATACGGTGTGCATGTTTGTAAACTCAAATAATAACTTTTCTAAAATATCTTTTTACCGAAACCTCTATTTAAGGAGTAACTTCAGAAAAACAAAACAAAACAAAAAACAAAAAAACAAATTACTCGTCCATTTTGTAGAGTTTGCAAACACCATCATATTGTAATCGACTGTCAATATTTTGGATCATCTCAAGACTTATATCACTCAATGCACCACCATATATATGTATCACTAATACAGATTTGGGCTTGGAGAGCTGTTAAAAATGACTTTGGAGAACGGTTATAACAATTCTCCAAGTAACAGCTGTCCAAGCAAAAGTGGGGCTTAGACAGCGGTTAAAAACCGTTGTGCAAGATATTCACTTGGAGAGCGGTTATGAACCGCTGTGCAAGATATTCACTTGGAGAGCGGTTGGAGCTTAGACAGCGGTTAAAAACCGCTGTGCAAACCGCTCTCCAAGATGCAACATAGAAAACGGTTAAAAATCGCTGTCTAAGTATCAAAATTGATAATTAGACAGCGGTTTTTAGCCCCATCAAGCCTCCCAATTAATTGAGACAAATATTCGCTACCATGGGGGACCGAACACAGGACCTTGGGCGCCTGAGCGGGGATCAATTCCGCTCGGGCACTTGCTTTCTTGCATTTACTTAATGAAATTAATTCTATATGTTCTAAAAATCATTTTTTCTTACAATTTTTTTTTTTAAAATTCTTTATTTCAATTATTTTATTTATTAATTCAATCACATTTTTATATAATAATTTTTTTATATAAATTTAAATTTAAATTTAAATTAAATTAAATTAAAATTATATTTTTTACTTGTACTTTTTTTTAACTACCTTTCCTTTAAACTTGTAATACTTTTCCTTCTAGACAAGTAATATTTTTCTATCAAAATAAATAATATTTTTCTTTAAATAAGTATTAATACTTTTTCATCTAAACAAAGTAATACTTTTCTTTAAACAAGTTATATCTTTCTATCTAAACAAGTAATACTTTTCTATTTAAACAAGTAATGCTTTTCTATCTAAACAAATAATACTTTTCTATTTAAACAAGCAATACTTTTCTATCTAAATAAATAATATTTTTGTTTAAACAAGTAATACTTTTTCATCTAAACAAGTAATACTTTTCTTTAAACAAGTTATACCTTTCTATCTAAACAAGTAATACTTTTCTATTTAAACAAATAATACTTTTCTATTTAAACAAGTAATAGTATTTTTCTATCTAAATAAGTAATACTTATACAAAATTGAATTAATTTATAAGAATATTAAATATTTTAGGTATTAATTTATAAGAATTAATAGTGATACAAGTTCGTAAGTGTAATAATATGAATTTAATATTATGAACAAATTTTACATAAGAGTTTGTGTTAATATCATTATTTAAGGTACAAAGTGGGAGAGTAAAAAACTCTAAAGATACAAATGCAATTTTTTTGTGACTCTCAGGAACAAAGTGCAATTTTTTTTCAAACAAAGTACAATTTTTTTGTGTCTTAGAGTCACTAAAAATTGCATTTGTACCTTAGGGTCACTGCTTTCTATTTTTTGTACCTTGAGAGTCATTAATTCTATATATATATATGATTAATTAATTCACATTTGAGTTACATATAAAACGAATTAACGAAACTTATGAACTACATCAATTGGTGCATCTATATATATATATATATGGAAAATGTGGGACACGAAGGAGTTAGAGCACCAAAGAAAAGAAAAGCAATCAATGAAGTAGAAAGAATAGTGGTAAGATATTGCTTTTAATACTTAGCTTGCAAATGATGTTTGTGTGCATGTGATCCAGTTTCTCTTTTTTGCTGGAAAGTGGAGCTTCAGTTTCCGCGTTTTTGGTAATGCCAAACACTTCTTTGAGAGAACATATAATTATATATAAAGCACTTTCCACTAATAAACATTTGGGCTTGGACATCGATTTTCAACCGCATTGCAAGAGGGGGGCTTGGACAGCGGTTAATAACCGCTGTCTAACTTTTTTTTTATAATTTCTTTTATTATGTTAGATAGACAGCTGTTATTAACCGCTATCCAATATTTTTTTTTTTAAATTATTAATTTATATTTTAAAAATCCTGTAATAAAACTATAAACCAAAACTTATATATACGTCCAATACCATAAACCATAAACCAAAAATCCTATAATAAAACCATAAATCAAAACTTATACCACATATATATATACCAAAACATCAAATAAATAAACATACACATCATGAAATAAATAAACATACGTCCAATACACCAAAAAACATGAAATATATATCATCACAAATATATAATTTAATTACATGCTACCAAAATTTCAAACAACGATCACTCAATATCGTATGAATATAAGAATCGATTGTAAAGGTACCCCGTCCAATCGTTTTTCCATTTCTCCAATCTTTTCTTAGAGTAAGACTTGAGCTCACGTTCATAGACAAATTGTAAATAACGAATCAATCAATATAGTATGAATTTTTATTCAATCAATAATAATTTAAATAAATCGATAAATTGACTTACATTGAGAGGAATGTTCGTTAGAGAAGCGCGGATTATATCTTCAATAAAGCAACACACAAAATGTCCACAATGTTCATTATCTCGTTGCCTCGGAACCTGTTGATTAAAAATTATAATCACGTATTACAATTATGATTTCTTTCTATTAATTTGATAATTTACTAAATTAAATTTACCTTAATGTTAATCCAGTTCACTTTATTTAACTTAGATCTTGAACCTTGACTCTGAAGGCGACTCCGATACATCGTCATCACACTATTATTATTATAATTAAAAAATAAAAATAGATTAAATATGCATAATTTTAAAAGTAAAACAAATCATTGTATAGAATATTAAAAATGAACTTACGCTTCCATATATGAAACGAGATCATGTCAATTTGAATAAACTCCATCCTGAGGGTGGGTCCATAAAATACACACTTAATGTATTCATGTGTATGGCGACCGACCCAATGGTTCCTATATTATATTGAGAATATTAAAATTAATCGCAAATTTAGCATATATATGTGCAAATATTATAAATATGAATACAAATTTTAACGAAATGTTTATCACTCACCCCACATTTGTTGGCCAAAAAATGAGATGATCGCTTCCCAGGTTTGATTCAAAGATATGATTAACTAACCCATCCATGGTCTCATACCCTATCACCCAATATGCAAGACACACTGGGGAGACGAAGGAATACATTCCACTTGCTTTCGACATCTCTCGAGAGATATACCTCACCCAAATATCTTTAACCAACATATATACGCTAATTAATATTTAAAAAGAAAATTAAACTATACGTAAAAAGTGAATATTGAGAATTAGTAAACACATGCCGAGGTAAAGGGCTATGGTGGTTGCACTCAACCACTCGTCATTCAAGACTTCAAGACATGTTCTCATCGATTTAATTCTTGGAAAGTATTCTCGATGAAAGTGAGCAAGCATGGGAACTGTGGACGATCTCGAAAGCATTAGACGATATCATCCGGTGCACCCTAGATCGTACATAATCATCGTGATCTAAGTCTCCGGTCATGGGATAACCAAGTCCGAGCCATGGGAGTCCCCTTTTCCCCCGACCGATTTGCCTCTACACCCCCTCAATTTGTCTTTAGCCTTTTGTGGTGGTTTCTTCCGAGGCATTTGTGGTGTCGGCAGATTCTACAATTAATTTGCAATATTATTTAGAACCACAAATAAGATAATAAACTTTAATAACATATATTTTACCCTCATGGTGCTAGAGACCAAGTTGTTTCGGCCATTCGATGAAGTGCCCGACCATTTGTTCCGATTGGGGATTTGGCATCATCGATTGGTTTTGGCACCGCTGAATCCTCTTGTCCGATTAAGGTACATCGAGTGTGACCCTCACGAAACCAGGAGTGATGGGATGACCATGAATCAAGCCAAGCCACACAATATATATTCATCTCTAACAAGTTGTTCATCTCTAACACTAACAACATTAATCCTAATAAATTAACACTAATTTATGTTTAAATCCTCACACAAGCATATTATCAAACACCTTGAGTGCATCAAACACCAATATATATACAACAATATACATACACCAATACATACAACATGATATATATACACCAATATACATATATATATATACATATATATACATATATACACCAATATACATACACCATACATACAATTAAACAAAGTCACTAACAACAATTAAACAAAGCCACACAATATATATATAAACAATTAACAATATATAAACCAAGCATCAATTGTTCATCTAACAACAATTAATCCTAACAAATTAGCTAATTAATCAAACCAAACACAATTATATAAATATTTAATCCTAATATATATATACATACTAACATATATATACATATACACAATATTAATTCAAAAAAAAAAATATATATATATATACTAACATATATATACATACATATATATATATAGAAAAGAAAAATTACCTATGGAAGGAGAAAGTTCGGTGGCGGCGGGCGGTAGGGGAGCTTGGCAACAAGGCCACGGGCGGTAGGGGAGGACGCGCGGTGGATGGTTCGATTTTGGGGAGAGGGAGGAGGAGGCTAGGGCTTCTGGTTCGCGATTTGGAGCTAATGGGAAGGCGGCAACGGGGTGGAAAAAAAGGGAGAACGCGGAGTTCGATTTAGGGTAGAGGAAGGAGGCCGGGCTTCGATATCAGCTGTAGGTTTAATTCACGATTTGGGGAAAATTTCTTTTGGTTCGCGATTTGGGTGTATATATATTAATTATCCGACCTCTTGGACAGCGGTTCGGAACCGCTGTCCAAACTATGCCCTTGGACAGCGGTTCAAAACCGCTGTCTAAAACATTTACCCAGCGGTTCTAAACCGCTTTCTAAGTGTTGTACTTGGACAACGGTTTTGAACCGCTGTCTATTTTTTTATATTTATTTTAATTAAAACCGTTCTCCAAGCTAACCGCTCTCCAAGCTGTAGCTTGGAGAGCTGTTTGAAAAAAGGGCTCCAAGTGCAGCTGTGCAAGCTTAAATGTGTAGTAGTGTTCCTTTATTATATTCCACATCATCTCTCGACTTATTACATATAGTTGCATAAGATGGTGTAATAATTAAAATAGACTCTTTACATGCTTCCTCAATTGACCCTATAGTTCTACAATTTAGTTGTGTATATATGTTATATAATTGATAATTATGCATAAACTGAGTGACTCTTCATGAGGTCGAAGATATTGAGCTTAAATTTTGATGTGGCATAAACTGGCCTATTGTAATATATATGTTAATCACTGATTGTTTCTCACAAGATATATATTTATGATGCATGTATATCATAAGCTACATGATATATATCTTGTTTCAAAAGTCGATATTTTATGAATTTCTTAACTTTTAAAATATATATGATATTTAAACTAAACCAATGTAAAAATTATATTGTTTATCGCGTTTTCATTTCGTAGGTTTCTCTTATCAAATACTTCTTCCCTCCACCACCAATACTGTATTCATTTCGTTTTGAAATGTTGTACGGAAAAAAAGGTAAATTAAGTACATTTATGGACACAATATTTCCAACTATCACTTAATTACTCAAGTTATCATTATATTTTACTCACAATCAATTATGTTATTTATAAATGGACTTAATTTACCTTTTCGTGCAATATGTCAAAATGAAATGAGCACAATTTTAATGGACGGATGGAGTATATTTTACATGTACTATATAAAATTTACGTGTAATTTATAAAGTTTAAAAACCAGGCATCATCCAAAGACAAAAGTTTTATATAAACCATTAATTTTATTGTCAATATTAATTGTTTCATTCAAAAAGTATCGTTGTTATACTATAAAGTGATAGTTGTAAATTAATTAAGTGATAGTTGTAAATCAATTATACGATAAAACTGTTTTTTACATAAAACTAACCAGTTGTATGCTAAAGTGATTAATTGTGAACCCACTTTGCCAAAATATATCAACTCCATCGACAAGATGATGAAGAATTGAACTCTAAATTAAGGTAATTAATTAGTTACGTAGTGTGTACTAATTAATTCAACTGTTCAACGATCATGCTTGCATAGTTGGTATGTTTGGTTACAATATATATATAGTTGGTTGGTTTAGCACTCAATTTCTTTAGGAGATTAATAATTATAACTTAGTACTAACATAAAGAGTTTAGAGTTATAAAAACTCAATGTTGGTTCACCTTACCCTTTTTCCCAATAAATTTGTTTAAACTTTAAAGAATATAATGGCCATGCCTTTTACCAATTGAAGACTACATCCATGCATGATGACTTGATTTGTTGAGGATTTTTTTCCCCTTTAGTTAAGGTTTAAGCTAATGACATTCCTCTATATCATTATTAAATTATGTGTGTTATTGGGTCGACCTATGATAATTAATTAGTGACTCAATCATTTAATTAAGGACTATGATTTTTCTTGGAAAATTGAATAGGTTGGCTTCGTAATGTAAAATGATATATAATTATTAGGTAACAAAAGGGTATAAAATTTGAGGAGAAAAAAAGTTTTTTGGTCCCATAACTTTCATATAATTCGTTTTTTGTCATAAAAAAATAATTATTTAATTTTGGTCCCTAACTATCTCGATTGTCCAATCTTGGTCCAATTTTTATCGAAAAATAGAAAATTTTATCATTTTCAGTCATGCGCAAGTCACGTATCGATTAAAAATGCGGGTTTCCGAGCTCTTATCTAATGTGGACACTGATTGTTAAAAGAAAAATTTATTTTTTAAAAGAGTTAATAACAAATTGCAACCTATACTATTGTCACTTTTACAAATTGCAACCTATACTATTTTTCATAACAAATTGCAACCTGTAACTATATTTTCTTAACAAAATGCAACCGCGACTCATGTTTTTTGAAGTCTTTCTATTGAATTTATTCAATTTGATGTTTGCTAAAATATATTTTTGCCATTATAGTATATACAACATACCATCTGTAGCTATATTTAATCGAAAAGTTTCATAAAAAACAAGTGTCGGGTTATAATCGGTCATTTTCTAATAGTATAGATTGCAATTTGTTAAGAAAAATAGTACGGGTTGCAATTTGTAAAAGTGACAATAGTATAAGTTGCAATTTAAAATTAACCCTTTTTAAAAAAATTAGAAAAAAAATAAGTAAATTTCTCCCAAGTGCGGAAAAAATGAATTTTTAACGATCATGTCAACTACGAGCTCGGAAAACTCCAATTTTAACTGGCATGTGACAAAAAAAAAACAAAATTTTATGTTTTTCGGCAAAAATAATATAAAAATTGAACAATCGAGATAGTAATAGGACCAAAATTGAAAAGTTATTTTTTTTAATAAAAAACGGAATACAAAAAAAGGCACTTTTTTTTTTTTTATCAAAGTTTGAGCTAGTCATCATTTCATATGTATCCCTTATCATGGCATTATTGTAAAACCCTCTAAATTAGTTATTGTGCTAATTTAAGCAAAATCTGTTAAGTAAACGAGGCTTCAATTAATAGTGCTGAATGTATAGTAGGAGTAATTAATATATGAGTTGCATAAGCAAAAAATTATGTGTTGAATAATTTGTAGTTTGTTAATATTAATATGAAAAGAAACTAGAATTAATTTATTTTTGTCAATGCAAAAATAATATATAAACATTATGTACCCAAATTCAAGTGACTTTTTCTTTTTTCAAGTATCATTGTTATATTGTTTAAAAAGTTAAATATTTTTTCAAGCATTAATAATGCATATTGTATAACATGCAGTAGGAGACCTACTCTATTAATGTGCTCATTTTTGCCCTTAAATAACGAACACTAATTGGACGTTCTGTCATTTGCTTTGTTTAGGTCAGGTGTTATATTCAGCATTCAATAAGTTATAATTTGTGTAAATTAAGAAAACTCGTCTTCTTGCGGTTGAAACTTGAAATTGTGCGACTGAAATTAAGGAGTATTAGTATTTTATTTGGGAGTAGGTATAGTGTGAAAATTTTCATGTATGAAAATCTATAAAATTGTACTAAATCAATCATCCAATGTTTTCATAATCGAACCGGTGATCGAACCCATGACCACCACCACCGGTCGGCCGGTTCAACAAAAGCGGTTCAACCCGGTCGGACCGGTTCAACAAAGTGTTCAACCGCTTTTTCTATGTTTAGTTAAAAAAACAAAATAAGTATACACCTACAAAAATTTAAATATATATTTTATAACTTTTTATATCATATTTTATAAATTTTGTCTCACCTCATACATTTATCCAACATCGAAAGTGTTAGAGAAAAATGTGAGAGAAATATATATTTAAAATTTTAATATAAATTAATAATTAAAAAAAAAAAATTAAAAAAAAGAAAAAAACCGGTTTTTTTCCGGTTGAACCGGGTTTTGACCGATTTTGACCGGTTCAACCTGAAATCCAGTTATATAGGTGCTTTTTAACCGGGTTACCGGCCGGTTGAACCGGCAGTTCAACCCGGTTTTGAAAACATTGCAATCATCTATACCCTAAACACTAAATAATGAACTCTAAATTATAACATATTCGGCCGAGTGAACCATGAATCACTTGGGCCAAGTGAACCATGAACCACTTAATTTTGTCTTACTTTCACCAATTACAAAATTTGATTGTAAATTAATATTTTTTCATGTATGAGAATTTTTATACTAGATTTTGTCTTTATTTGGAATGAATGATTAGGTTGAATTTTAAAGAAATACTAAAATTTTGTAGAACCCACTTTTTTATGAGATTATCCATCTAAATTTTAAAGAAATGCGGGCGCAACTGTGCGCATGATCAGATTTTTATCAAAAACTAACCAAACAACAAAGAAGAAATTACTGATGGGTATAAATTTTCAAAAAACTTACTAACAGATACAAAATAGTTGTATATATATAAATACAATTACACTTTCAAATGCAATTTTAACTGTATATGCAATCTCATTTGTACTTGTCAGTAAATTTTCTCAAAATTTTGTATTTGTCAGTAATTACCCCAACAACAAATTATCCATGAATCATGATGAATACCAACAAAATACTACTCCCTTCATTCCAACGAGCAAGCTTTTTATTAATATTTAAAATTAATTTTAAAAAAATAGTATGACAGAAGATGGGTCATATTTTATCTTAAAAGTCACTTTATTATTTTAATTATCAATAAACAAATCACTCGTTAAAATACGAGTAAAAAGGTAAATGTGTAAATTCAAATGAATCGGAAGGAGTACATTTTAATAAAATAATTTATATCATTTAAAAAATAATTGAATTTCACAACGCGTACACGTTTTTATCATCTTTGAATTTTGTATACTTGGGATCTCAGCCTAACACAATAGTGAATCAGTGGTCATATTTTTGTTTTAATTTGGATATAAATTTGTGTAAAATTGAATTTTCGGTAAACTCTAATTCTTCTGATATCACTATTACGTATATATATACTATCACTAGCAAAAACTTGTATAGACTTGGTTCATGCTATGAAACTTGTTTTTAATTCATGACATTTGACCTTGCCAAAGGTATAATATGTGTCAAGTTTAGTGATTTAGAAAAATGTATTAAAATTGAGTTAAATGGATTAAATAATCTAAATTTATAGCATAGATATGTTCATGGAAGACCAATTCTTTATGTATATATACTATCACATTGACAAAAACTTGTGTGAACCCGAGTTCACAGTGAACTCGATTTTTTAAGTATCACTGTTATGTATAAAAACTATCATTGTTATGCATAAAAATTTCGACTGTTATGTACAAAAATTATCACTAATAGAAAATACTTTATATTTTTAAATAATGAAAATTTTTGTGCATAACAGTAATAATTTTCACACGTAAAAATGATAGAATTCATAGGGGTGTTTCTCTATCACATTTATATTTTTTTAACTATTTTTTAAATTATGAATTATAATGACAATGCATAAACATAACAATAAATATATAATGAATTAGTAATAGATTTAACAGTGAACTCCAAGTGACATAAGATCTACTCATTAAATGCATTGGTTTCTAAAAAAGTTATATTAAATACCATATAACTGTGTAACTAGTATTTATTAACTTTAAGATAACAAGATAAGTATCCCGAAAAAGAGGTAGATATGATAAAAGAAAATATAACAAGATAAGTAATTAACAGAAAATGCATGCAACAAACTTCTTCTCTGAAAAATTAAAATATCTTGTAAATTTTTAATATATACATAACTTTTTTTTATTTTGAAAACCCAAATTTAATTTACATAACTTGAACAAAAGAATATAAACCATTCATGAATTTTAGCTTCTTTTTGTAAAGCACAATTTGAATCCAATCACTCACATTCCCACATTAAAAACAAGAAATTGCAAATTTATTGCTGAAATTGAATACAAGTTAAAAATTTTAAAATTTGAAATCCTGCGTTACTTGTACTACTTTTAATTGTGTTACCAACATTTAATTTTTCTTGCGAAACGCCCCTAAGGCCTATTATTTTCAAGTCAATGCACAATTATGTAACCAGATTATTTGACGCCAATTTCTTTGTCACTCTAAAAATCTCCTTTTCGTTTTATTAATATTTTCCGTCCCAATACTCAAAAAAGAAAAAAGAATATACGTATTATTAATTTATTATTATTTTCCGTCTCAGATATATACACGACAGTTATGCTCCAAAATCTGAGTCCCAACCCCACACCCGCGTTTACATATACATATAGATACATATATATATATATATATATATCATGTATGTATTTGCCGGATTTTGTAACGGTCATATGATCAGTCTCTCTCTAAAACCACTCATTATCACCACTTGTTTTCTCTCTCTACGCAAAATTAGCTCACTCCTATTACTTCCAATAGCATTCGCAATCGCAACCGAAAAATTAGGGATTAGGGATCACAGAGATGTGAAATGGTAACCGCCGTCGCATCAACGCCGAAGCAGCGCCCGACGCCGGTTCTGAAGCGGCCGCCGTTGCTGCCCTCCGATTCCGACAATGCGCCGCCGCGCCGTCCTAAGGCTCGCGAGGTCTCCTCTAGGTATTTGTCTCTCTCGACTTCGTCCTCGTCGTCGAATTCATCTTCATCGACGAACACGACGTCGTCCTCCGGATCGTCGAATTCGTCGAATTCGTCGAGGAAATTCCAATCTCCGACGCTCAGCAGCAGAAAAACGGTGGTTGCTACTACTCCGAAGAGTCAACAGAGGGCGGTTTCTGCAGAGAGGCGTCGACCGCCGGCGGCGACGCCGTCGAACGCGGATAGGATGTTGGTGAAGTCGGTGAGGAGTTTGGCGGTGTCGTTTCAGGGGGAATCGTATTCGTTTCCGGTGAGTAAGGTGAAGGCGCCTCCGGCGAGCGTGGGGACTCCGGGAGTGGCGAGGAAAGGTACGCCGGAGAGGAGGAAAGCGGGAGTGAATCCTCTGAGAGATCGAAGGGAGAAGGATAGGGAGAATTCGAGGCCGATTGATCAGCCACAGCATCGTTGGCCGGGAAGATTACGTAGCGAGAATCCGAGTATGTTGCCTCGGAGCTTGGATTACGGTACGGATAGAGTGAAATGGCCTGGATCTGGGTCTGCATTCAAGGAATTGAGAAAATCTATGGAAATTGAAAATAGCAGGAACAATATTAGTAATGAATTGAAGCTTGAGAATAACGATACAGGAACGGGATTAAGGGGTTCGTCGGATTCAGATATTGAGAGTGTATCATCTGAGAGCACTGCGATTGATCGTGCGATTCAATTGAGAGAAGGGCCACGTGGGGTTGTTGTGCCGGCTAGAATTTGGCAAGATGCGAGCCACAGGGTACATAAAGTACCAGATCCTTCTTCAACCTTATCACACAGTCCTTCAAATAGAAGTACTGGCCCTTCGAAATTAAGTGTTGGAAGGAAAATTCAGAATGATAGCCCTGTCCCATCGCCTAGGGAGTTTTATCCGAGTAGGGGATTATCACCACTTCGAGGGGGTGCAAGGGCGGCTTCACCATCTAAGGTCTCGACTTCGTCACCTGGTGGTTTGTTAAGGGGTATGAGTAGTCCATCAAGAGCTAGAATTGGTAATTCGACAAGTGAAAATAATACCTGTAGCACACCGTTCTTGGTAGGCTTTCCCATAGATTTGAGGAGAGGAAAGTTGGGGGATAATCGAATGGCTGATGCACACGACTTGAGAATACAATATAATCGGCTGTTGCAGTGGCGATTAGCAAATGCAAAGGCAGAGCATACCCTGTTGGTACAAAAACGAGCAGCAGAGGTACTAATTTCCCCCCATCTGATTGCGTTTAAATAATGTAGATGTTGTTGCAGCTCCAACTGTTTCTTGGAGTCCAGGCAATTCCACATGGTGTGCATGGTACTGCATCTGAGTTAGTTCAGTTTTATTGATGTCTCAAGATATCATAATTATAAGAGTTAAATATAGTGAAATAAGCATAAGAAACACGAGATAATTAGATCAAGAACTTTGCATTATTTATAAACACAAATTAGATGCTAACATATGCTTTGAAGTTCAATTCATTCTGTCCTACAAGGCCCAAGCTGAGTTGAGAGGGGCTAGCCTTTAGGATTATAAGTTAGTTCAAGGCACCATATTAGTAAAGTAAGTGAAGCAAACTATTATCAGTTAATATATTGATCTGGATAACAGTTTCTGCATGAAAATATGTTCACATTTGAAGTTGATTTACATTGAGTGCAGTGTTTTTTGGTTTAAATTATTTATGTTATTGTGTGGGGAATATTATTGCTTGTCGACTTGATTATGGATTGTCTTTATGCAGTCTGGCACAAGAGTCTACTAAGCCTATGATCTTCATATGAGGTCTTGATTCTTGAATGCCAAGGTGTGGCAAGAAGTCTATTATAAAAAAGTATTCACTCTTATTAACTTCTGTTGTGCATCTATAAATATGCATCTTAAGATGATGCCATATTGTTTCTTTAATATAAGAAACATATTTGTGGAATCAGGGACATACCTTGTCCAACAATACTCTTATGATGGGAGAATGGGGCAAAATGATCATTTTAGAGGGGTATTATAGACTTTGATCTGGAATCTGGAATTAGTTGTGGTTCTACAAAATATATAGACTCTGTAGAGGGACTCTTGCGTGGAACTAGATATGTATAGAGCTTTTGATGAGAAGCAGATCCATTATGCAAATAAGATATATTTTAGTACATCGTTTATGAAAGAGTAGCCTGGTTATGTACGGTTTGTGATCCCAATGAGTTTTGCTGAAAATTTAACATATTCCTTCGTCTCTTATGTCTGAAATATTATGAAGTGATAACATATTTGTTTCTTCTTATTAATGACCACCATCAGGTTTTAAAGAGGTCTTTAATTTAATGAAAATTTAGTAGTCTGTTTATTCCCGTCTCAAAAGTTATATTTTGGTGCTATAGCAGTCTAACTATAGTTAATTATTGTATATTCGATTCAAGTCTATTGTTAAGTTGATATGTAAATTTCCTTTGTGTAAAATATGTTTGCTGAGGGCCGGAGGTGCATTGCTAAGCATTTGTACTTCAACTTTTTTTTTTAGCTCAGCATTTGTCTTTCAACTTAAATATATGATTGCTTTTCATATTGGTAAATGTCACTAGATTATTGGTAGTGCTTTTCTGCGTAGATGGATTTGAACATATCATAGTTTGGTTTCTTTACTGTACTAGCATTTAAGTGAAATGTTCTCATCTCTACCCTTTCTTTTTCACTTGACCAGAGAAGCATTTATAATGCTTGGGTGAGTACCGCAAAGCTGCGGCATTCGGTTAGGTCCAAGGGAATTGAACTACAACTGTTGAGACATAATCTGAAGCTTTATTCTATACTGAAGAAACAAGTAAGACATGTTTCCCCTCTAGTGAACCTCTCTGGTTTTGTTTCAATGTGTTGGCTTCCAGTAATTAGATCCTTCATTAATACTGACCAACTTATACCTTTTAGTAAAGCAATTAATATCATTTAAAAATACACTTGAGTTGCACTGTGCAACTGGTGCATAGCAGTATTTGCCTTATTGTTTTTATGCTGGAAGCTTGTTGAACTCTGTGGAAATTATTACTTGTGAAAGTGTTAAAACGATATGTTATAAATGCAGGAACCTTATTTGGAAAGCTGGGATTTGTTAAATGACTCTCACTGCAATTCGGTTTCTGGTGCTATAAAAGCATTAGAAGCTAGCACTGTTCGTCTTCCTATTGTTGGTGGTGCAAGGGTAAGATAGTCATTGTCCTAATGAACTGAGCGCATTATACATTTATTAGCACCAGAATTGTTTATCATTCATAGTACTAAAGAACATAGTGTCTACTTTCATTCTTAACATTTTCAGGCTGATGTTCATAAGCTGCAAGAAGCAATATGTTCAGCTGTTGATGTGATGCAAGCAATGGCACCTTCGATATGCTCTTCACTGCTGAAGGTTTTACATCTTCACTCAATTGAAAATCTAGATCTAACCTTATATTGCATGCACTGAAAATATCTCCCAGAAAATTATTAACCGCTTATCAAATTTTCATCATTTTTTTGGTTGGTGTCACAATCTTGCTTAATAATTAGAATGTTAACAAGTCATCGAGTGTTATAATTTACCAGATGTGCAACTTTGTAAGATTAACATTTATATCTGTAGCATTTTAATTATAATTTATTCACGAACTGCTATAAAGTCCATGCAACTTCTGATCCTCAAATCAGTAATCAGTGATTTCACTTCTGCATTTTACAATCAAAGCATTACATGCAATGCCATTTATACAATACCGAACTCATTCACTGTTTTGTGTATACATTTTTATTGCCTTCTCATTCTTCTTTCATTGAGAAAGTATTAAGATTCTTATCTTGTTGCCAAAGTAGGTGGCTCTCTGCTAACTTTCCGGTTGCTTTGGAGAATTCCTCCTTTTTTTTCTCTCTCTTTTTGAGTTAAAGTGAACTAATACTTGAAAACGAATTTAACATTAAAACCTACCTACATGGTATTCTGCATCAAACAGGTGGAGCAGATGAACTCAGTGGCGTCGGAACTCTCTAACATTAGTGCAAGAGAGCATCATTTGCTGGATCAATGCAAAGACATTTTGTTGACAACATTCATACCCTTACAGGTTAGAATCAACGATTTTCACAAATTTCATCTTTGAAAAAAGAATTCGAAATAATTTTCCACGTTTATTGTACCAGGTGATGCATTGCAGCTTGAGGACCCACGTAATGCAAGTGCAAAGCTTTGAAGAAAGCATGACCTCGTTTAATGGCTAACACCAGAAACTGATCCCCTCAACTGGAATAAGAATGGTAGGTCAAATAGTATCTTACTTAGTTGTTTTGTAGGCGTTATCTGAGAGTGGCTGGTTTTAGATTGTTAGAAGCACCTCCAAAATTGTAAGTTTGATATGTGGTAGGAGTTTTTAATTTCTCCTGCTGATTGTATACATCTAATCATATTAATTTTCTACCTATATATGTAAATATGCTCATCCCACATATTTTTATGCCATTAGTGACTTAAATCTGTTTTGGTGGTTGGGATTGGTTGGCTATCTCTAATTTCTAAAATCATTTCAGAGTTTTCGCTTTTTAGAACTTAAACTTATTGATCTAAAATATAATTATTCAAAAAAAAAAAAACCCTTTTCATATATCACATTAACATTACAACTGTAAATATGCACGTTCAAAAAGGCAACTACAGATTATCACATTAACATTACAACCGTAAATATCCACTGTATCTTGCACAAATCAAAGTCTGGTTCTTCCTAATTCCAACCCTACTTTCCATGTTTTTCACACTAATCTCCATTGCCTGAGAACCAAAATGAAAAGGCAAACTTCAATATCGAGTCTTAAAAAAATTCACATAAATCAAGAAAACTGTGAACTTGGGTTCCTAATTCCTGTATTCATTTTCTGAGGATATGTCACACAAGACACATTTATCTATATGCAAAAACAGCATAGTCTGCCAAAAGTAGCATCTATAAAGTGTCAACTGCATATTCTACATAAAATTCACAAAAAATCAACACTAATTTTCCTCAAATGATAGTCCATTTTATTTCTAAAAAAGGGTATATTTTATCTAAAATGTTCATATAAATAAATAAATAAAAACTGAACAAAGTATAAAAATTCGCAAAACTGAGCATGGACTTAGCTACTCCAGCATCCCATATATGATATATGGCAGAAGATGTATTATCACTACTGCCGACTAATGTATTGCTAATAGGAGTAGTATATATTAGAAACATGCCAATTTTCATTATTACTTCAATCAGAAGTAAAGGCCATTAATTTGTTAAGCCATTTCAAAGTTATCTAGATATATACTCATGTACTGTTGCAATGCTTGGGTTATGCCGACTCAAGTAATTAAAATTGATACTATCTCATATTTAGGTAACATTACATAATAGTGTCAAAGTGAGATTTTACTTTCTCATCACACAAGTGTATTATCTTAATATACCTCGTAAAAAGACAAGTGTATTATTACCTTAATCAAATATTAATATAAAATACGTAGTATTTTTCATCTCTACATAATACTTTATTCTTGTTGTATAAAAAAGCAAAGGAGGGAGTATCTGTATGAGGCGCAATGACAGCTGTATTACAGTTAGAAACAGTGGCATTCTTATTGCATTACGTCATGCCACGTTCTCATGACGTAAACACAACTAACACATCTCTGCAATTTGCATACCAATCTCTAATCTTAATTTCATGAATCCATTCATAAATTTCAACCAATAACAATACCATCATTAATCAAATAAAGAATTGTCTTTCATAAATCGATCAATCAATTAAACAATAATCACTACCACTGATTCCCATTTCTATTTGCCCAATTAATAAAATAAAATAAAATTCTTGAATTTCTAATATCACAAAACCACTATTTTCTGCACCTATGTTGATTCTTCAAAGAATTGCCAATTTCGCCGGCGGCGAAAGCCGCGATTTCTTCATCGGATGTGGGCTTTCCACCTCGTCCTCCACGCCGGAGCTAAATCCCGGCCAGAAATCGGGGAACGCCGGCAGGTTCAGGTCAAAGTCCCGGTGAGTCCCGGTGGAGCCCACGCCCTCCGAAGAAGTCACCGCGCCGCTGCTTGCAGCTGCCCGGCTGGGGGCGGCGGCGGCGCCCTCGTAGTGGCAGCGCTTGTGGCCGCCCAAGGCCTGCCCCGTCGGAAAGCACTTGTGGCAAATAGAGCACTCGTGAGTTTTCCCGCCGCTGCTGGCGGAGGTGGTTGTCGTGACGGCGGAGGTGAAGGTGGCGGAGTGCTCGTCTCCGCCGCTGGCGGTCTGACCCTTCCGGTGGCTGGCCTTGTGGCCACCTAAAGCTTGGTATGACGCGAAAGCCTTGTCGCAAACGGAGCATTTGTAGACTAATTTCGAAGATTCCGGCAACGGCTCCGCCGCTGGCGGTAGAGGGCTTGGTGGTGCTGCGGCGCCGCCTCTGGCGAGCATGACGAGGCAGAGGGCGAGGTACTCATCCTCGTGGCGGTCAACGCTGCGGGGGCGCTTTGAGCGCTTGCCCTTTGACCACCGCTCGCATAAGCGGAGGGTGTCGTTGAATTGAAACGACGGCGTACGAGTGGTGGGAGAGTTCAAAGCTTCGAGCGACATTGATATATATAAGTTGAGAGAAGAAAAGTTTATAAGATGTGTAGTAAAGTTTGTTGGGTGAGAAATGATAAATTGTTGGAAAATATGAGAGTTGAAGAAGTGGGAGAATGGTTTTATAGAGGGGTGAAGTGGGATTGGGATGGAAGTTGCGTGACAAATTATATTAGGAAATTAAATACGTATGTTATTACTTATCACTTATCATAGTTATTACTAATAAATAAGAAAAGTGGAAAAAGGTATTTTCGGAATAATATTGAATATAAAAGATAAGGAAACATGGGAAAAGCGTGTTTTGGAATAAGAAGGTTGAAAAATTATTATGTAAAACGCGCGATTGTGGAGTGGTTACTTGAGGGACAAGTGGAGTGAGGTAGGTGATCAACAGAGACAAGTAGTGTGTGAATGTGTGAGAGAGAGTGTGGCGGTGAACAAAGTGAAGACTGAACACTGAGTGGAAAGTCAAACACTGACTTTGTCCTGGTCAAAACTCGTACGCCGTCTTATTTCACTTTTTTTTTATTCAAAATATTTAACATTTCGATTTATTGCTAAAACTCTAAATTTGACTTACAAACAAGTGGCTTAGGCTGTATGCATTAGTGGAAGCAATATAATTAAGTGGATATGTTACCATTAATTTTATCCAAAGTACTACTCCTACTATTAATACTTAATTGTATTTGTACCTAATATTCATCCACATTTATTCTTTTATTGAATAATTTATATTTCAGTAATATATATATATATATATATATATATATATATATATACTATTTTGTAGAAACACTATTTTGTAAACTCAATTTTGTATTCTATTAATAAATTCAATTCTCATTTAATAGAATTGCAGAAACACTATTTTGTAATTTACGTATTCCATACAATTTCTTGATTTGTGTAAAATGGACTATTAATTCGATATGGGGGAAATATTTTATTTTGAACTTTCTTGAAAAAAAAATGTTAGAAATAAATATGTGCTTTTTAAAGTGTTGGTAATATTAGAAGACCAAAACTCATAATATTAGATATATTACGTGCGTTTGAGTTATCTACCTCCAAGAATATCACGTTTAACCATCGACAGATTCGTGTAATATTACGGATAGATTTATCTCTACATTTGATTTGACTATTAATTTCTTTGTGGCAAAAGCTTAAATTATCAATTTTTATGTCGTAGACCTCTAAATTTTTATTTTTATTTTGTTTTAAAAAAGTGCTTAAATTATATAACTTCTATTTTATAAGGCCCTTTTTAACAGTTCGTTAGCGACCTTTCTTTGTTGTTGGAATTTGATCCGAATATAATAGCATTAAAATTGGGTTGATGATGTGTCATATTTTAACGGAAAACATTTAGTTTACTTACCAAAAAATTAGTTTATTTCATAAAGAAAAAAATAATTAAAGGAATTTTTTAAATAAAAGTTGATAGTTCAGGGTATTTTGGTGCATTATATATTTTCTTGTTGCAGTTATTCTCGTATTGTTTACCATGCATGTTATATTTTCTTTTTTGGTCAGAAAAAAATATTTCATTACTGAAATAACAATCTAAGGTATTAAACCTCAGATTGCAAAAGAATTAGTTATAAGTAAGAGTTCCCTAACTATCTAGTAATTTTCTAGGATCTATAAGTCATTCCTCAAAAGAAAAGTTGGTGACACTCCAAGAATGTACATAAAACTAACTCCAAAGTCTACTTTTAATCTCATCTACAATTTTTACAAGATTGAACTCCACATTCTCAAAATAAGTTGGTTTCTTCTTTTCCACAAGACCCAAATGATGCACGTCCACAAACAAATAACAAATTTTCTCCCCTTGTTACCTCTCAAAAATCGAGTGTGGCACGAGAATTGATCCCTAATATCACTAGGGGTGGAGGAAATATCGAAAATACCGGTATACCGCACTTATCGTACCGAAAAATATCGATTTTATCGAAATTTTCGGTATGGTATGGTACAGTACCGAAAATTTCGGTACGATAACGGTATGAAAATATAGAAAATTTCGGTATACCTAAATATCGAAATATTTCAGTATATCGGTATATATTGAAATTTTGGTACGGTATCGGTATGTAATATCGGCATACCGAAAATATCGGTATACCGAATTTTCGGTACGACAACTGTATGAAATTTTTCGGTATCGAAAATTTCGGTACGGTAACGGTATGGCGAGAAAATTTTCGGTATGCCGTACCTTTCACCCCTAAATATCACGGTGAATTACACTAGGGATATTGAGCCAATTATAGCAATCATACCACACTCTATACGTACCAGGGCAATTAAGGAAAAGATGAGTTGTCGTCTCGATTTCCGTCTTACAGATCGAGCATTTTGAGTCCTCCACTAAAATTTGAATCCCACGTTTTAGGAGGTTGTCCTTTGTCGGTAGTCGATTCCAGAGTGCTCTCCATCCAGTTGCCGCCACTTTCAATGGAACGTACTTGCTCCACACCATGTCGAGATGCTTAGTGGCCTGTGAAGGTGACGGTCTCTCAGTTCCAAACGCAATCGAACAGTAGGCTTCCTGTTGGGGAATTAATTGCCCGGATCTATTCGGGATGAATATTTAATACAAATTTAATTCTAACAATTATTACTAGCATGAATTAATCCTATATTAATTCAAATAATAATTCAACAACAAATCATGCATATAAACAGTTCACATAAATCATGCGCATGCTGAATTGCTACGGGTTTACTGTTGGGATTATACTGAAAAATATGCTTTTTACTTTGTATAATCGAAACTGAATTTTCAGACTTATTTACTGAAATAAATTGTTTATCACTGATGCTTTAAATATGATTGAATGTTATATATATTTCTTGCATAACTCGCTCAATAATTCGTGATGCGTGTTACATCAGAAGTTAATTTAGTGATACCGAGATCACGAAGATTAAATTAATACCTTTGTAACTAAAAAGTCGTCATTCACGACCTAGATGGAAATGAACAACCATCGCGAAAGGTTGAGGTGTAAGGCTCGAGATTGGTTTGTCTTGACCAAGAGATTACACTAGTGCATGATGATCTTGAATAAATAGACCTCTGAGGAGGATAAATTCTTGAATCCAACAAGGAAGAATTAGACCTCGATTGGTTCGTTGTTTCTTAACATTCGTCCCCTTAAATAGGATCACGTGGGATTGGTAACTATTGCTTTGACTTATCATGGGTAGCGAATCGGAGAGATTCAATACTTTTTATATTGGGCAATATTGTGATTGCTAAGATTTAATCTGAAGAATCGGGTATTAGGCATCGCTTGCTTGATTTGCCCCTTGGGAGGTTCATAAGTTTTATCATACCAAATCTTGCAAGTGGAATTAGTTTCCGTATGGATAATAATGTTGAACCGCTTCGAACCAAGGACAAAAGATATTAATTAACGGAAAGTTATTTGAAAGGCTTGAATTAATTAATGGGCTAGATAATCTTAAACACGGGAAATAATGACCGGAGCCATATTGATCGTAATGGGGGTTAAGATGGATGGTGCAATATTAATTATGTAGTGGGATTAATTAATATTTATGGGCTTGAATTATATTGTGGCTCAATATTAGATATTCAAGATCCATTAGAAGGTTCAATCTTAATTCTCCTAAAGGCCCCTCGAGTAGCCCAACATATAGTCCAATAACGAAAAAGATGATTAAAATAAAATAAATATTGTTGTTAATATTTCCTCTAATTTT